>VZTJ01003848.1:2140393-2406303 GCA_013397795.1 Orthonyx spaldingii
GTGTGGCCAAACCCCAAAAATAAAAAAAAAAAAAAAAAAAAAGGATGGTGTCTGATGACCTGCATGGCATGCTCTCTCGCAAAGGGCTGAAAATTGCTCTCCTTGCCCATCTCTGCCAGTGCTTCTATGCAAGCCTGGTTTGGTTAGGAACCAGTACTGAGAACAAGAGGAATTCCAGAAAGAGGTTTGTGAAGAACAGTTGCAACATTTCAGCATTAGAGGATTTTTGCAGAATATGGAGCTACCATGTTTGCCATAGCAGCCTTGTGCTTGCTGCAGGTCACACCACTGGCTTTTAAGCATCCAGGCTGATCTCCTGCATTAGTCTCCTTCTGAAATCAAAAGCTATCTTTTGGGATCTTCCTTCTATTCCCTGCACAAGTCTTCATCATTCCATCTCCCTCCTGTCCAAAAACAACATTTCAGGATCTATCTGCTTAACATATGCAAGGAAAACTATCATGGTAACTCCCAGTTGTGCCTGTGGTGAATTTGAGCCTGAATGGCTTTATAGCCATTCAAAATGAGCCAGGGCATTGTTACAATCTCCAGTGGACAGCACTGAAAATCATTGTGGAGCACAGATCAGTGCACAATTACAGACCTAATGCTGGGATAAAACACTGACGCTGTGGATGAGTCCTGCTATCCAAGTGCCAGAAAAAATGAACTGCTGTGGGCCAGGAGAATAGAAGGAACCTTCACTCAACCCTGATGTTCCAAAGGGACTTGGTACCTGTGAGGTGGGCAGGGATGAGCTTTGGAAGTGCAGTTCAGTAGTCTTCATGCTTGGCAAAGGACAACAGTGTGTAACAGTGTGTAACCTTCCTAATGCTACCAAAGTCTGAGGAGCTCTCAAAGGACAATGCAAAATCGTTACAAAATGTAGATCCTGCCTTGGAAAAGGCCAGTCAAAGCAAGCAGGACTGCTCACCGTCTCCTCACTTCTTGGAGTCCCAGCTGCTAGGCAAGGGTCTGGGACTGCAGCAGAAGAAAGATCCTGTGGGATGTGTATCCCAGAATGGGCACGTCCTAACAGAGGGGTCTTGCCCAGCACAGATTTTCCAGAATTGTGGCAAGGTGAATATTGCTCTTCATGTATTTTTTCTCTTTTTTAAAACAGACAAGCATCTTAGTGCATGTATGAGATGAAGACTGAAGAATCCTGAATTCCTGGTGCTCAGGCACTGACCTTCCCTTTCCTGTTATTTTATTTAAGGGAATTATTGTTGCATGCTTTTCAAGCATCTACCTGTCTCACCCTCAGCCAGTGCTTACACTCACCTGAGCAGCTGCTTTTCCTTAGATGCTCACAAAATTATCTCTGTTGCTCCAGTTCTCTGACCCTTTATCTCTAACTAGAGCAGCCAGAGGCAATGAGAATTGTGTAACCATCTCCCCACTTCCCAAGTGCTTGGGACAGGTCTGGTAACTTTGATAGTATGTCTCATGGGACACACAGAATAAATCTCTATTAGATTAGGGCACTTATAAATAAACTGGCTGCTTGCTACAGGAAAAAATGAAAAAGTCTTTATTTTAGTTACCGGATGAGAGAGGCAAGGCACACAAATATTTTGGCTAATATTAAACTGCCAGGCAAATTATGAAAAATAAATATATTTTACAAGTCATCTGAAGCCATGTAATGAAACTTAAACTACTGCTAGATTGAAATCCAGCAATTTAAAACCAGCATGTCATCTCTAATCTGGTGTACAGAATTACCCTGCACAGATGGGGCTCAAAGAGTAGTCGTATGGCCAGGTGATAAAGAACTAAAAGTAATGTTTTTTATAGCAGAACAGCATCTGTGATAACCCACAACCATCCTCAGACACTGCGGAACTTGGCGGCAGATTCACTGCTAAGATATAAAACACATGACGAGCACGTAGTGACATCAAAAGGAGTGCAATGTAATGGTGTTCAGATGTCTCCCCTCAAGCCCACACAAAAGCTGCTCTGAGGGCTGCTGTAGCTCGGAACTCTCAATGATTCCCTTTTGATAAGCCTGTTGTTATCAAATCCAAGGAGTCTTATGAGCAGCACCTCCTGACTTTGTTCCTTTGCGAACTAAAGAGCATGAAGGCTTCTTCTGTTGCCTGAAAGACGTGTGAAGGTTCAGGTTTTAAACCTCAAATCCTGTTTTTACTTCAGAAGTTGATTGCACAAGCGGACAGTGAATGAGTGCCTCCGTTTCCCTTGCGGTCAGAGAAGATCCTATTCATACTGAGTTTACAAGCAAACACTTCCTTTGGTGAGCTTCCCATGCAATTCAATTCATGTGCATGCTTTCAGGCTCTGTCTTTGGGTCTGGACTAACATCAGAACAAGCAAGAGAAGCAGGCTCTCTTCTCAGCCCAACACAGCCTTTTCTGTAGTGCTTTGAAATGATGAACACACTGTGTTTTCTGCACACTGCTGCAGTCCTGTCAAGTCACTGGGATTATTCATGCATCAAGAGGCTAAGCACATACATGGGTATCGATTGGATGATGTACACCCATCCCAGAATTTTACTTGCTTAACAATCAATCTAATGTTTTTGCTCTTTATAGTTACTGGCTGGGAGCCTAGAATCTGCTGGCACCTACACATAGGATTCTCCTCTGAGCATTCTGTGACCACGTCGGGTGTTTGAAATATTATATATTAACAGTAAGTACTTTATGACCAGCAAATAAATTATTATTTATGGAAGACTTGGTATTTGCAGTCAGTACTAGTCTGTACCTGTACTAAGGAGCCACCAGCTTAAGGCTTTGGCTGTAGTAACAGAAAGGAAGACATGTCCTTGGGATAGTCTAACATTTTTCACTCCGGGAAGCTCTTTCCTAAGTGCATCTTCTTCACTTTATAACAGAGCACTATCCATTATGCAAATGTTTAGTTAATGGACACAGCAGGATCCATACATGAAGATTTTTAGGGAAGGTGAAGATTAAGATTCACTTGAAATGGCAGTGGAACTTAAGTTGCACAGTGAATTCTCAGCTAGTTCTGGCCACAATACTAGAGCTGTTCTTGAGAAAAACGTCATGAGATACTTGTGACCACAGGCAGGTAAGACCTTTGTCATCAGCCACTCATGAGGAAACATGAGTATCCAAGAGGACATTGTCTAAAATAAGGCATTGTGTTGGCCTTGGCTGTTGAGTCATCAGTATCACTTCCTGCAGCCCCTGCTTTTGCTCTGGGTATTTCTCAAGGGAGCACTGACTTAGTCTTTGATTCTTCTAGAATGAATAGAATGGAGCTGATCACAGCTCCAGAGAAGTAATGATGAATATGTCCTTGATTCAGAGAAATGTGCGCTCCTTTTAGCACAAGTGTGCTAAATCTTCCATGAGATGCCTGCCTGATTAGTTTTTATCTTTATTCATCATGGCTTCACTGATTTGAAAACTTCAGAGTCTCTAGTTGTAAAATGGAGAATTCACAGGAAGAATCTGTTCAAGTGAGAGAGCGAGCTGTGTTAATGGCTCATGCCTCAGGGTACCACTGAAAGCTGTTGTATGTAGATCTCTCTTGCCTTTTCTTTAATTCAGGATTTGCCTAGACGTTTCTTTAATCACTCAAAATACTACATGGAACTTCTCTAGCAGAGACAGATTCTCACCTGTTTTCAGTGACAGATCCTCCTCAGCTACACTGAGGTTTGCTGCATTTGTAAAGCACACCTTGCGGAAAAAGAAAAAAAAACCACCTGACCTCTGAATTTCTTTTTTAAAATACCATTGCAAAATATCTGACGTCAGACAATGAGACACAAATTACCCTGTGAACTGTTAACATATGCCTGTTTACATATGATATCTTATAGCCAAAGCAGATTAAGATTTGAAGGTTTAGCTGCTGTTGAGTTTCCACTTCTGTGAATCATACAGATCATACAGCTTATTCATCACAGGCACTTATTTTTATTCTTTAACTCTTTCAAGCTACTTCTCTCCAGAGCGGAGTTTAGGGGGAACATGGGACACATGGGAACGGAGAGATCACAACTGCATAGCAAAGCCCAAACTTTGCAAATGAAAGAGCAAAGAGCTGTCATTAACTGCAGCCACCCCAGTGAATCAGTAGTGGTTTGTAACTTGCACCAGGTGAGCTGACAGGCACAGAAGCCTTCCCCAGCTGCCAAGGTTAGTCTGTCCTTCCACCTAGTTAAGTGCCAGCTGCAACGGATGCTGATGGCTAACCCTAGAATCTTTCAATTTAAGGAGGAAAATTACTTGTAAGAACCAACAAGAGAGAACCAGCCATGAAAAAAACACCAGGATGGCTCAAGTTCCAGGTTCAAATTAAAAAAAAAAATCATTCATCATACTAGGATTCCTTGGATGCTATGTTATAGTTTAAATTCAGAAATACCCAACATTTTGGTGAGAACTTAACTGATTTCAGTAAACACAGGCAGTTTATTCTAGCACGTGAATCTATGTGGTGCATCACTGATTCTAATGGGACTCAACTACTCTCACCAGCAACCCTGACACAAGTGAATGAGTATTTGTCTTTTCCTGGATAAGATGGCCATATTTGAAAAGAGGAATCTCTGCTGATAAAAGAATGAAACCTACCTCTATTTAAATACACATGCCTCTTCAGCTCAGATGCGATTGTTATTAAAGCTAAGAAGGTGAGTGCTGCCAAAAATCAGTCCATTTCTTTCAGGTGAAACCAAGAAAGATTTCAGAACGTAGGCAGCACTTCACTTGCTGTTCAGGTTCTCTGATTCACTAACACTGCCCGGCTCAGGCTAGCAAAGGAGAGAAGGAAGATGATGTATTTGAGGCAGGAATATGAACATTCGAAAATACCTTTCCTCTTGAGTGGCAGTAAGTGACTGTTTGACTATTTGTTCTTTTCATTTAAAGTGTTGCTTCAGATTTGTTTGGGTTTTTTTCTCCCAGCTGCATCATCTTAAGCAGGCAGTTCACCCTCTTACCTGTGGATTAGCTAACACAGGCTGAGAGCAGCACTGTCATGGGTCAAAGCCTCTCTTTTTGACATAGGACAACAAGGTGTAACCAAGACAGCAATCTCCCTCACAGCATTACTCACTGGAACATGAGGGCAATGAACCATATCAAGAACTGCAGCAACCCAAGGCTGTACTGGTACAAATGCCACAGGTAGCAAACCAAACCTGCTGCCACCAGTTTGTTGGTAGGAATTAATCTGGTATAATTTACCATTTATAATGTTATGTGTTATTGGAAGGCACGCTCAAGCATCCAGACACCTACACAAACTAAATTTGAGGTGCAACATTTGTGGCCATGGAAAATGTATGTACATCTTTGCATCTGAAAACTTGGGAGGCTGGTTATCACTAGGGGTTGAATTAGATTCAAGAGGATAATGTTAATGCACCTCTGCCAGAAACTGCAGAGCTTGTTTAACCGATGCAAGTTTCTGTTTCTGAGAGTTCTGCTTAGAAATGGTTCAAGAATAAATTTAACCACAAACTTAAAGATGAAACAAAAAGGATATTCCCTCCCCCCTCCCTTTTTTTTTAAATGTTATTGTTAACATCCTCCCCTATTGTATTTAATTGAAAATTGGTGACCCACCTTAAAAACTATAGGTTTGAGACCTGAGGTGTCTTAAAAGGGACCTGATTTTACACATAAAAATACAAACAAGTAGATACTGCTCAACCACCCCCCAGTCTCTTTCAGCTGTTTCAGCTGGGCTTCCATGGCAGAAGCACCCACGCTCACTCTGAGTTATGAAAAGATGGACCTCAGGGGTTAGACCACATAATGAAAATGACCCAGCCAATTCCCATGAAGTGTTTTGAACACAAAAGCCCAGTGCAAGTAATAATGGTTCAGTTCTCTTTTTCAGCTATGAAATCAGCTTGCAGATTAATATTCTTCAATTACAAAATAACAACTTTCAGCTTGAAGTGGTTTGTACTCTTAAGTGCAATTGGGGATAATAATGGTCTATGAAAGGAGAGCTGTTAGCAAACAGTAACCCAGAGTGAAAACCTTAGCATATGGGTACCTCAGCTACATTTTACTTGAAATGTCAGACTGTAAATTCAGAAAAATTACCCAGGAAAATACCATCTAGCCCACTAAGTATCCCAAAGCTCAAATAAACCTGTATTTTCTGCTTACATATGCCAAGAGATAATTGCCATCTGAGTGCCAAGGCAGCTCCTTTTACCTATGGCTATTTCTAACTCGTGTATATAATGCCTTATCTACTAGATGTGTTCAGATCAATTTAGGCAATAAATAGTGTCATGAAGTTTAAGTTCTTTTCTGGATCTGTGCCCAACAGTGTAGATATCTGAAGCTTATATAAAATGAGATTAACTACTTTTCAATCCAAGGCATGTGGTTACAATATATTTGTACTACCTACAGTTTAGTTATTGGAATACCTCTGTAAATAATTGTAGTCTTCTAACATAAAGTATTAGGGTAAAGCCTTCTGCAACTCCCAACTGCAAAAAGCCTGAATTAAGTGTTTCTGAATTTCAAGAGAAATGGGCAGAGAGTTCAAAAATTTTAAGAACACCGCCAAGATCCTCAAAGCTGAGTGGTTGTTTTCTGTGCCCACAAACACGATATAAGTGTGCAAGACTTTCTGAAAATTCATCTCTGAGGTTTGTGTTAAAACATGGGCATGGCCCCAAGCACCGAAAATCCTTAGTCACAGTGCCCTACTCCAGGTATTCCCAGGAGTTACAGAGACAGTAACAGAACTATCTGCAGTATAATGCAAAGCACTCACTATTACACACTGGCAGAATCTGCATCTCTAATATGCTGAAGAAACTGGCATGATGACAAAGAAGTTTAAATGCTGCAAAACATGCTTTATTTACCAAATGCAAGCTTTTAGAAATTCAGGAGGGTGGAAAAAACTCAAACAAGTTAAACTGGAATTCCTTATATTCCTGAGTTCAAGAAATGCTTTCAGTAACAACAGAGACCTTCAACTTTGCCTAAAAATAAAACATTTAACAATGATTTACCTATAAATGAAACACTTAACAAATAACAACCAGTTACACAACCTACATAGAATCAGTGACTTATCTCACAAGACCTCTAATAACAAATTTTCTTTGTGGCAGTAGCATATCCAGCTCACTTGTCCAGTGTTGACCAGCTTTGTTTATTCTGACTGTCAATCATTCTTTTAAGTGCTTCATCTGGCACAAGATCTGATGCTTTTACATCAACATGGCTACAGCCCATTTTAGGGCATCTGTTAAAAAGAAAAGAGATACTCCATTAAATTGGAAGAATTGTATTTGTCAGATATACACTTTTGCATAACATCTGCTAGCTTATTTTTTTAATCTTGGATTCACTCTCTCTGTCAGTTCCTTTTACCTCTTGTCCTTTTCACCAGCTCTGTGTGGGAAAAAATAAATCTATCTCAACTGCTGGGAATCATCAGCTGAAGGAAGGAAAGAAGAAGCACAGTGAGAGATGGAACCTTTCACCTGTAGATCACTCTTGCTTCATGCACACAAGCTGCCTGCATCAGCAATGATATCAGCACTGCATGGACACCTTTCTGTGTTGCTTTCTCTCTTTCCAGTCCTCTAGAAACTGCAGGTAAATACCTCTTACCTTACTAATCTGCAGTGGAGAAGTTTAATCTTCACTGGCAGATAAATAGGGAAATTATTTTCTAGGGAAACAGATAAAAGGAAGTGAGTCTTGCAACAACTGACTGGTGAATCAGTGGACTATCTAGTTGGTGTAAAAATCAACCTGACCTTTTATGAGCTGTGAAAGCTCTGAAAGGAGAAAAGGGATCAAATTAACAGCCTCTAGATGATAATCAAATACAAAATGTCTTACAACTACTTGAAACAGCCAGATAAAGACAGCAGGGTGAAAGATATTCAGGGACCAAAGGTCATTTTCCTTTGGCGGTGGCCCAGACATGCACAGATGGTACCTATAGTCAGAAGTAACACTTTTCCTGAATTTTTTCCTCTCTTAGGAGTAACTTTTGTCTGAAGTGCTGAACTTATTTACACTCAGTACTCATAACTTTTACTCCAGATTTGTCCACAGCTTACTGTGTTTGTCATAGATCAGTCATTTAATTGCTCTGTGCCTCAGTTTTCCCATTTATCACCTTAATACAGCAATAGCTTGCCAGATTAATGAATAACAAGTGCTCAGAAAGCTCCCCACATTTCCTGTAAGCATAAAGTATTAGTATGTCCTTCCAGGCAGTGGAAAATACTGAGCAGACCAAGAGACGTAAGAGTTGCCTCAAGGAGTGTGTGACAAGTCTGTCAGCACGGAGCTGTGCGTGCGTCAGCTGAAGGGCTGGCAGGCAGGCACTGCACTGCCAAGGGCACTGAAGGGTTATCCCCTGGATTCAAACTGGGAAGTACTTGTGAGGAAACAGCCTCTCTGTGTCTCCAGAGTGAGCAACAGCTCTGATTCCAGAGTCAGGAGGGCAAGGATCCTGCAGCCACGCCTTGCTCTGCCAGGACACCTGCTCCCACAGGAATATCCCTGGCAGGAGCACGGCACAGCAGCAGTGCCATGAGAATGGGACGCTCAAATGGGGAACCTGTTGTGACAGCTGGCCTGTCTTCCCACCACAGCAGGTGATGGGTTTTCAAAAGTAACTGCATTTTCATGAGGAAGTTTAAAATTACAGTAGGTTGGTCAGACTGGGCAGAGAAAAACCAAGAAATCCTTCTTAATTTAGTTACAGTGAAGCTGTGGCATTGCTGCGTGTGTGCTTTTCTAGCACTCTGGAAAAACTGCTGTAAAAATGGTAAGGCTGCACGCTAAAAGCTCAATATTAAGAACTGCCAGTGTTCAGACTGCACAAATAACTTCAGTGTGGGTATAAGGTAGCTTTTAAAGATAGGTACTGTACAGCTGATAAGATTTTTTCAACTCCAGAGTTTCTCTAGTCTTCCTTTTCTTAAAAGGTAAAATAAAATTCAGTCATGTGACCCTATTTGTTTTTCAGCAGTGCTGAAACTTTTGATCCACTAAAACAATTTCTTCTAAAGTGACATTCTTCTGATGAATTTAACAACACAGAGAAATACTTAGATATGAACATCCTAAATTCAGTTCCGTATCACAGAAGGTACTCTTGTCATTGGGTTGTTGAGCACATGCTTTTTAGCCTCTCCCTATCCACCAGAACACTCACTTTCCTCCAACTTGAGAGCTGTTTCCCAACTCCTGTTCATTTTTCCAGCCAAGTTTCTGTTCATCCACATTGCTAGTTTTGTTGTTATTCCCTGAGTATTGCACCCAGTCCACATTTTTCCCTAGACTTCGTAACACAAGTAAGGTACTTCCACCTTATTCTTCAAGCTGTCTTGACACGGAGGAAGTGGCTGGGCATCCCAGCTGATGCTTGGTTTTATAGCAATGCTTTCCTGTAGCAGGAATAAAAACTCCTGCTCCACCTCTGTAACACCTATGGAGGACTGTGTAGAGTCTAACAGAAAGCCAGAGCAACAGATGGAGGAAATAAGCTGCCTGTGGCATTATCTTTAAGGAAATCAGGTTGCTGGTTCCTGAGCAAACTGCATATTTATTAAGAAGTCCACAACTGGTAAGTTTCCATGAAGTCATCAGCCCCAGAGCATGAGGCTCTAGCATAAATGGTGTAAAAACAAATGTGAAGTCTATGATGAAATTATACGTGCTCTCAACTTGCTCTGAAAAGTTAGTGTTCAAGCCTCTTTTTTTTTTCTTCTTTTTTTTCTCTGTTTTTCTCTTAAAATCATTCTCATTTTCAAATTTACTGTGAAGAATTTGAGGTTTAAAAATTCAAGTGTTACATCTTTTCACTCAAAAAAATACATCCCATGCGGAAAAGTGACAGACTATTCTGGTAATATACGGAAAGAATTCTTTAACTGCATCATAGCAGGAACTGCACGGCACTATCTGATCACATTCTTAAATTCTGTTCTACCTAAAATGTTGTGGTTTAATATTTCTCACTTTAACACTCAGTTGTTTTAATATTTCTCAGCTGTACTGGAATATAACTGCAAAAGAAGGTGCACGGAGGAAATTTTTTTTTTTCATTAACTTCAAGGCTTGCTACATAAGCAGTGGGAACAAAATCAGCAACTAAATTTTAGGAAACTGAGGTCTCTCTACGTTGGCCATAGTTATATGAAATCTCGTTACTTCTGTTGTGCAGCTACAAGTAGCTGTAACTTCCCCACACAATTCCTAAATATTTCCTTACACATTGTTTTCATTAAATAGAAAAGCTCCTTCACGTGTCGAGTACTAATGAGGAGACTGTGACTTGGGCATACGCTGAGGTTTTACTTCCTGCAGCCTTGCCAATCCAAATACATTTCCTAGAACAAGTGGAGTAAAATTCCACTTACACAGCAAAGCAAATAGCTTTTCCACACATTCTTTTAAGCTTACCGGACTTGTTTCTTTTTCTGCTTTTTAGTCTGGATCATTTCTAGAATGGCGTCTTCTTCATAAGTATGTCCACAGATCTTGTTTCTCACTGGCCTCTTCATTGTCATCTGTAATCAGTAAGGTTTGATTTAAAGGAACTGATAATGCTGCTTCTGAGATTTTATGTGAAACAGTAGGAAGTGTGTTTGCCATTCATACATGGCACTCCAGTCAAATTTCAGGATGAGGTCCTGCATGGTAAAGTGCATTCCTTACTTACATGGGTTTTTTTTCCCCAAGCAGTATTGCTCTTCTCTGATAATGGTTAATATTTATACTATTTTGTTGTTAAGGATATTGTTGTTTAACAGGTACTGCAGATTTGTAATAAACAAACCAATGAAGAATATGAAATAACTATTTCCCCATCAATTACAGCAGCAGTGATGCATACCTGTGTAATGGGACAAATAACGTTCATCTGACTCCGAGTCACAGCTATATCATCATCAATTTCTTCAATGGTGTCATTACCATGATCTGATTTATAACAAAGTAGAATGGAAAAAAAGAAAAAAAATTATTTTGTATTTAATATAGATTGCCAGTACTTAAAATAAGCTAATAAAATCCAACATTTGCCAAGTGCTATCTCGCAGTGATCTATGTCACAGCATATTTCTGCAGCACTCCATGAACAAGACACTGGAAAAAATACTGTAAAAATACTGTACTATAATGTCTTCTAGAAAATGTGGATTTTTAGATTGTAACCACTTTGTGTGTGTGTGTGTGTGTGTGTGGTTATTTACAGCCAGTGTTAGAAAGAAGGGCCGGGAAGGAGAGCAGGCTGGCCTGAAGATATGCAAAACCTTTGGTATTTACTATTCAAGTTCACCAAAACCCAGTAACACACAGATGAGTCCCCAGAACCTAACAAAGGATGAGGTGGAGCAGATCTGGCAGTGCTGCCCTCAATATCAGTTTGTGTTGGGAGTCATAAATGGGTTTCCTATATAGCATGTATATACTGTATACACTTAAAAATGAATTTGTACTGTTTATCATAATGCATCATGTATAAAGTGATGCTGCTCTATTTTGATAAGACTATAATTTTTGAAAAACAAAAGCCAAAAAGTGTCACAGGCAATAGAAATGTTATTGAGGTAACCTTACGGAGGAGGGGCAGAATGAAATACTGACAATTCCCAGAAAACACCCAATGGCCCAATGCCAGGGAATGAAGGGCAGACAATTGAGAATAAATCCACCTCGAGCTGGAGGAGGTGCAGGTCCCCACCTTTACCAGAAGAAGAAAGCAAGGTATAAGCAACTCTGTGCACCCAGGCGCACACCAACTAGTGTTCCACGCAGAAATTAATTAGCCAGACTTGAAAGCTGAGACACAGGAGCAGCTAAGGAAGAGACAAATATGTGTGTGTGTGTGTATATATATATGTCTTTAAGTACAGCCTTAATGAAATGCATACATGTTGTTACATCTTCTAGCTCTGTCTGCACTGTTATTGTAAATCTAGGCTTTTAGTTGAATGCATTTGTTTATCTTTGAATCTTATCTAGTAATAACAGCAAACTTAACACCTGCCATAGCCTTCCATTCCTTTGGGGTAGTTCTGCAATGCCTTTGCAGCAGGGCCCTGGGGTGCAGTCCTCAAGGAGTCCCAAGCAAAGAGAACATGTTTCTCTCTAGCTGCACAAGCTGCACTCCAAGGGAGTGAGAAACACAAGTGAACACAGAGAGTTTAGAATTATTTCATGATTTGCCTTCTACAGCATCTCAGCCTGGGTTCCCTGTGCTGCTGTTGCACACTATCAGCCAGTCTTTGCATCCCTGGTATTCAGTCTTCCACGACTATTAAGGACCAGTGTTTCCTAACTTCTGGTCAGTCCTGCGTGCCTGTGTGATACCATCACCTTCCGGCTGATACCAGCAGACATCGTCTGTGGAGCAACCAAAACCTCTCACACCCAGCCACGACTGAGCTCACTGCCCTGTGAGCCAGCACAGTTCTGGCTGGGGGACTCTTGGCATTGATGCTGCAGCCATCACTCCACCACAGCACCTCTTGGTATTTCCAGATCTTCCCTTCCTCCTTAACAGAGCTTGCCCTTCTTTCCATTTCAATAGTCCAAGCATTCAGGAATGTTTCTGACCCAGGTGCTCTAACCCCAGGTATTGGGGTTGGAACTAGAGGTCCCTTCCAACCCAAACCATGTTATGATTCTACTGCTGTGAATACTTCGGGAATACTCAGGCAATCATCAAGGATATTACTGTGTCTGCTACTAAGGTCTCATTCGATCAACAGCGTTTGGATTAATCTCCAAGAATATTAACACACCTTCATCAGATACTGACCACCTAACAAAGGCAAACACTTGCAAATCCGAAGGGAAAAGTGGGCACAATTTAACTATAAATACCAAAACTGCAATGGTATGGACACCAGAAAAACACTCCTGTTAGTCACCAGTTTTAAGAAAAAACTGGTCACATACTATTCCTAGATTGCTCATATATATGGTTTATTCTATTATAAACACATAGTATTTGAAGAAAGTACAACTTTTGGAGGGATTTTCTTTTTAAAATGAAGTTTTTTAAATACAAAGCAATGGGTGAAATCCCACTAAGACAGCAAGGCTAAGCAATATTGGAATTATTGGTAGGTGCCAGCTTTGGCATGGGCTGTTTTACTTAAATATCATAGTGATTTTTTTTCTGTAAGTAATGCCAACAGAGAACAAGAGATTCAGAATGTCCTTAAATTCACATATCTGCAAATTTTGACATACTGCAGCTCTAATCTTTCCTGTGGAAAACATCACATTTTTCTATGTTGTACTTTGTTTCAACCCATGAACCTGGCATGTAATTCCAGTGTACCAGGGCATCACATCAGTCAATGACATTAGAAAACATCAGTAATAGCAAGATCTAGGACAGGGGATTGCTTACAAAAGATGATTTTTAAAAAAAATCTGTGTGTAGGTACCAAGGAAGGTGGGTGAAGTTTTAAAATGTGCAGCTTGTGCCTGTGACTTTACTTCTAAAGCCCAACACTGTAAGTTAAGCATGTAAGTGGCTTTTTCTGGAAGAGTATTCACCTGTGCAGCACCTTCTGACTTTAGTAAAGAGTCACCACTTCCTTCATCACTTCTGTGTTTGCTTACTTAGGTACAGACACAAGAATTTAGGAGACTATTGTGAAGTATTCAAGTTCAAAAATATGAGCTCAAGCTTGGATGCTAGTGCTCGAGCCACCCCTGAAGGCCTCAGGTCTCTAAATTATGTGAGCTAAATCCCAGGTTGGGTTTTTTTTTTTCCCATACTGGCTTTGGAGGTGATTCAGATGCCTCATGTTTAATGGTTGAAATTTCATGAGTTGAGACCTACTCCTTGTACGTGGGGTATATTAATCTTCTTGGATTCAGACTGTCCTCTTGCTGCAAGCTTATCTTAAACACTTCAGGTTGCACTTCATTTGCAATGATTTTGTATACAGTCTATCAGAGTGGGGCCCTGGCTTCAAGAGGTGATCACAGCCCAAATGAATCATTATTTAAAATATTTCCTTTTCATAAGCAGCTAATATTTTTAAAAACATATATACAAGACGGGGATGATGTAAGTAATACCTCAATCATGTCAATAGCAAATTAGCATAAATCAGATAAACCACCCACAGATTTGTTGTTATTGCCTGATGTTCTACATTACAGGAGAAGAAAGGAGAATAACTTTTTTCAGTGACAGTAAATTTTGCAGCGATTACACAAGACACACACATACATCCTAAACTGGTGAGTAAGATGCTCTAAACTGTAGATCTATATCTGTAGATTCATATTGGAAGACGTTTTCTTAAGGTCCAAAAGATTTTTTTACCAAATGAAATGTATAAAAATTTGGAGGATCTAAAGTCTGACTATTCTACAGAAAGAAATAAAAACACTGGATCCTACGTATTTCAGCTAAGTCAGGCTATATTGTTATAAAATTGAGTTTTCCTTGCAAATTAAAATCAGAAGCAGAAAACACTACGTTACTGTTCCTGAAGTTTTCCTTGCAAATTAAAATCAGAAGCAGAAAACACTACGTTACTGTTCCTGAAATTCAGATGTTGCCTTAAGTAACAGAAGTGCATACATCTATTTGGTAGTCTGAGAGATCACATTTTAAGTGCCTTAACAGTTTCTAGTTTTCTATTCCAGCCAACTGAAACATGTTATGAGTATTAGTAACACATTTTCTATCTGGCTATCTCAGCAATGATGTTTACAGCTGTTGTAATAAAACTGCATTCTTTTAAAGGTATCTATTTTTGGTAACACATCATAATGAATTTTGCAACTGCCAACTGTTTTTTTACTTATTCAATTTTAATTAAAAGCTGGTATTAATTTATATCTCTATCGCTTTCATCTCTTGATAATATTGTGACTACATGCCTTAGCTCAGTTTTTACTTACTCTGCTGAGAGAGACTGAGAACTTTTAAGCCAACTTTTAAAAGTAGGAAAACCATAGTGAAGAGACATTAACTGTTGGACTGTGAATTACACTAAGCATAGATAATATACATTTTAAAAAAACATGAGAGGAAAGATCCTCTCCATTGTCATTGTTACTTCTATGACCAAGAGACTGCTGTCTGCTCGCAGCGCCCAAGTGTCAGCAATGCTCTCTTCCCCAGTTTCTGTTTCTCTAACCTGGTTCTCAGTGAGTACATGTTGCAATGTAAACTCAGTTGATTTCTTTCCTTTTGTGCTGGGCTGTTCTGCCTTCTCACCTGCCACAGTCAGACACTAATCCTGGGAATCAAAGGGTAATGTTAAGCATGTGGGATTGAGTCTTTGTAAGCCTGAGCCACCAGACAGACGAGGTCTTGGCTCCCAAGAGGGTCTATTGTACTGCTGACTCCATAGAAATAACAGCAACTCATCCAGGCTGGGAAAAATCCTATCTCTGAGAGCTCCAAGAAAAACATGAATGTTATGAGGGCAAGTCGGATGCCAAGTGTTCCTGATAGCAGGGCACAAAAAATAATGAATGGTGGGGGAGGTGAAGGACATCACCACATCCAAGAGTTGTGTTCTAACAGTCAGAAGGCATCTGGGGTGAGGAAGGGCCAGGGCCAAGTCAAAAGGAAGGACCTGACACTGCTGAGACCACCATGGGTAGTGCTTGAAAGTGGAGCAGCATGCCCATCACTGCTCTGAATTAGGGTTAGCCTTCAGCCCAGAGAAGCAGACCAGAACAACTGTCCAGTTCTTCCCGAGGGATGGATCTGCAGTAAATGCTGTAGGAGGAGTGAAAGAAGAGGGGAAGCAGAGAGTAATACCTTCCTGGCAAACTCTCCAAGTCTCTAGCAATTTGTGGCCAAGGACTTCCTGAGTGAGAGGTAATATCTTCATACTTCATAAGCCCTGGAATTTTCCTTCAATTATTTTGTCTAAACCTGGAGAGGGGAATTTCGGCCTGGACCTTTCAGCTTGATTAGAGACAGTTATCTCTGCTAGAAGGTTAGCAACAGTTTAATTTTCCTTGAAAATTACTGCAGAGGCTGCAGGTTACAGTTTAATTTGATTTTTAAGAGAGAAAATAAGGTGTGCAAGCTACCGCTGCAGTCAAACAGTTCAAAGGCTTTCTGCTTTTTGCCAGAGGCATGCGATAGTTTAATTTGCCAACCAAGCCAAACTAGGCTTTGCATTGAAGTACATTACTATTTGATTACTTGCTGGTGTTGCAATACAAAGTTGATCTAAGGAAGGTAGCCTCTAACACGTTGCTCCAGATTGCAATTGCAAATTTACTTGCTCCTGCCCAGGCCAAGCAACTTGCTGATAATTTACCGCCAACTGCTTTGTATGTGCCCTGTTTGACAGACACTTTTTTAAAAAGCACACAGACGTGCATCTGGTCACTCAAAAATAAAATGACAATCCTGTTAATATAAGCCATTCTTATTGTCCTGGAGTGTGAAATGCAAATTAGATGAATGAATTAGCAAATTTTTAGTTCCTTTACATAATAGTGGGGAAGGAAAGGATAGTGTCTTGCACTAAGCAGCAATCCTAAAAACTCCTTTAATGTCATCAAATTCACAGCAGTTGTATATTTACAGTATTTTGTCTCACTAAGCTACAGGTCTTTTAAAATACACTATACTAAATGGAAATACTGTTCCCATTTCACCCTTTCACTACTGGGTAAAGCTGCTTGATGCCAGTTTTCCAGAATGGCCTTAAATTGAAGAGAAACTGTGTTTTGATGGAAATGTTATTGGGCAGCTTTTACAGAAATGTAAGTGAAGGAGATTGAAAGATGCAGCTAGATATAATTTGCTGTTTAATATATTAATAAAATGTGACTACAAATCCTAGGGGAAAAAAAACCAACAAAAACTCCAGAGGTGCCCTGCAAGACCTTCAACTCACACACTAATCAAAGTGAGAAGAGATCAACTTTGCCGTTAGATTTTGAGAAATTCAGACTGTTGTGCAGCAGGAGCTGTGTCTCTGGAACAGAAAGGGTATCTTTGATTATAAACCACACAACTCAAAACAATTTGGTAGGCAAACACAAAGGAGCTTTCTTGCTCCCTCTGTTATTGCAAAGAAACATGAGAAATCAAGACTTCAAAATCCTTGGATGACATTTTAAACTGCAGTTTCCTCATTGCTGCTGCCTAGACTCGATCTGAAGAAGCTGCTGGGGGAGATGAAGATTACCTAAAAAGATGTCATGAAGGCTCATCAGTAAGCTCAGAGGAGCCCCTGTTTCTGGAAAACCTAAGGTGGCCATGTTCTTCCATCCTCACTACCATCACCCATGATGACATGTAAACTTAAGAAGCAAGTTAAGCACCAGAGACATGCTGAAAATAAACCAAACTGATAAACAGTCTGCTTAAATGACCAGGAAATTCTAGGTCTACATGAAAGCACGCCAGACATGTGACAATGGAGCACAAGCATCAGGGATGCCACTGTACAAGTGAAGCAAGATGAAAACTGGAATATCTTATGAGGAAAAAATATATCAGACACAAGCTACTAAATTGCAAATATATGTAAAAAACATTATTATTACTTGGGTTTTCTCCTTCAGATGAAAAAAGGCTGAGCAATCACTGCTTCATGCAATATAACATATAAAGGCAATTGCCATGCTTAGAGAGCATCATTTCATGTATCAGAGATGAGAAGACTATCACACACATTTAAAAAATTAAGAAATTCACTCCAGGCACATGAAAGAAAAAGTTGCAAAAGATGCAACCAGGAAAAGAAAAAAGCCTACTATTTCATTAGAAGATGAACCACTTTCCATTACTAACATTGTGGTCAGAATGTGGAATGTCACTGATGCAATGCTAACCATCAAATGACATGAACATGTAGGGCTTGCCTACACAGGGAAGTTGTTGCAAAATAAGCGAGGGTGTGAATACAGAATGCATTAACTACTTGGCACCAACTCAGTGTGTGGACACTCCTATTCTGCACTAGGAGTGCCTTTTGGCTGTTTAGCCTAATCCACTTCCACACTGGACTTGAGGAAGGCACTGTTAATCCTGGGCTGGAGTAGTGAGAGGACAGCTGTTGGTATTGACAGCGGAGGGGAGCCCCATATTTATGCACAAGCACCTAGCAGTCCTTGGATGGTCTATTCTGTAAATTTAACTCATATTTTCTCAGAACAATCCATGCCAAGTATTCTCCACAGGCAGAAATCATGTCTATGACATCTCTGAACAAAAGGTAACATCATGTATCTTGTAACCCCTGTGGGTGGAGTCACTTTGCCTATTTCAGTATGTCATTTGTGCATTCTTGTAGGATGTTCACTTCTGAAAAGGTGAACTGGTGATGGATTTTCAGGTGGAACAAGCTTCTGCTAGAATATGCTCCTGAACAGAACTGTTCCAGGGTAACAGAAGGACAGAAGACAAAAAGAGCAGTGATGGGGCAAGCAGACCAGGTGGCAGTGGTCCCTAGCAGTCCATCCACAGCTGCTACGGAACCAGTGAGCAGAAAATCCCCCAGCTACCCCAAATGATCATACCCCTAGAAGATTATAGCTCAGATTACCACTTCAATCTGTCTCTTCACATTCTCCTCGCAAGACTTTTTGACAAAGATGTCACTGTTTTCCTATTCTAAACAGCTCTCTGAAAACACCTTAAAAACTACCTTAGAATAATGTGCCCTGGTGCCAGGAAAGTTGTGAACACAGACACATGGAGTTTGTCATGTGTTGGGGCACAGGCAGGAATATTTATGAGCCATACGGTGAGAGGGATGAAGCTCTAATCCCTGAACACTAACCTGTTGATTTTGTGATTGGCAAGAACGACACCGACTCAGCAGCTCTGAAACTGCAGAGAAAGCACAGGAAAGAGCAGTCTGTCACCTTTGAGAACGGGCAGGTTTATAGTACACAAAACCAGCTCCACTACCCTTTTCACCCAAAGGAAGGTGGGGAGACAGATCTGCTTCTCTTTACCAGGAGAAGACTGATGTATAATATTGCTCTTGAATAAAGACATGAGTACAAATAAGAAAATGTGAAAACAGAATGGTGGGAAACAAAATACTCTTTTTTCCACCCCCTAAATTTTGAAGCACTTGAAATAAATTTTTAGGTGATAAATTTCATTTTAAAATTAGTCTTAATGAAGACAGCATTTGCAATTCTCTTAGTGATGCATTTCAGTACTTCACAGAGCTTTCTAAAATTCTTACCTACTTCCAAAATAAATTTACCTAATTTTAAAATGTAACAGCAAGTGAATTTAATTCAATGTGCAGTGAAGCACTATATATATCCATATAACCTTTTGAGCTTTACTATTGGGATGTATAAGGAGAGAAGTTTTGTTCATCTCCCAAGCTTTTTTAATAGAAATATTTTTTTTCTCTATTTTGCATATAAATTTTACCATTCCAGTTATTCTGAATTCTGCAGCTTTGCACTGCCTGGAATGCTTTTGGGCTGGCCTGCCACGGCTTCAGACACTGGGTACTTCCTTAGGGCTGCATCTCCTGCTCTGCTCTTGCCTTGGTTACCAGCCCACAGTCCTGACAACCTCCTTAGAAGAGGAATTTTCCTAAAGCAACAAATCATTTGTAAAACTACTAACACCCTTCTCTTAAACACAAAGAACTACAGAAAGAGGTCAGTTATACTACTGTGACCATTTCATTGGTGGAAAACTGAGGCACAGGGCAGGAATACATCCAGAACCACCAGCACACTCTGTGTTAGACCATTGTCTTTCCCATTAGACCACACTGCCTTACCCAAGTAACTGAGGCTACAAACAATCTCCAAATACATTCTTAGTGAATGCATCAGTTCCACACTAAAAACAAAAAATATAACACAGAAAAAAACCCAGTATCTTCTAGTAATTGCACAATATCTGGTTGTTTATTCTAAGAACACCAACACTTACACTGGAGAACACATGATAATTTTCTAGTAAGTCATATTTATAAAATAATACTTCTTTGCTAAGCTACATTAAAAAAATTCATATCAAAACAAAATAAGAAATAAAACTGAGTTGTTGTTTAGGGGGGCTTTTAAGAGGGACTTACAGATCAGCCATTGCTCAATCATAAAAGTGCATGGTTTTCATTTAGATTAAAGCAGGGTGACATATTGCATGTGTGTGTATGAAGATACTCTGCATGAACTATGCTAAGCACACAGAGCAGATCTTCACTATAATAATCCTCAGTAAAATGTTCCTTAAAAGAAACAAAAAAGGTTCCTAATCCCAATATATAGAACATCCTCCAAAACAATGTCACAGTGGGCTTGTGCAGCCAAACATCATGTTGTCATTGGTTAGAAACAGCTAAACAGTGACTTTTCTCAACCTGTTCTGTGATGTAAGATTAGGCTTCTTGAGTGGCAGTCAGTAGAAAAAAATCTAATGCTAGAGCCCTGAGCTATAAATACTCATGGATTATAACTGCAGAAGCCTAGTAGCTTCTGATGGTAATTAGTAGTTAATTTTAAGTCTGATTGATATTTATTTTAAATCCCTTTTTGCAGATTCTCATTTGCCGGGAGTGTAACTGGCAGAGTGCATCTTCCTTAATGCTCCATGCATCAGAAAACTATTACCATTCTATCACTGTCATTTATATCACAAAATGTGCAGTTCTGACTTCACCTTGACATTCTGCGTGGTGCAGACAACAGACAATCTGGAAATGACTGTGCTTTATGGCAGAGACACTGGGATGACTGTGAGGGACTTAACTAAGGTTAAACACTAGCCAAAGTCTTTGAAACCCTATCTCTATGCCTACCCTTTCTTCTCCAGATCAGGTTTAAGAGGGGAGTGAATTGGGACAGAGAAAGGACTTGAACAGCCTCATCACAGATGCACACAGCAGCAGAAACAAGAATGGCAGAGCAGGACAAGCAGAACAAGGGAAGCAAATATTGAATTGATGGGACAGCAGTTGCAGTGTCACTGGTGCTTTGTAATAGGGATAACGAGCTCCATCACAGGGCATCCTGCACAGTCTTCATCTTTCTAGCAAAGGAGTTAATGTTACACTCATTATTTTAGTCTTATAGTTATTACCAGAATGGAATAACATTACAGTTGACCTCTTACGAACTATTAACTTCCCTTGCACTCTTTGGTTGACACATCAGTGCTTGAAGAAACATACAATCCCTACATGTACGCTGAGGAAGATCGAGGGTTTGTATCCCAAAATAAACAGTTTCATGTAAGTGAAACAATCAAACTGCACTAATTATGGAAGGAAACCAAAACTGAATACAAAAGAGCTACCCTAAGGAATCACCTTTTTGTCAGTGCTTCTTTCCCATCAAAAACCAAGCACAGCCTTACAACCCAGAATTTAGGTTAGCTCAGTGTTACTGGGACTCTCTGGTTTGTACAGGTAATTTAAGATTCCTCCTTTTCTACACATTTAGATACAGCTATGGGGGAACTGGGTTCAGTAACTGGAAAGAATGGGAACTGGGTTCAGTAACTGGAAAGAATGGGAAACTTTTAAGGACTAAATCAATATATAAAGGGGGATCACAATAACGTTGGAGAGAGATGTTTTACCAGGGCCTGCAACAACAGGATAAGGAGCAGAGCTTTTAAACTGCAAGAGGATATATTAGATTGGGTGTGAGGAAGACATTCTTTACTATGAGTGTGGTGACACTGGAACAGAGAAGCTGTGGATGCCCCATGCCTGAAAGTGTTGGATGGGTCTTTGAGCAGCCTGATTTTGCTGAAAATGTCCATGGGAGAGGAGTTAGAATTAAATGATTTCTAAAGGTGACTTAAACCCAAACCATCTATAATATTGCCCTGATTC
This sequence comes from Orthonyx spaldingii, assembly GCA_013397795.1. Classification (NCBI taxonomy): domain Eukaryota; kingdom Metazoa; phylum Chordata; class Aves; order Passeriformes; family Orthonychidae; genus Orthonyx; species Orthonyx spaldingii. The sequence continues at coordinate 2,162,190 of VZTJ01003848.1, forward strand.
CAAGCTCTTATTTACAGATACCAGCCCTGGCAGATAACAGCTCTCTGAAATCAAATACCACCTTGGCATGGCATGCACGCCAATACTAGAACATGTAACACAATTTAGAACATTATTTGTTAGATCAAGAAAATGAAAAGCACTTTTAGTAAAGACCACAAAGGGAGTCCATCCTTTTAAAAATGCAACAATAGAAAATTCTAGTCACAGACAAATGGCACAGTTAAGCTCTCCCCATGACAAAACACACTCAGCTTTAACTGAAAAACAGCTGAGATCATACACTTCCCAGAGGTGTCCTGCTAGTTTTTTCATTGCAGAGCTGATCAAGGTACAGCATCACATTTCACATAAAGGAAAACATATAAAGTATCAAAAGGACTCTTCAGAGGGCACATACTTGAATAATAACTATTTCTAGCCAGGGAGTACAGGGGAGTTTGGAAAACAGCAGCAAGTACATGCTGGTTTTGTAAACATAGGAAATGATCACTTCCAAACTTTCAGCTGCTGGCCACCCATATATGACAAACCTAGCAGGGAAGAGTCACCGTGTTAGTGACACCCACAGGTATGTGGAAAGGGCAGTCATTTAGCAGTAAGCAGAGTTCCTTGGGAAGTGACAGTCTTTGCAATCACACATTCCTGGGTTACTACATTTGGCCTCTGGCTTGTACAGCACAGAGCTTGAAACCAGGAGCTCGATTATCACTGACAATGCTGATCTGGAATTTCAGGAATGGGTTGTAGTGGGTCCCAGGAAGCAAACAGCACTTATGAAGCAAAGAAGCACTCTATGCCTTTGCCAATAGAGAATGTTATGTTGCTCTGAGATGTTGCAAGAGCATGAAAGCAGTGTGGGAAAAGTGCAAACAGAGCTGGTGCAGTAGGAACTACAAACAGAATCACATTATTAACCAGGGAGGCAGGAAGGTGTATGAAAATTCACACCACTCGGTGCCTGAAAATTTTCTTCAGCAAATTATTGAACAATTGGACTGTAAGCAGCTAGAGGTTAACAAGGTAGTAGGAGGCAGTCAATAAGTTTCTTGACAAATCAAATCACACCAAACTGACCTAACCGGCTGCTCCGATAGATTAACTGTCCCTGCTGGACAAGCAAAGTCAGCTAACCTACATATCCTGATCTTAAATACAGCTTTTGGTGTTTTCCACATGACATCCTCCCAAGTAAATGAAAGGAATTCGTATAGAGCTTCACCCAGATCCAAGAAACAACACAATAATTAGGCTTTCTTCTGATTACAGTTTCTTTCTTTGCTAAAACAGAACACTGGTGTAACAATCATTACAGTAATGCCTAAAAACCATAATAGAGATTAAACAAGATTGTACAAGACACTATACACATTCATGAAAAGACAATTCTGGCATTGCAGAGCTAGTCTAAACAATCAGGACAGACAAGGGAAATATTTCACCAGCACTGTCAGAGATGGGAAACTGAGGCAGAAAAAGATTAAGAGCCTGATTTTCAAATGAGCTCAGCATATTTCTTGCTGAGCTTGCTTGAAATTCTGGCCATAATCAACATCATGGAAATCACTAGATACTGAGCTCCTTTGAAAACCAAACTTCAATATGAAAATTTGGCCCCAGAGGTCTTTTGAAAATCAACATCAAGAGGCTTACCTAAGGTCACCCAGGAAGTCAGTGGCAGGGCTGGGAACTGAACTCACATCTTTTGACTCCCACTCTGGTGCATAACTAACGTCGCCCTGTGTTCTTGTTTTAATTAGCTACAGGGAGATCTCAAACCAGAAAATGCTTTTGAAATGGAAGAAAAGAAAACCCTCGCAAGTGCATTCAGTTCCCTTTCAGAAGCATCAGCACAATGGGCTTCCAGCAACTCACAAGCAGGAGGGATTTCTAGCTTCTTTAACAAGTTTCCATTTTCCTCAGAGAACATACATAGTTTGTTGTTTACTTTTCATATATAAAGGGATTCATTGGCGCACATTTTTTATCAATAATTTTTGTTTTTGAATGGCAGTATGCCTCTGACCCATACAAATATTTTTCCAGTGACAAATGAGGATAGAAAAAGGAAGCCTGCAGAGTGCAAAGGCTCCTAAGGATTAGTAGACAACCTCTGGGGCAAGGAGTGGAGACTTATGCTATTGCTTATTATTACTACATTTTTCCCTAGGTAGAGAGAGTTGTTTGAAGTGGTTTCCTTGCTAATGCAGTGGCAGAGCAAACTATTTACTTTGCATGTATATGTGGTTGCTTCAGTACCTCTCCTGCTGTTCCTGTGGAACACCTAAGATGCACTGCAGCAGTTCACAAGTTCTTTCTGGAACATCTAGATTTTCCATACTTTTCCTGGCTTTGGCATCATCCATAAGTCTCTAAGCATCTTCCCTGACAAGACTTTGCTGGAGAACTACTGCAGCCATCTCAAGAACACTGAAATATATAAAATTATTGCAAAGGTAGAAAACAAGCCAAATTTGTAGCAGCTCCTTTTAGTCCAACACATTTAGCTAAATCCTAGATGTGGAATTGTTTTGTCAAAGACAGAATAACAGATTAGTATTTTTATTCTTATTTTTTCCATTGAAAGCTTCAGCCTGCTTTTCTGCAAAAGACTAGAGGTTGATCTGTCAGATGAGCTCTTCAAAACGAGGAGCAGGTCATTTCCTCAACTCTCTGACATTGATACGCTCTCTGTGATCACAGGTGACTCCGCATTCACTGGGAATCTCACTGATAAAAGCCAATGAATTTTTCCCAGTTTTCCTCAGGCAGAAAGCTTGGTGGGTAGAAATGGAAAACATGGCTCATGCTGATGGCTGGAGATTTCATAAAAGAGGAGCTGCTGGGTTCATTATTCCCAGATTTCTGTCAAAAGAAAAAAAATGTCTTTCTTCTTTCTGACTTTCAGTCTTCCTGTACCTCTTTGGTGCTATTTTCAAATCTGCTGTCTCCTTTGGGATATGTTTCACTTAGGTTCAGAACAGAATCTTACTTCTCTGTCAAAAGCACCTTTTACTTTTCTTCTTCATAATTTTCACTGCTACAAGTGAAAATGCTACTCCTATGTGTCCAGCTGCAAAGTTGTGCAAGTTTAAAAACAACTTGATCTAGAAAAGCCAAGAAACACTTAACTAAAGACAAAGCAATAGTTATGGGAAGCAAACAGATGGTGGAGTGAGAGTGATTGTGTACAAGCAGCATGTTTGTTTCTACAGATTAGCTGGGCATACAGCTTTTACTTACAAAGCATTTTTAGCTTCTTTTAATCAGTAAAAAGATATCATTAGGGTTAGTTTAGCACTGGCTCAGGGATTACTAGTGTTTCTACAACGGAAATCATTGAAGGGGGAGTTTGAGGGAAGGCCAATTTATTTTACAGGGCTCCCTTCCTGCTGGAGAGTGTTTCTCATGACGGGGTGGCATGAGGAAAAGCAAAGGAACACTTTGAAGTAAACAAGTGAAGCTGAGAACCAAGGCTGGCAGCGCTGCCCCAGCAGAGGGGAAGTGAGTGATTCCAGGGAGCACCAGCACAGCCAGGTGCAGCAGCAGTCGGAAGGTCCTCACAGGCGAAGTGCTCCCAGAGCCTGCTCCTGCAAGAGGCCTACCTGTCAGGTTCTTTTTTGCCATCTTATCTGTCTCTTGTTTCACTCCACACTCTCCTCTTCTTATATGGCTTTCTCATTGTCTCCTCTCACTTATCTTGGATTGCAAGCATTCTGGGGGAGGAAACATACCTTTCTGTAGTGAACAGGCAGTGTTGTTATGGCACTATACGCAGAAGTGATAATAACTTGTGCAGTATCTAAAGTGAAACTTCTCAAATAAGCTCAGTTGTCTAGAAGATGGGATCTCTTCAGTTAATGGAAAATATTACTGAAAATCTTGGTATTTAAGGTTAAATTGTATGCTTAAACAAACCATTACCACTGCTAAACACGCAGGTTGCACATTCTGGAATGCTGATTGAGCAGGCTTATGTGGGATCATCCAAAACCTTTGCAAGCTGATAAATCTAAATAATTAAGCTCTCCCTCATTACAGGTCTCCAAAGCACATTAATCAGGTCCCCACAAGAGTAAAGTTCACTCTGGAGACAGGAATATATCTTTGACTAATTGGTTGTTTTGATTGTCTGAATTTGGTAAACTGAGGCTGCATTTGACATATTGGTATTGCCCATATACACTGTTATATGCTGCTATGTAAGTTATGCGTTCTGTTGTGTGCATACTGACCCAGCAATAGATCTAAGAATGTACATTACTTTATCTCTTTTCACTTTTGACAAGCGTGAATTCCCAAGGACCTTATGAAATACTTTCTCCTCCTCCAACAGAACCATACATGGAGTGGGTTCTTTTCTTTTAGGTGTAGTTTTGAACTAGGGAATTTGACTCTATTGCAATCCTGACTATGAAGCAAGCTCCACGAGCGCAGTACCAGCAGTCTTGTTAATTGTGTTTCACAGTCATCTTGTTCTCCCTAAACTCACTGAAGAATGGAAAACTCTCTTTACATATACTGCTGTCATGGTCAACATCTTGAGAAAAAAGTTTCTACTCTGTTGATCATACAAAATTTAGAATTTAAGTAACACTTAGACAAAGCATATACATGCATGAAAAATCAAATACAATTACAAATATCAAATAATACAATGCTTTTGAAGATGCAGGGGAAATTTTATTTGAAAGAATATAATTAGAACCCTGCTCACACTGATCTAAAACTCTGAAAAAAAGGGTAAAAAACTGGTATAAACCAGTAGCATTAGCACCACCCTACTGCACTCTCACTTTAATCCTGCAAACATGTCTGGCATAGGTAGCCACAGGCATCTTTTCTCATATGCAACATCACAAAGATCTAGTTATTGGATATTTGAATGTTTAAAGTGGGTTAAGGATTATACTATTGTAAAAGCAAGTCTCTAACTGAAATCTTAACTTAGCAATACAACATCACAAACTTCTCTCCAAAAGTAATTAACTATCTTGAGATAATACACAGCTTTTTAAGGCTATATGGAAATTTTTTGGAAATGGAGTACTTAACAATATTAGAAACTTATATTCAAATATGATTGGAAATGATGGAAACTTTCTTATCAGAGGCCAACAGAAGATTTAATCCACTGAGCACTACTTGTCATTAGTACACAAGTAGATGGGTAAAAATGCAGAGAGTTATTAACACTTGAGAAATTAGGAAACCTTATAATCAAAACATTATTTTACAAATTGATTTAAATACAGAAGAGGAATATGTTCAGGCAGGTCTTCTATTTCAGACATTTTATTTCCCTTTGAAACTTAAGAAAAAGAAGAAGCAAAAGAAGACAACAGACATGTCAATGGCGGAATGGGTGGGTCGGTCTTCCTGGGAAATGAATCATACTTTTCATTCATAGTTTTATGAAAGCCTTGCTTTGAGCATGCCTGTAATTACTGTTTGCTGCAGTGGCACACCAGCCAGCCACACAATCCAGTGTACAAGGATTTGGTAGTTTTCTGAGGGTTTTCTTAGGGTCTCTTTTGGGACACGAATTACAATGTGGTTCCCTTCCTCACATGCAAACGAGGGCTGGGAGAGCTGATAAAGAAATTTTAGTATAGGATGGTCAGGAAGGTTCTTATATTAGAACCTATTATATTATTATAATAGTCCAACTTGCTAATTGAAAATGTAGAGCAATCGTCAGGATAGACTGAGATAACTAAATCCTGTGGCCCAAGTTAGCTCTGCCTCAGAATCTGGTACTACAAGGACACACAAACTAATTCAGATTATGGCCTGTCTTTGTCAGTTTTGGTGTTTTATACAACTTTGTATTACTACTTCGCTTGAGTACCTGCTATGTAAAGCTGAAAGTGATTCTTTTGTGGGTGATTTCAGCAAGGGTGTCCAGCCACTGTGTTAGCAGAGAGAGCACCAAGTGGGGTGCTGAAGAGTCTTACATAGTGCCTCAGGAAAGTCACCTAAGCAACGGGATCCACAACTGCCACTGACCTTGTAACTGCTAAAGATTCACAGAGCACATGTTGATGACAGCACTTCAGATCGCTCATATTTGGGAGTTTGGTGCTTTTTTCTGCAAAAGCCTCCTACCATCAGAAGTTTAGAGTTTTACGGCTTTTCTAGAGTCCAAAACTCTTTATTTCAAAACATCAGGAGACAATATTGTTTCTTTCAAAATATGCCAGGAAGAGAAAGCAATGGCAGCAGTCTTTTCCTTTCTTTAGTAACTAAGAAGTAGGAAAAAAGTTCAGCTATTCTTGGATAGCTTGCAGCCCTACTAAGGAAAAAGACGGAGCCATTCTGAAGCTGGACCACCGTGCAGCTGAAGGAATGGACTGCAAACAAGAGCCAAAAACGTTGAGAATGACTTTGCAGCTCCAAGAGCAAGGCATTCAACTGGGAGGGATGAAGTTTTAAGCTTTTCCCTTTGACTCCTGGGGTATTTCTAGTCATATGCTGTCTAATGCGAGATGCAGTTCCTCAGTACCTTGAAAGCAGTACCAGTGCCAATACCTGGCTGCAGAGCACAACCACTAATCTTTTAGCACAGATGGGTGTATTCTATGGCAATCTCATTTGAAATGTAGACTTTGTGTGCTCATTACAATTAACAAAAAAATAACGAGGGGAAAATATAAGAAAAGAGCTAAAAAACTACACTTGCTTAGAAACTAACTGTATAAAATATATAGCTAAACTATACCATGTTTACCAATTCATTCAAGCATTTTGTCCTTTCTGCAGCTACAAATGATGGAACATACTTATTTAAAAAGATTTTTGTGGTTTTCAGCTTATTTGTGTTTTATACATTCAAAATATATAAGTCATTTAAGTAAAACTTGAATCACCATCTCATTTTTAGCTATTTCATTTGTATGCAAGCAATGACAGTTCCTTTAGAGGCAGCCTGAAAAAAAAAAAAAACAACATAAATTTTTTCACAGACTATATTTACAGAACTCTGCTGATTTGACATTTTTGTGTCATAGAGAAATACATGTATTTTACTCTGTCACTAGACTTTTATCAATGAGTGACTTCAACCAGTCACAGCTTCAACTAGTATCTGCAGTTTATAAGTGTGTCTTTGCTTTTCTAACCTCTTTCTTTTCACATGGTCATGTATCTCAACGTATACAGATTGGGTGGAGAGTGGGTTAAGAGCAGCCCTGTTGGGAAAGACCTGGGGGTGTTGGTGGATGTGAAGTTCAACGTGACCCTGCAATGTGCTCTCACAGCCCAGAAAGCCAAACATGTTCTGCGCTGCAGCAAAAACCTTGTGGCCATCAGGCTAAGGGAGGTGATTCTGTCCCTCTACTCTGCCCTTGTGAGACCCCACCAGGAGTGCTGTGCCAGCGCTGGGGCCCATAAGATAAGAAGGACATGGAACTGTTGGAGCAAGTCGAGAGGAGATCACAAAGATGCTGAAAAGGCTGGAACAACTCTTCTGAAGACAAGCTGAGAGACTTGAGGTTCTTCAGCCTGGGGAAGAGAAGGGTCCAGAGTGACTTTATAGCACCTTCCAGTACTAAAGGGGTTACAAAAGAGTAGGAGAGGGAACTTTTACAAGGCCATGGAGTGACAGGACAAGGGGTAATGGCTTTAAAATGCAAGAAGGTAGGTTTAGACCAGATGTTATGAAGAAACTCTTAACCATGAGGGTGATGAGTCACTGAAACAGGCTGCCCAGAGAAGCTGTGGATGCTCCTTTTCAAGTGTTCACGGCCAGGTTGGATGTGGCTTTGAGTACCTGGTCTAGTAGAAGGTGTCCCTGCCCATGGCAGTGGCGTTGAAACTAGATGGTCTTTAAGGTCCCTTCCAACCCAAAACATTCTATGATTCTGTGATTCTTCCTCTTTCACATATCTCAACAGTGAGAATGACACAGAAAGGGCTGAAATACAATTTTTAGGCCAGAATGCACCACTCAGATTTGCACAATAGTGTACAAAATGAGGAATAAGAAGGAAAAAACATTTAAGCTCTCTAGAATCCAACACCAAATATGAATTTGAAAAATCACATTGTCTGCCTGAACCTGAAGGGCTATTCTGGAACCTGGTGATGACAGTAAATCAGGGATGCCTTTACAATGATGACCTTTATTCATAAGAAAGTCACAGAATCATCTGTTTTGCTTCATAGAACTGTGAGTTTAGTGAGTGAATACCTGTTTTGCACCACTATTCAACAAGCAAATTTAGAATGTACACTAATGAGAGTCAGAAGATAAAGAAAACTGTATAAATAGAAAACCTAGGGAAAAAAGACCAACAGCTTGAAATTTGTCTAACATATTATTTGCAAACTGATTTTTAGGCACCTGAACAAAAATGTCCTTATTCCCAGGGTGCTCTTATGCAGAATTTCTTTCACTTGGGCTTCTGTGTTTCTAAGAAATCAGGACACTTACTCCCATGTCTAAATACTGGGTCATTTTATGCCAGTAAATGCTGTAACAGTGAATCGGCATCTCTTCTAAGAAATGGTATTGCTGGTTACCTCATGCACTGAATGAAACCTTATGGTAAAGTTGGCCCTCAGACTAGAACATTAGTTATCTACAAGCTCAAAAGTATCTAGACATACATTATTTTCCTGTCTTCACACAAAATGTTCCAACAAATTCCACATATGAATGCAATTATTTACACAGCCTCCTTCCTCAGACTTGTGTTAATGACAACAAAATCTTTAAAAGTAAACAGTTACAGTTACCTAAGTATTTTTGGCATGCAAGAGCATATTAGCACAAACTACTGATCTCAGGTGGCTCAAGATCATTCTTGAAGTCCAAGGGAAAACTACAAAGAAAGTATTCCTGCCATATTTCTAAAAGCACAGTTAAAAATGTTTGAACTTCTTCCTAGCTTTTAAATATTTTTGTTCACAACACAAATTAGCATTGTTTGCTCTTAATGATTTTCTCTCAGAGGATTTGCTCTCTGAATCCTGCCAATGGTTCCTGGCAAAGCTCAGTAAGGCCACGGCACAACCTCTCTGCCATTTGTGGAGGCCTGCCAGAAGAGGCCAAACAGAAGTTAAGACCTGATTTAAACAAGTCCCAGTTTCTGTACAGCTGTGACTAGATCCTTTGGTTAGGTACCACCATGAATTGTATCAGAGAATTACACTCTGGGGTGTGCAGAGTGAGAGAATGGGAGGGGGAAAGAATCACTATGTATTTTACCTGGCAGATACATGCAGAAGAATTTTAAGTGCAGGACAAAAAAAGTGAATTCATTTGTCCTGCTCAATGGTGAAAGACCATTTTTCTACAATTTCAGCAAATACAAAGGACCTTTAATACTCTCTGTCCCTCTAAACTCTCTGCCCTTCTAAAACTATAGAATAGCATGACTTTTTAAGGATTCCTGGACCTCTCTTAGACTGGAATAATTTTCAAGAATGATTCTTCATCTGAATTAATTAAACTTCACACTATCCCTGTGAATTAGCTCCCTATCTTCCCAAATTATGTTTCCACAATTTTGTACTGTTAATCCTTTATATCACTTTCCAGCAGACTCATCATGTGAACTTACCAGAAAAATGTATGAGCAGTATTAGAGCAATTTTCAGAAGACAGAATACTGTGAAATTGTAGGGATTCAGACAGGAATTTTCTGAGCCAACTGCCTGACTTATTTGTATGTATTGATACCAAATCTAGAAAACATGATACAAGTCTATTCTGAGATTAAATGAGGCCAAGACACATAGTAAGAATTACAAAGATTAGCAAAACTGTGTTGTAAATGATAATTTAAAGAATATCGGGTATCAGATATTTGGCAATGAAAGGGGCACCAACATATCATGGGTTTGGCACTCAGCACCAGAATTAAAATTTACTCATATCTTACTAAATGATTATTACTTAGGAAGTTGACATTTCTAAGGATTTCTTCACAAGCAGGAGCTGAGGTGTAGGAGGTTCCACTTCAAAGATTATTTTAAAAAATTATTTCTGCAGGACTAAGGAAAGATGCTTTTATGTACTGAAAACTGAAAAAGAATTAGCAGTAGGGTCCATGATCCTTTCTGGGAATCTTTGTTGGAACCAACTTTATTCAGTATTTTCAGTAATGACCCAGAGAAATGAGAAGGCGGTGACATCTCCACGTGTGAGGATTCCATCAAACTCAGGCAGCCAAGTGCTGCCCTGATAATGAGGAACTATATTAAGACTTTACAGAAGTAAGTGGTCAAAATGGTGGCAGAAGAGCTTCAATGCAGACAAATGTAAAGTGATTAATCCAGGGAAAAATAATCTAAACCATGCCTGCACAGTGCTGAACTCAGACTTCATAGTTACAAATTAGGAAAGAGATCCTGGAGCTGCCACTGCCAGTCCTGAAGCAGCTCAATGCACAGGACTAGGAAGCCAAGAAGCTGATGTGCATCCTGCCTGGACATCAATCACTGGTGTCCCCCAGTTAGGGTACTATGTGCAGTTCTGGTTTTTGCAACTCAAGGACAAAGTATAGTTACAGAAGTACAGAAAAACCCAACTAAAACAATGAAGGAGAGGGAGAAAGTGCTTTATGTGGAGAGACTAAAATTGCTGAAACTTGTAGCCTAGAATTGAGTCTGGAGAGACTGTGAGTGAATGAAAACAGGGAACCAGGCGTAGGAGAAGAAAGGGGAAGGAAAGCAGCTTTGGCTAACAAGTCAAGTGGCAGGAATGCACATGGCAGATGAATTGGGCAAGAATTAGGATGGTAAGATGAAAAATATTGTAGCAGTTGGGTTGCAGAAGAGGTGGGAGTGACAGGCACAAGCAGGGGCTGGGCTGAAGAATGTCAGGAAGATCTGGAAAGGGTAGCAGGAAGAAATACCCAAGGCTGCAATAGATTTTCTACAACTACCAATGTGTTTTCCCTGAGTCTGAAATGAAACTTGAAATTCCAGAACCTCAGCACTGGGAAAATCTCTCACTAATGGCTGATCAGAAAATGTAACCATAAACTGGTATTTCTTTATCTCAGTAGCAGGGAACATCTTATACCCAAATGTTCCACATCAGTTGATAGCATGCAGGCTCGATACAATTTTAGCTTTTCAATCTTTTCTGGATGGTTCTATGTGAATTAAATTGCCTGTAGTAACATATTGAAAAGAAATTTCTCTGACATTTCTTGACCCCACCCCTCCAGTGGGTTTGCAGGTATCTTATCAAGAGGTGAGGAAGAGCCACCTGCACCATTCTGCTTTATTCCTTAGAATGGAATACAATTATTCAAACATTTCTGGCATTTCTTTTCACATATACACATACCACCATCACTGCCCCCTCCTGCATGAAAATAAGTCAAGTTTGCTAGTTTTCATTCTGAGTCAGAATGAAAAGTTGGATTTTTTTTTCTCAACCAATTCTAATCTTAATACATCTGAGATCAAAATCAATAAAAACCCCACGAAACCCAACAAAACAGCACAACAACAACAACCACTACCAAACTGAAAGCAATACCAGTTCTTCTGTTTCTTAAGTGCTAAAATTTTCCTCTTTCAAGTCTTCTACAAGTTTTGTCTTGTTCTGGAACGACAATACATATGAAGTGGGGTAGTGGGCTAGCAGAAGGTTGGTAGGTGGAAAAGAAGGGAGGAGTAAGGCATAACAATGAGACATATTTCTTAAATTTTATAAGGCTATTTCTGTGACATTTCAATGAATCATTTTCTAACACCAGTAAAACTTACAAAATACTCAAGCCTATTTATTAGCCATTGTAATAATGGATAATAAACCAACAAGGGATTCCTTCCATCCCTAACAGAGAGTTGTCTAAGTCCACATATGCTACTTAGTATACACTCTTCATGGAAATACAATAGCTTTTGTTCCATTTTAAAAAATTAAAATATTAAGACTAAAAAAACCCTCATTTTGAAAATATCTCTCTTTTTTTCAGTTGAAATACTCATACCAATTGTGGTGAGCACTTCTTAACCCCTGTAGAAAAAATGGGAAGCTCTGTATAATCCTGATAAGATCAGTTTTACAAAAGAATGTGTCTAAACACTGCTTACATGAAAGATTTCAGTTTACAGGAAAAAAAGGAAATCCCCACTGAAGGAATTGCACAAGAGGTACCACTTACCAGGTATAACGTTATGACATAAGGATATGTTTTTATTTTGATTTCTGATGACCATATGAACCACAAAGACAAGACTTCATCAGGTTGCACCCTGAGCATGTAACTGGTGCCAGGAGGCAATAAACTCACTTCAGCCACTTTATACAGACAGATAAGTTTATCATTCATATGAGAAGAAATGGGCATTGAAAAAGAGAAGTAACACTTGTAAGTATAAAATACAAAACTCCAGGCAGAACATTACAGAATCAGTCACTTTTTTCTCTCATGAGAAAACCAGAAATTAGATTTATGCTGATGAAAACTGTGACAAATGTAGTTCTATGAGCTTCTTGCAAACTCTTTAATAAAAAATATTTCCAAATAGAAAATAACATTTTACTGTAACATATATGGCTGATAATTTTACTGACAGCAAAATCAAAAAAACATGGACATTAAAAAAATGTTGAACTGTGTAAATGTATTTGTGGTTTCTCTAGCACTTAGACTGTGCCCTTTTGACCTCATGTCTAAGTAAATAAATGTCCTTCTTCAAGCTATTATCAAATTAAAAATCTTCTAATTTGATTATCCACATCTAAATATAATTCCATTCATAGTTATTCATATCTATAGTTTTGCCTTGAATAACAAAATCTTTCATAACAGCAAGTGTGAGTAAATACTTCCACCTTGAAGTGCTTGAATTGTGCAATACTCTTCTGAAACATCTTGCTAGAATATTCCTTGACACCACTTGTATAATGTCCTTTGTTTTAAAAACATGCAATTAAAAAAGTATTCATCAAGATTTGCTGCCAGTCTTAAGTGCCCCTGTATGTTCACTCAGAAAGACATTATCTGCCCCAAGTAACCAACATAAACTATTTTCTGTATTTATTTCTTCCCAAATTATGATTCAATATACTGGGGTTTTTTTGTTAGATTTTTGTAAGTCTTGAAAGCTAAAGAAGAGAGTAGGAGATGTCATATCAAGAATATTTTTTAACAGGATAACTTTGTAAAGCATGTTATTTCTTTGTTAACAGTATTTCTACATATCATAAAACACTCAGGCGGCAAGAGAAATCTATCCAGTTGCTACAAAGAGAACTACAAACTCAATTAACTACTTTTTCCTGTGATTTTAATGACTACTCATCTAAAATTCAGTGATGTAAAACATCAAATAAATCTTAATAATAGCTACACTGAATTCAGTACATGAGAGTCCTCCAGTTCTCCGTTCCCAATACCATCGAAATATTTCACCATCATTTTGAATAGATGAATGGGAAGAGCTATCTAACTCTGACAAGGCTATAATCTCCGAGGAGGATACCTGAAGAGCTTACTTATTTAATAGGTTTGGTGTTCTAGGTGTCTTAAACATAACTTCATGCCTCAGTTGTTTCCCAACTATCCTCTCAGGTTCTGTTTTGTTTTGGCTTTTTTCCTATCAAAACCAAAACCTTCTCTGGAAGCTTTTTATTATTATTATTATTATTTCTTATTGAGGTAATAATTTAACTTCTAGTCTTATTTTCTACCTTATTTTAGCTTATTCCTCTTATTTCTTATTTATCTTTCCAGAAAAATATATTTGTGTTATTCTTGTGTAATAATCTTGTATTTTTTGTCTATTTCCTGCACTGACATTTAAAAAAAATAAAACACAATTACATTAGACTACTTTAACACTATGAAAAAGAAATTCACTGATTTTACCGCTTTTTTTGCAGAATCTAAACTTGGGAGATTAGTGCTTGTCCATAAAATCTCCAGGAAGTTATGAAAAGAAGGACAGCTAATGAATCTCTAATACACATAATTTACGGTTTTGCTTTGAAAAACCAAAGGCATTTGACTTTTGTACTTGAAGCTAAATTAAGTTTTTATATTTATTTTACAAATTTTGAATTGGTTTACTTGCATCTTCTGAAGGACTACAGTGGAGCACATGAAGACTTTTAAAACATCACCCTCTCCTGAAGATAACCTGTCACATGCATTATGAAATAGTCCTATACTTATACAGTTTCATACTTCTAAAAAAATACAACATGAAATCTGTGTTATTGTCAGCACAAGAGCGCTGCAGAGCAATAAACAGATCAGTCTAACATTTCATTCTATCATTGTGACTCACTGAGTGTGTGGTTCAGTGTCTCATTCACTAGAGACACCAAAACCAGAATTACACAAAGACCCATTTCCTCCTGGACTCCTCCATGGCATTAATCTGAATTCCTGATGCTGCACTGACTGGTGGGATGACCTTCAGAAAATCACTTTCCCTTCCAGTGTCTGAATTTCCGCATTTGAGATGCCTTTGTTGGTAAAACACATGAAGACCTAGTGATTAAAAACAAGGTGTATATGCAGTAGTAATTACATAAAAGCCACTTATCTTGTACTTATGGTGCCTGTGGAGCCACGAGCACACTCACCAGTCTGGACACAAGGACCCATGACAGTGACTACTGGCTTTGGTATTACATGACTACCAAAGGAGCTATCTTCCCTATAGATGCTGACAAATGCCAGATTAGAGTGAGGAAATTCAACATGAGATAAAGAGGAACAACTAAAAGCAATGGACTCCTGAATGTTCATTTATCCTCTGCTGTGTGTTCTGTGAACCTGCTGACAAGGAACTAATTTTGCTACTTTTTCTCCTGTTCCCAGCTTTTAAAGAAACTCAAAAATACATTCAACATATTTAATGGAGTTGTATGTACAACCTAGACAAAAATACAAAACAGTAGCAGTGAAAGAAAATAACCAAGTAATGGGGCTTATTGCTGGTTCTCATCCTAAAATGCCCAGCTGTGTGTGGACTCTCATAGTGGCAACAGTGATGGACAAAGGTGCATGAGGGAATAGAGGAGAATGAACTTGCACTGTTGCCACCCGCTACACCCTTACAGAAAATGATCTTTTTGTATGAAAATATATTCTGTAGTGCTAATACTTTCTGAATAATAAAATGACAAAATTGCTGCTAGAAAAAGGGGCTGCTGCATATTTAAGTATATCAAAGAGAGCTGGTATTACAAAAGACTCGAAAAGAACATGAAACCTCACTTCCAAGTACTTATGAAATAAAGCATGCTTAAAGAAACTTCTGCTAAAAATGAGTAAATAGCACATGATTATGCTTTGCTTGTCTATTTTAATATAAACTCTCCAATCTAACAAGTTGACTTCAATTGAGAAATTATTTCTGTGACGCTTAAGTGTTTTGCCTTACAGTTTTTTACAGGATACTTTTGCTTACTTAATTTAGATTTGGACCTTCCATTCACTATTTTCCACCTTGTTTTCAGAATATGGCTTCAAAATAGGACTTCAAGTGTGTAGTAAAAATTACTTACAAAACCAAATAAAACCCCTTTATACCACACTCTCCTCCTTCAACAATTGCAAAGTAATAATAATGAAAAAAAAAAAAAAAAAAAAAAAAGAAAAGAAAACCAACCCAAACATAAATTAGTAGAGGCTGTCAATATTACTCTCAAGAAGTGTCCCAAAACAAGCATCAGTCTTGTTGCAAAGGAATAGGTTGGGACTTAGAAGATCTGGGTATTATCAAGTGTAACTTTTGGGGTTGTGCTTTACAGAAATTAGGAAGATAACTGAATTTCTCACTGTTCTGCATCTAGACTGTAGTTTATTCTGAGTGGGGATTATTTCTTAAAAAATGTTTGTGTAGCACTCAGTCTGATGGGATAAGCCTCTTAATTAAGATGGATAGAATTTATTCCTGTGAAAACTGTGAATGCATACATAAATATGAATAGCACAGCAATGGGAACAGATTGGTGGGTGGGGAGGAACTTGAAAATGTATGCAATAAGAACAACAAAGCAATCACTCAAGAAATCCCTCTAAACAGTACTCATTTGCCTAACTATGCTGACAGCAAAATACAGGTAGGGGGCCTTAGTTTCTACAACTGGAAATACAAATAGGCACACGAATAGTGCAGAACTCAGTGCTCCTGACATTGGTCACAGCACTTCTACAGCACAAACATATGCAGCATTCATAGCTTTCACAGTGGAAATCAAGATATTGAATTATCTTCCTTTACTTTTAATGTACATTACATCCAACTTTTTAGAAGTACAACGTTGTTTTTCTCTCTGTAACCCTCCTGTTCTCTTATTGCAGCAAACATCTACAAATGTCAGTTAAAGGTTCATTTATTTCCTTGCTGATTTCCTGTAAAACCTGTGACTCAGCGTGTCATCTGAACCTGTTACTCTGTGTACTGAGAGGACATTGAACACTTTTGCAATTGTGCTCCAGCTGCACACTTTCCACCTCCTTTTTCTGTGAGCAATGCAGAAGTCATCGCTGAGCCTGTGCTGATCATTACCCTGTGACTAAATTGAGCCCTGCATGTGTGAGTGCACACACACGCTCTGCTGGAGCTATTGGCCTTCTTTACTCACTAGAAATGCAGCAACTTTTTCTCTGATCACTACAGAAGAACGCTTTCTTTTCTCACATTAGTTCTGATGTTCACTACAGTCCTGAGTGATTCCCTTGCGTCACTGTCCTGCAATAATTCTTTCTGAATGAGATCAACTTTTTAAAATGTCGGTATCTTTTCAAATGCAGCCTGGAATGATTCAGATGTTAATTTTTGAATATTTATTAGAAATATTCGTAAGACTCTGCTTTTCACATATTTATGGTGAACCCCTTCAGTCCAAATGGCCAGCTATTTAGCATCACAGACTTAGGACTAAAATCATTTCGCTGTTAAATGAACCTTACTCACACGACTTCTTCCTATTTGGTCTTTGAATTTCTAAAAAGGTTTGGCTTCTGGGTTTTCAGAATATCTTTTGTTTCCTAATGTAATGACACTGGTTTCTGGAAGCTACTTATAAAGTTCGTTGGGGTTTATTTGAGGAGGCATTCAAAAGACATACTTTAATTTTTGGGTTCAATATTGAATTACCCTAAGTTTCTGCATTTAGGATAAAGAGAGTGTTTCACTCTGCAGGTTTAAACAGAACCTACTTGAATACTGTAGACCATATCTCTATCCAAAATAAGAAAATTGCACTCTCTAATTTGTTTTCTTGGCATGATTTATCACTTTACAGACCTCTCTTCTGTCTTTTCATTTCCAGTCTAGATTTCTTCATATGGGAAAGCATTTTTGTGCTTTTAATAGTTTTTCCTGCCTCTCTCTGAACTCTAACTGCCTTCTCTTTGAAGATAAAATCTCTCCAGAGGAATACAACATTCATGGTGAGGATTCATAATTTGTATATAATCTCTCAACTCTCTCCATTCATTTTCAATATGATCCTTTTCCTCTTGCTGCAGTGTGATGAACCTGATTTTGGGGACTCAGAAAAGAAAGCACTCATTATTTTGGGCCCTTCTTGTCCCTTTGTTAGTAACAAAACGTCTTGCTGGAGAGGTTGGGCTGAAATTATTTCTGCTTCTAAAGAGCTTGGGAGAACAAGCCTGTGATCAAGACAGCTTTATACAAGGACCCTAGTGTGCTGCCGGGATCAGCTCTTGGGAAGGTCAGAGCTCTCCTCCACAGAGTTATTCTAAAAAACACAAGTGCAGAACAACAAAATCATCTGACTGTAACATCTACTTGACCTCATGAGCTGAGTCTGTTTTGAAGTGTATTTTATACTGACTTAAGTAAGAAAATTTCTGGCAGAAAAGAACCGAATTTCTCCTTCTGCAATGCCTTGATTTTCTCTACCAAGTCCTTTGGAAGAGGAGACTGCTGGCTGCCAAGCAGAAGCCCTTATTCCACTCTTGTGCTTGTGTCAGGCTGTGGGACCCAACTGACACTTCCCAGATGTCCTGTGGGCAGACAGGAGGCTTTGAGTTTAATCACATCTATGCAGACTTGAAGTTCTCTTTTCTGTAGGCATTACCCCTAAAGTTATCTGTGCTAGCTTGAATTGATCTGTGATAATGCTTACTACAGTTCTCAGAGCTTTTCTACTCTAGTCCAAGAGAATTTTTTTTTTTTATTTACTCAATAAAATAAGTTCTTATGTTACGCCTTTTTTTTCAGAATGGACCCCCAAGTCACCTCAAATTGACTCTCTTTCATGACAAAGTGTGTTGCTTATTTCTGTTTACTTTATCCTCTCCTGGTCCATATTTAATTGCTTTTTGAAATAAAATGCTTCTTGTGTGGCATAGAGAGGGGTTCAATTTTTCCAAATCTGATAAAGACTTTATTAACCACAACAATTTCAGATTTTGTGCCATGGGTCAGAAGACCAGACTAATTCTGTAGTTCAATAGTACTCTATTGAAATTATTCTCATGCTAAGAAAATTCAACAATGTTAACTTGTTCACCACCTGAACAGAAATACTTTTAAGGCTTTCTGAAAGCTTTATGGGTTCTGGCACTCTAATTCTGAAAATTATGTCTCTGTTCATTAGGGCTAAGTTTCATTTGCACAACTTTATTCTTGGTCAGCAGGCATTTTACTGAGACTCCTTGAGGCCAAAGTTACTGTGCAGCAAGTACTCTCCAGGCATATGCACTGCTTTAAGGTGTGTATAGAGAGAGTCTAACAGGGGAAATAAAAAAAGATTATGGTTTAAAAAAGGATGATTTGAAAGAAAAAGTATTAGCCTGTGACCAAAGAGAAGTGGATTCTCACTGTTTGAACACATGTTCTGGAAGCTACTGTAGAAATCACTTCAATTTACATCCACAAAAAGGATGATATGCCTAACTTCCAGTGAAATTCCTGACAGTTAAGGGTCCCCCAGGTTTTTTTGTTTTGTTTTTGTTTTTGTTTTTGTTTTTGAAAGTAAGTCTTGTATTCTGGGTCTCCAGTATCCATCCACAAAATAGATACTACTGTAAAACAGCATTTCTTCTGAAGCAGCTCACATATTCCAATTAATATTCACAGTATAGAAAACTTGGACAGTACTGGCTGTGTGTGGTAACTCAAAGAGAGAAGAGGAAAAGAGACCTAGAGAAATACATTTCAGTCCCAAAGCTGTATTTGTCTTTAAAATACACAGTCCCAGTGCCTCAGCAGTCACAGTTTCTCTGACACACTCTGCTGCACCAGGAAGATTCCAGAAGAACAAAAACCTTAGTGACTCTATTAGGATGGAAAAAAAGAAGAGACAACCAGCAAGAGTATAGGAACCTACCCTTCCTTTAAAAAAATTAATAGAAAGAAGAAACATTTCTACATTTGAAACAGACTCAAAGATTTTCTGCCAAAATATTGCTGTCATTGAGTTTTATGCATTTGATTTATTGCTGCTTCCTGCTGATCCTATTTAAACTCCCCTTTCCAGCAGGCATGTAATCAAAAACATATTGTGTTCCAACAGCTTGCTTGTCATGGCTATTTATAGGAAATAATTACTGATAGGAACTTTAAGAGAAAAATAAAGTCCTACACATGACAATTATTTGGAAAACACTGATCAAATTCAGTTGGATCAACATTTTACTACGGGATCTAACGTTCAATGCAGAATTGAGTCACATTTTGTTTATTTTTAGCACCTATTTCACATTGCCTCACTATGAATCTACAGTGCAGTTGCATCCTAGCATGTCACAGAGATATGAAGCTGAGAGACATTTTTGCTGCATCAAGTTATCTCATTAGGTATGAAAAAAGTTTTCTCTTCATGAATTGTCACATTCGTGGGAGTGGTTGTCATTTGCTCAATTTATTTACAATCTATTCTAATAAACAGTGTAAAATAGGTCTTAGGTTTGATGACAGCAAAAGTTTTTGAGAAGACATACCTTGAAGTTCCAAGAGTTTGGAAATTTCATGTTCTGCTCAAAAATAAAATGTGCTTGTTAAAAAGTTCAGCAACGTAAAATGGAACAAATCACCATGTATGGTGTTCAACAGTCTGCTGAACAGATGGAGATTTAAGGCTGCAAGACAGCAAATTAAAGAGCACCCAAACATTTTCAAGAAACATTAATACAGCAGGCTTGTGACAGCACCAAACTTCTCTTATTTTAAGGCTTTTCAAGACTAAAGCCTCTTGTTTCACAATGAAATTGTCAACTGTATTTTTTTCAAGCTAACTGTCTCAGTACGCTGAAATTGTAATGCGAGACAATGATTTAAGGTGACATGGCAACAGACTGCCAGAGGGCAAGCACCACGAGCACATGTGCCTACAGATGGAGCTAATGAAGGGTTCCTGCATTAGATACCCTGATGTGAGGGAAATGGATACCAGCACAAAGAACTGCAAGGAAACAGGCTGCCAGAACCTACTTCATTAATAAGAGATGGTGCAACCCTACGGTTAACCTGTTCCTCTGGTAACAGTTAGTGTAAGGAATCCAAACCCAAGTCATACCTGTAAAGGTGCATGGAAACTGGAGAGCAGCTGTGTTGGTCGATCAACACATTACAGGCAACAGGAAAGGTCATCTGTCCATCAGAGCCCTGATGCATAAGGTATATGCTGCTATTCTGTTACCAGCAAAATAAACCACAAGGAGTACAAATTGGGTAGTGGGAAAAAATACATCCTAATAATCCAACAGATGATCTTCTGTCAATAGGGCAAGGTCCTAAGAAATTCTGGGATCTCTAGCTTGGCTTTGTTACCTGTGAACACACTGTTATTGGATGAACAGGGAGACAAAGACTAACTTCCCTCAACCAATGACCTTCACTCAGCAGCAGCACTTTAGTTTTTCCAGGGTTGAAAATAAGGCAGCTTTAACACAGCCAGCTGGCAATATCCCCCAAGCATTACTTCACGGGAGATGCTGAACTTACAGGTTCTTCTGAGTAAGGAGAGACACGTCTGTATTTCACCAGCATACTGATGAGCCTCCTTTCTAAATTCTGAAGTGGTGGCTCTACAAAGCATCATAATAAACTACCTGGGAGACAGAATATGGCCTTAAGGACTGCTGCATTTCAAAACAGGTGATGATGACATACAGTTGTCTGCCAGCACCTGTTAAGCCTTTCTCAGAAGTGCATGAAGAGCAAGAAGAATAGCCTCCAACATATCAGCAATGTCCCTCAGTCACCAAAGCAATAAACCACAATCAAATGTTCTTTTAGCCATTCAGCAGAAATGCGATGATGAGGCAACCTAGATCTGAGAGTGAAGAAATTAAAGCACAGACAAAGCACCCAGCACAAAATACACAGCAAAGCCAAACTTGGCCCACAGCCTTTCCAAATGCCCTTGACAGGCAAATTCAAAACTATTCTTTACTCTTTTTTTCCAAATGGAAGAAATCTTAGTATTGCTGAAGTCAAAAGCAATACTCTCCATTTAACAGTGCCTGTAATTCATCTGCAGGAAATTAACTGCCAGGCTTTAAAACATTTTTCCTCTTGGGTAATACTTGGAACATTCATCGACTCTGTAGCAGGATCCCAGGTTTCTGTTTAGTTTTCCTCTTGGTAGTTAAAACATTGCAGCAGCTTCTATGTTGCTGCATTTATTTACATTTTTAATAACAGAATAATAAACTTTCGACTTCCCCTATCTTGATGGCCTTTTTGCAGTCTGAGCTCTTTGTGTTTCCTTCGTGTTTCTGCAGCTGTTAGTAAGTGAGAAGCTGCTTTGGATCGTTTTGAGTATTCTACCACTTTCTGCTTAAGAAACATGATTCTAGGAACAGACAAGGCAGCTGTCAGGAGATGATTTCACAGATGCACTTGGCATGACGTGAAACCATTTTCAGCTCGCAATAGCTGGAATAAATATGTAATGCCACCACAGAAAAACAGCAGGCTTAGGAAAAAAATGCTGATGAAATCAAGAGTAAGCAACAGGCACTGGCACTGCTGAACTCTGTTTTGATGTTCATCATGCCCTTCCAGAACTTAGCACATATCTCAATTCTGTTTAGCTTTTAGCTCTACAAGTCCACACTCCCTTTCATGAGGCACCAAATGCTGAGGCAAAAGGAGACTTAACAGACCAAGGCAGGGACTGACGTAAGGCTATTGACAACCTAGGCCAGTGGCACAGAAAGCTGTGCAGATTTAGTGCCTTGTTTTACCTATCAAACTCCACATTTTATAGGGCAATAAAAATATTTCCTTGATTACACAGTAGGTGGACATTCAGTTTTGCTGTTTACATCAGGAATATGCTTACGCTCCTGTTTCTGTTGTGTTAACAATTATGAGACTCACAAGCCAAAGTGTAGAGAACACAGGGATTTTGTTGCTGAACACTGTTATCTTGCCATCCAGAGTCTACACTGCAGAGAGAGTCTGATTACAGACAGGTAACGTTTCTCACAAGCTTATTTAATAAGATGGAATATTTTTGGATCACTTTGTGTAGCTGGAAGAGAATAAGTGAGTTTATTATTTGTTACTTTCCAGGTTTATCTGTATTCAGGTAGCACTCAGCTGTCCATAGTGTTTTACCTGGATGTTTTGCTCATGTTCTCCCAGAGTAATTCCTAACCAAAGAAAACACAATAGAAGAAAGATCCAGCTTATATAAAAATTCAATTAAGCACTTTTGCTTCAAATAAGAGGCTTATTCACAGTGCTGTAAGAAGAGACTGAAAACGCACACTATATTGTGTGGATACAGAATCCATAGCTAATCCTATACAAATGCACCAAAGTGAAAATTCCAGAATTAACAATGTGCATTTTCTCTTGCACATCGCATTCCATAAAGTATTTGTACTGTAAGCTACTTGAGCAGAGACCTGTCACTGTTAATTAGTATATAAGAACTATGTACATTAGGGACCACATTTAAGACTTTTTCTTCTTTTCAAAGTTCTGAGGAACAGATTTGAAATTACAGTTCTCCTATGAATTAGAGGCTAAGGAACAGAAAGCAAACTATCATTTTAAATAATGTAACTGATTACTTGGGTTTTGTTTTCATTATTTTTTTTAAATTTGTGAGTTACATTAACTTAAATTATAGGAAAGCAGTGTTTGGGATTTGCCTTTAATTTTAAAAAGGTGTTCACACATTAAAATCTCCAATCTCTTCCAGCTATACCACCTGCCTAGTATCTGGAAGAACATTTAGGATCACATGTTCAGCACACCTCCTGAGCTATAGCCAACATTCACAATTTCTACAGTCATAAGGGGTAAAAACATCTCCTAGAGAAAAAGCTTTTGTTAAATCAAACAGCTGGTTGGGGACTACAGAAACAATAATTACTGGAATACCACATTTTGGTGAACTTTAGGCTATATAGATTTTTTTCTTAGAAAGAGAAGACAACATAATTACAAACTTCCTTAAAACTCAAGAAGAAGAAATTAAAATCTTCTGGGTGCCCAAATTCATAACTAACTTTAGAAGTGATTTTTGACAACAAATACTAAAAATCATGAACACATTATGCCCTTATTGTTACTCCTATTCTGCTGACCACACTGGCTCTTCTAAAACAATTCAAAGAGTCAATCCAAAAGGGGAAAAAATTGAAATGAAATTGAAAAAGAACCAGACTCGGCAAACATATTTTAAAAAATCTGAAATTGTGTAAGTTTATAAATCAAAATTAGTTGTTGTTTAATAGTTTTCACATGAGTTACTTCCATACTCAGAGCAGAACACCCAACTGAAATGTTCCAACTACAATATGCCTTTGCCCAGATATTTTCTTCTGAGATTGTTACAAGGCTAAAATAGTATGTACCAAATGCAAGATTCTTTGATGTAAAGGGACATCCATGATTGCTTTTCTTTTGAAATCAGCCTCTCCTGGAAATTTAGTTTCCATACAGATGTAGCTGGAGCAAATCAGACTCTGTTCCAATTCATGATTAGACAGGTTCCCACTCCTGCAGCTTTGACCACATTCCCTTTACACTTTCCAATCCATTCCTTCTCAAGCCATTCCAGCATTATCTCTCCCCTGATATCACTTGTTTGCCAGAACTGCAGCATTTAAGATTCAAACCCAAACACTCCCTGAGGGGACCTGAACACCCTTTATTCCTATGAATACATGTCATTATGAATGCAAAACTATCATGAACAAAAGCATTTTTAAGAGCAAGCTCAGTTTTGAGTGTATTTTGCTATAGCAAATATAGAACTATTGCGAAGGCAAGTATTTTGAACAATAGGTGTCTGCATACCTGGGAAGTTCACAGTCAAACCACAGGCAATTAGCAAGTACAGAATATAATGTTCCTTTAAAAATCTCAAAATACTAATCTGGACAATCAAATATAATGGCCTTTTATGTAGGTATATATGATCAGACTGCGTAAAGCACTTGTAAATTTTTCAGTTCTGGAAGTTCCATTTGTAGTTTAGTGCCGTTTATAACACCAGTCCTGAAATGCTGTTTACTACTGTGGTGCTCTGTGCATCCATGCTACTTTAAAAATGAAAATTTAAACTAACATTTCTTTCTTCATGGATTTCCAAGGTAAGACGCCCTTCACCAACAGGCTGTAGGTCAGTGGTTTTTAGTCTGTGGTCTGTGAGGCTGTAGGGTTTAAGCAAACTAATCTTTGTGAGGCTTAGACTTGTTTTTGAAATGCTGACACCTACAGTGTGTGAAGCCTGCATTTGAAATTAGTAACTACTGCATTAGCAAAAGACAAATCACACCTACATTAGCAGGATGAGGATCCATACACCAGCGCTCCCACAAAACAGAAGCTGTTTAAAATGCCACGTATCCTGGATTTCCCTTAATACTCTCTTCATTATTTAGTCCATACTAACTACTGGATTTACTAGCTTATCAGGCCATCTTATGGGATGGATCAAGGCTTTTGATCAAGACGTCAAAAAAAATGTCCCTACCTTGCCTTTTTCTGCTTCAAAAAATGGGAAGAGATCACTGTTATCTGAGATAGGACTAACATTCTCTACTGTTAAAATATGGATAAACTCTGACCTCTAATCTTTCCAAAGTGCTAGAACAGGATCATCACAGATCATCACAACTGTATTCTGTACCAGCCTCAAGACTTTGCCTGCAGATACTCAGGTTTTACTGCCACTTTTCTGTTGCACCTGTGAAGAAGAACCTAAAACACTCTACTGTATAAAATGCAATAAAATAGTAGCACTTCAATAAAAAAAGATTAATTACTAAAGAAAAAGAGAAATATAAATTTCTTTCATGCCCCCACATAAAGCCATCTGACAAAGCTAGTATCAAATAAATTAAATTGATGGTATTTTGTTCTCAAACATATGCACAAATAGATCAGCATTTGATGAAACATTCAGCAGTTTCATCAGAAATAGCAGTTTTAGTAATACAGTAATATAGGGCTTATAATCTTTCTAAATGGTACCAACTTGGACTGAAAAATTATGCAATTTTACCTCCATAATTCTGACAACTTGTTCTTTAGACAGCTCCAGTATCCATTTGTACTGAACCTGGGACCTGAAGTTGAGCCCAAGTATAGGGAATAAATTTTTGTCTTTCCTATACGGTCTGTCCATTTTACTCAACATTAACTTCCTGAAAAGCCAACAATTTTGCTTCTGGGTTTAGTAATATTGAGATATAATCTAGACTGGGCATGAGTTCAGAGAGGAGAAAGGAAGATGATCATTCCCCTGCCTAAACTAAATGGACCAAGTGGAGAAAGAAACTTTCTGATCAATGCAAGATAAGATGGAAGCCTTGAGGAGAAAAGAGGAAGACTGGGAAAAGCAGCTTGAGAGGGATGCAATGAATAGAAGAGTGGTACGGAAAGGAAAAGGGAAGTTAGGAAGGGAGTTTCCTTATTCCAAATTTAGAAAAGGAGTGATTTGAGATGACCTATGAAACCTGACGCAAGATTGCAGTCTCCTTTGCATAAATGCTGAAGTCAGTGGGAACTATGTGCCACGTAACAATTCTGATACCATGTCCCAGGCTTCTCAAAAGCTACCCAAAACATTTATGTTAATCTCTCTGAATTTCAGCTTCCCATCTGTCAAGTGGGAATAATAATAATCCTCTCATATGGATAATGTAAAAACAAATTCATTAATGCTTGCAGATACTGTAATAATGAGGATCATAAAAAAGTACAACAGAAATACTAACGCTGCATTAGGAACGGTTTAATTAGTCTGTAGTAAACAACAAATGGGTCTTTTGTTCTCCATGTTTATATCTTAACAGAATGAAATCTTGGCATTTAATAACTCACAGACTGTAAGCAACACTTGTAAGAACAGTAAGTAAAAGGCACTGACCACATAGCCAAGGAGGTAGAAAATATGAAATACTGAACCAGAACTGAGAGGAAAAAGTAAACTGTGACTGTATAACTTAAAGGCTATCTGATTGTTTTGTGAGGGAGAAGTAGGAATGGACAAAACAATAACTTAATTTAGACACTTTGTAAAATTGCCTTTGCAGCTTTCATAATTGCCTTTTAACTCCACATTACATGTGTGCTTATATTGATGTTCATTTGGACACTCACAAATCTTGCACACTGACACTGTGTGCACACCTGTACATATATATTAGGCAATTTTCAGTTAAATCAATAAAACACATCTAGAACTAATATATTCAGTGCTATTACATTATGACGTTAACAAGTTCACTTGTAGCATAAATTATTCATGTACAATAGCAGCTTGAAAATATATTTTTCAATTCTTTTGAACTTAGACTAATCTTAAAACAACAAATGATGAAAGTTCAAACAAAAGCTAATTTTGTTTAATGAACTAACCAAGGAGGTATTGTGAAAGTATTGTGCAACCAAATGCTAAGCTAATTATTGTGAGAACAAATAACTGTTGCCATAGTTACTGGACAGTGTTTTCCATAATCACTTTTATCTCTTCAATAAATCTTTGTGACGCAACAAATATAAAAAGTTGACTGTAAAATGACTATTACATTTTGAACAGCATTCAGTTATGAGTGATCTGTCATTGTACTTGTGTTCCCATGTTTGTCAGGGGATAACAAAAGACAGGTATTTGCTCAAGTTAAAAGGGAAACAATTACACATATAGCTTGGCTTCTGGACTGCAGTTCAGGTCGTTGATTTTTAGCATAAGACATTTTTTTTTTTGTATCAAACACATTTGTGTTGATTTGTTTGTCTGTAGACTGCAAAGTATCAAGAAGGCCGGGTTGTTCTCTCTTTTCCCCCCACTGGTGTGTTATACTTTTATGTTAGTTCACATTAGGTGATGCAGTGAACTCTACAGTAGCTGAAAGCTAAAGCCAAAATTTGGGTCATAAACAAGTAAACATAAAAACCAACATCAAAAGCATATACCACTGCTGAATGAAACAAACTCCCCTGCTCTGACTGAATGCCCCTGCAAGGGAGCCCAGTCTGTATCATGCTATAGACTCCATAGAATGGCTTCTGCAAAAAGTGTCCTGGACTAATAAATATTCCATGTTTTCCACATTTTTATGTCCACAGTTACACCAGTGGAGTCATGACTAAACCTAATGCTTGGAATTCATCTCAGTTTGACAGGTCTTGAGAAAACACTAGTTTTGACTGGCAAACTCCAGATAATAAAGACAAATAGGGATACCACAGAATAGGCTATCAACCTCTCAGTGGAATTTTCCAAATTCAGCATTTGAGCATAGACATTGAAATGAAATCCCCAACATTAGAAATTAAATGTTTTTTAGATATTTGTATTAAATGGCATTTCTCTGCTTCTCTGATATCCTGCAATTTCACGTAACTCCTGCCAGCTTACACAAGATGCTGCAGAAAGTCCCACAAACCAGATGTGGCCTCAAATATGTTTCTGTCTTAAATTCATGAGTAATTTATTATCAGCTAAAGCTAACCACAAATTCTAAAATGAAAAGCATAATGTTGACTGATTTCATATGTTTAATAAAAATCCCTTGTGTATTTATACACCTTTTTTTCATGTCACCAGTATGTTTCTGATTTTCTGACATGTTCCTGGAGGGGAAAGGAACTTCTCAAACGCAAAACAATCTCATTGTACAAGGTGTTCCAAATTTCCAGCTCCAGAGGCAGGAAACCTTGCCACTGCAAGGTTCACAAGATTCAAAGCCATGTTACATGAGAGAGGCTTTGTTGCCTTTATGGTTTCTCTGACTGTCCCAACAACGGACTGTAGGTGTTCCAAGACTGGGAATATGGAAGCCCAGAGAGGCACAAAGAAGGTCTCACAAGGAGAGGTTGTGTTAGAGCAGTCTTGGGGTTCCTGAAGCTGAAAGTGCTATTCCTGACAGGTTCATAATGTTTACATAAACAAGAACACCACAGTTCAAGTCAACACTGGGAGACTGTGTAGCATGTAGCAACAACTTGTCCATTTTTTCCCAGCAAGTATTTTCATGATTTTCAATACATAAGAAATTTTCTATTTTAATCACTTCAGCAAACAAAAATCATATTTTTGGCTGTTTTCACCAAACACATCTGTCATCTGTCAAGCACAAGGACAAAAGAAATGAGGTAGAATTTACACCCCAAAGAAATTTCAGTTCTAAAATAAGCCCTACTAAAAGTTGCACTGGTTTCTATAGAGTTCAGATCTGTGCAGATTCCACAATGTTTTTTTAAACTTTGCAGGTCAGCTAATGAAGCTCGAAACACCACCACTGCTCCCCGAGGCACGAGCACAGCTCACAGAGGGGATTATGAGCACAGCTCACAGAGGGGACGACCAGCACAGGCCATCTTCACATTTCGCTGAGTTTTGCTGCTCCTATTGCCCTCCACAAGTCTCATAGCACCTGTGCAGCTCAGATCTGAGCCGAGAACTGGCAATCAAAACTCTGTACCATTTATCTTCCTGCTTCTCAGCTGCATCAGAATCTAATGTATTGTATTAAGACAAGAAACGAGATGCATTAAAAAGCATCTAATCAGATGGTTAACAGAGGAATCAGGTAACTGAGAAGGCCTGGCACAGAAAATACTCACTTATAAAATAAGACTTGAAAACAGCAAAGAACAAAGAGGAAATCAGTTCTACAGAACTACAGTAAAGAATACTTTTAATAGTGCTACAAGGGACTCCTAATGCTGAATTTTGGATCACATGTCAATGATTCATGCATTGCTGGATTTTTTTTTTCCTCCTTTCTCATTTTTCCAGCCTGGTAAGAAGCTTCATTATTAATTTACCTAAGTTTGAGTGCTCAACTTAAACTAACCTTTAGCATGCTTTTCAGTAACGAAGCTGCCATCTCGACATCACTGCCTGCACTGTCACTTACTAAAACTACTTCTCAGATAGAAAATAAAACACTATATGTGTTGCAAGGATAAGTGTTTAAATAGACAAATGGGTTAATTACATTCATGTCACCCTGTAACAATGAAATTTTAGAAAGCTAAAAAGCCTTGAACAAATAACCAGTAATACATGCTGCTAGTAGCCTAAATAAATCCTCACAGTCCTTACTCGTGGCAAATGGGTTTTATTAGAGAAAGGAAGAATTGTATTTCAGGAAATATATTAACAGGAATTACAGTATCAGCTTATTTGTAGCAATTCTGTATAGTGGGTGAGAACATTAATTGTTTGAGTCCAGGGTATGCTGGAGATGGAGACACTGTAGTCAATTAAACTTTCTGAGTTTTCTTATAATATTCTTCAACTTGTTCATTTGACTACAAGACTATGAAGATCTCATGCTGTGATGGATTTTAGCCTTGCTGGTATTAAACTGTAAAGTACTCAGTGTATTACACAGAAATTTCACGAGATGAAAAAATCCAATTCACACTCCCTGTTCACGGGACCACATTTTGTGCTGTGAGCTGGGATGCAGTTCTCAAAATATTTTGATGCTTTTTGCTTCTTACAACACTTAAATGCACAAAGTTACACAGACTTACATAGTGCATCTCAGAGACAGCATCTCTGTCTCCATGCATCACAAAGACCTTGATTAAGCACCTTGATCAGAACTTGTTTCTCCAGTAACCTGACAGAACAAAATCCTTATGAACCCAGATGATAGGACTGGACAACCTCTGCCAATACAAGCTGTATCATGATGCCAGACAGCCCTAGGAAGCAGAAAGCCCACTCAGTGAGCAAAAGAGGTGAAGTGAGAATGAAAAGTTGAATAGTAACTGAAAGAAGGAATTCAGACTTCAGTGGCTGAGGAGATTATTAGATTTAGGTCAACAGCCTCACCAGAGCGATTCCTAAACTTTTCTTTCATGACCTCACTTCTAGCATTACAACCCTATTTTCACTGCAACTTTTGATAGTGTTCATACTTACAAATGTTGTCTCTTAATAGTAATATTGAAGTTTTCATAAAATTTTATGAAGTTATTCCAAAGCATTAGACACAGAGAAACAAAATACACAACTCCTAACTCTGCACGCACTTGCATCACTTGTTTAGTGGAGTTTCCCTTGAATTCTATCAGTGTAAATGAAAAGAGGGACAAGGCTCTGCATCTCTTAGATAAATAGAAAACATTCTTTGTACCATTACATAAAACTCATTTTGCAAAAGACTACTTCTAAAGCTTTTATACTATTTTACTTATTTCCTTGCCTGATTAGCTTTTAACCAAATGTAGATGTTTTCCTTGACCTATTTTCAAAGCTAACTAATCCCTAAATCCCCCAGTTATGCAATCCTGAAGGATTAAACGTTTGTCATGAAAGAGTCTGGATTTGTTTAGACTGAATAAATTTCAGTGGTTTACATACAGCTCGTTCATTAAACCACATTCATAGAATGCTGGCTCTTGTCATAGGGAGTCTGCCAAAGTAGTTCTATTTAGATGTATATAAACTCATAGCTAAAACCAGAAAATAGTAGCATGTGGTACACCTTGGAAGAGAATGAGGCTCTTTTTATATAACTTGTTCCACCTCTGCAGAAGTATTACCATTATCAAATATCTATGTTGCAGTACCACCTGAATGCCAGCCTGGTCAGAAAACCCCTTTATTAGGTAAAATGACAATCTCTGCTCCAAAGTGTGCAACCTAAAGGGCAGGACAAACCAGGTGGAGGAGATAAACAGGTGGGTTGGTCTGGGGATGGCAGCAAGGACAGGGTAACAAATAATAGGATGCACAGGATTTGCAACCAGTGAGGAAGAACAACCACAACGTGCCATCTGCCCACCCATAATTAGAGTTCTCTCTGTGCAGTGCAGCAGAGCAGTTTTGAAGAGACACTTGGAGGAGAACAGGACCTTCTCCTATGTCTTAGAGCTTCTGCTGTGACTAGTAAGGTGTCATGAGACAAAGACTAAAGATGCCCAGGTGTCAAGGACCTAGTGAGGTAACAGGTCACAGACAGAAAGGGCTAAACCATAACAAAGATAAATTCTGCTTGTTTTTTTTAAGGTTTCGCTCGCAGAGTAAGAACATTCTTTACAAGTCACCTTCATGGTGGTTTAAGCTAACTGGTTTTACTTCTCATTTACATTGGGCTGGGAACTGCTATTTCCAGTTACACTATCTTAGTTAAAAATGTAAAACCTCCATTTCTTGGCATTGAACAGTTGCTTTGTACTTCTTAGAACATACTGTCTTTATTGTAAGTGTGAACACCAAGAAAGTGATTTAGAAGAACTAAAACTGTATTTTTTTAGGGTATAGATGAACCTCTCTAAATGAGGAAGTCAATAATATTTTTCTTCCTTAGACATAATGATCCCTGCTTGAGTTTCTATCCTTTCTTCCAAAACAGTATGTCTGTCTCTCCTGGGACAGGAAACCAGAATACATGACCTGCTTTCATCAACTGCTGCTTTCAACTACTGTAGCAATTGCTGTTTTAAACAGTTGAAATAAAATGATCATATACAATTCACCTTCAAACCTTCTAAATATGTAGAGTCAGAAATTATTTAATGCATCTAGATTAGTGGCCTTCAATTTTGAAGTGAAGAACTTGGGATTTAATTTTCAATTCATTCTGATAAATAAATTACGGTATGAGCAGTGACTATGCAGTAAATAGCCATGAAATTCAAGTTTAGCAAAAACAGTTATAGCATTGCAACATATCTACTGAATATAAAATGCAAAACTAGTACTTTCCACGTTCTGTAAATTTTCTGTAAATACAGTCTTTTGCACAATTACATGCTCCCTTCTTTCTGGAAATGTAAGTAATTTTCAGTTTCTACTAGGACAGGAAAAACAGCTCACTGAACTTGCGGCCTCACTATTGCAAAATTCTGTACGGATAAGCCAGCTCTTAAAAAGAAAGTCACACTACTTGTTCACATTATGAGTGGATACTCCGAGTGACTGCAAAACATGACTGAAATCATTACTCTGCAGATAACCACAGCATTACAATAGGTACTGACAGCTGCAGATTTGTTGTATTTAAGACAAAATCTGGGGGAAATTCAGAGCTGTCACAGCTGTGTGCCTGCATTTGTAGCATCCCAAAACAAAAATACTGATCAAGGATGAAAAACAGCTGAGTAAAACTGAAAGCAGAAAAATAAAGACAACAATTGAAAAGAATGGAAAATAAGCAAATGAAAATTAAGGGAAACTAAGCATGTCTAAGGCCTGAAGAAACAAAAGGAACTGTGTTAGTACATGTGCCTTGTGCTGGGCAGCCTTGTCATGCTAACAGTCAGGAGAATATAGCTTAATCAAAACAAGGTAAAAAAATCACAAGCAGTGATGAGCAAGAAGATTAACCCAAAATCTATTTCCTGAAAAATTAATTCACCAAAGTAAACCAAGAGTACAAGATTAATAAAAAAGCAGCAAAGGCTTTTTTTGTGTTTTACTTTCCTAACTTTTAAAGCAGGTATTTTGATCCTAAAAACTACGGGGTTTTTCCTAAATCAATATAGTCACAATACACTGTCAAAGCAGTTAGATTTATTTACTATTACACAAACTAGACTGCACATTAAACAGCTTTTACTGCAGGCTTCACACAGAAGAGTTAAAAAGCCTTGCTGGATTATCAGCAGAATTAGCAGAAATCACCCAGACACAAGTCCTGTTGTTCTTACTTCAACAGCAGGCAGGAGTTAGGAGTACAGTTACAAGAGTTGTCATTAGGGATTTCTCAGTGTCACTCCAGGCTGAGGCATGACCCTCCCCACCCCTGTGACACACAGGGGCACTGGATATGCAGGTCCCCAGCAAGAACAAACCAGACTGAATGTATAGAGAGGGCTCTGGTGCCAGGCTGATTCTCAAGGAAGATCTCAAGCTGGGATCTAGGTAGAAGGCGCTACCACTGTGAAAGCAAAAAAGCAAAACTTCAGAACACATCTATCAGCCATTGACCAGAAGAGGAAAGACCACAGGGCTGTAAAGCAGGGAAGTGAGATACAGGCACTGGAAGGAAGTGAATCCCCAGGGTTGGCACAACGCTCAACAAAAGCAGGTGGCAGACACAGCTACAGAAGTGGATGTATACACAGCACATAACACACACATGGTATTTGAAAAACTTCAGGAAAGAGGGAAAATTCCTGCTTAAACTGGTCATACTGCTAAGTATAAAAGACCATAAATGCAAGTTTAAAGAATAATGGTGCTGGGTTAAGTCTTGCAGTAGATGTGGGTACATGCTTAGCTCACGTATTTTGTATTCTTCAGTGTTTCTGGACAGACTTTGAATTAGTTGATAGTATACTCGATGCATGTAATTCCTAACACTTCTAACGGCTTTTCAAATACATTGGTATTTTCTTTGATGTGTGCTTAAAATACTTATTTCTGAACGTAAAATTCATATATCTCATCCAAGAAAAGCAAGCCATTTCTATATTTACTCAAACCTCAGCAGAATACAGTACTTTGCTAGATTTTGGAGGAAGAGCAATCAAATAGCTTCCAGTTCTACTTTTGAAGAAAAGTTAACTGAGAAGTAAAAAAGACTGTCAATGTCAAGAGTTACGACAGGATCTGGGGAAATGACATTGTCAATGGTTACAAAAGAACGCCCACACACAATGTCTAACCAGATGGAAGATGCAATTTCTCAAAAAAAAAAAAAAAAAGTGCGTTAACATTTCTTTGCCATGCTTAGGTCACCAAGTTTCACTTAAATATTAATTTTCACCTGAAATAATGTTGAAACCAAACATTAAACCAAATATATGTGGAACTTTTGGAAGATCACTGTAGAGTAGAGATAAGATTTACTTCAGTGATGACCAGCATAAAATCTTGGCATACGTTATGATGGTGTGAAGTGCTTGCTGTGGCACATATTTCCTGCAGTGTCTCATAAGCCTCAGTCCATGCAATATGCAAGGTTTTCCAGATTAAACTCTAGTGTTCCACATATGAAACATCTCTTATTATTTAATTATTGTTTATGAATTACTTTCTAGAAGGGCATTATGTTTTAGGATTACAACAGTACCATCAATTTAAAGAGAACTTTCTAGAAAAAGAGCAGGACAGAAAGCATTATTTCAAGTTAGCACTTTTGTTCAAGACTTTGGTTGTTTATTTTAAAGACAGTATCTTAAAACAATTTTTTGCCTAATCACTGCTTTTCTATTTTAAACCTTAAACAATCTGTTCCATGAACCACCTGGAAAAAATGTATTGAAAAATAGTTGAAAACATCCTTTCATTATAATTCCTGGAAAAATAAGACAGTCATTATCTATAATGAGACTTTTGTATTTACAAAGTTAATTTAAATATCATGCTGATCTCCCCTCTCCAAGCAGCACTGAATGATCAGAATTCACGATGTCACCTGTTTAATGCCGTTATTTCTTGTTATAATGAAAACAGCACAAAAACCACACCAGAATAGGAGATACATCTGGTAAAACTGAAATGTCATTTTACACAAAGATCTTTTTTCTGTTGCTCATACTTGGATCAGACCTGCACTACAAAGCACTGGCTGAACACTGACCACAACTTTCATGATCCACTCTCAAAGGCTGACTGACCCACAGAGATAATATCAGAGGTTCTATTACTCAGCTACACATCCTAATGAGAAACTTTCCCATTTCTGCACCACAACCACTGACAGGTTGGCTCACAGACACACCTGTCTATGCCTCACCCAGGCAGGTCAATGGTTTGTACGGATGGTCTGAGAATACCAAGGCAGAGGAGCCAGGGAATGCTGCAGTGCCTTACGTTTCAACATGGAGGTGTTCTGGGCTTTTATGCAACTGCATCTAAGGAGGTTAAGGAGCTGTAATTAGCACACATCACCTCTCTGTCACTGCAGCTAATCAGGCTGAAAAATCCCAAGCGTCTCCACTCCTGAGCAGTCCTGCTTCTTGCGATGGAATTTTCAAGCTCCTCTTGCTAATTGCTTACAGTGCTTTCAGACTCTCTGGCACCATGGAAAGCTTCCTTTTGGTGTGGAAACAGGGGGTGTGGGGGTGAGATTCTCACTATGGAAGTGACCTTTTCTCTCTGCTAGGAATCTCAGCAGAGGCATGGACTCTTCTGAAGACATCTATTGATATTAACAACACAGACCAATTTGAAAGTATATTCATTTTAATTCTCATTGAATTTCAGGGGTAATTCCTGGGCTCTGTCTATACTGTAAAGCGAACAGTTACTCAAAACAAAATATTCTAGGTGTCACATCTGGTGCCACATTGCCAGCTGCCAGCACAGCTGTGGCTCAGGCTCAAAGCATCCAAATCATGATTACAAATAGCAGAGGTTATGTGATCTGCTGGTGAGTTGTGGTTGTTAGATGCTCAAATCTTACTTGCAACTGATCAGATCAGACCACATGATTGACAGCTTGGGGTCAGGACAGCAGCCTCAAGCTTTCCTCATTGAGAGCATCTCCCAGAGTGAGACTTAAGCATGCACCTGAGCACATCCAGCATATGCAAGGTGGATGATGGGCAAGTCTGTAGCTGAGAATGGGCTTATTAGTTACTTTGTTCTCTTGAACAGTCATTTACTCAAACTTTAGACTCTATATCCCATTCTTTGATGCCTCCTCAGTCTAAATGTGACATTCCTTCATAACAGACACAGATTATCTAAGACCCTACTGTTGTATGCAACCATCCAAACAGCTGCTCTTTCCTGGTTATGGCCAGTGTCTACTGGGCTTCTCTCTTCCTTGCCTTCCTGGGACCAATGGTAAAATATTTTTCATTGCAAGTCTGGCCTTGTCAGCTTGCTCTCTTCAGGCTGTTGAATACTGTCTTCATTTATCAGCTTCAGAGTAATTTTTTACTGAAGTCATTTTTAAGATTACATGACTGTTTCACAATATGAGGTACAAGTGTACTTGTAGCAGAGTCACTATGTAGAGAATGTCATAAGCATAAAATAAATTCTAACAGCCAAGAACTAAATACTGTTTAGGAATTTATATCCTTCTCATATCATATCATGTTAACATGATTTTATTTTTGCTTTGTGGCTGTTCTTTCAACTGAACAATTTTTAGAAATAAGGTTTCTTGAGTTCACCTTGAGAAAAAAGAACCCCTTATAAACTAAACAACAAATAATTTTATTGCGTTGCTATTGTCAGATGGATAATATATAAGTTGCTACAGGAATACATACTTTTAATGTCAGTCACTCAATCTCAGATTTTTTTTTTTTTTACAATTAGCTGTATTGCCAACATAAATGCAAACCTTAAGTAGATCTGCACATTAGAGATTAATAAAGAGGTAGAAAACACAAAAGCTTCTGAATGCTTTTCTAGAGGACATAGTTTAAAAATGTCAAGGGCAAAATTTGCTATGTAAAAATAGGGCACTGCACTGTACAGTCATTGAGTTTTTAAGTTAAAAACAAAAAAAAAACAAGCCAGCAATCTCCCTTTTTATTGAAAGGTCACTGTAATGCAATAGGACACAGTAAGCAGTTGTGAAATTAAGCCCTCCAGAACCTGGTTGCAGCTTTGGAATGTGACCATTGTTGTGCAATGAAGTTTGTCACCATCATATGAAAACCCCGTTGGGAAATACATCTTTTGTTTACCTGCTCATCACAGATAACCATCAACTGACTCACATTCTGTAGTATTTTACTAAGGTCTAAAACAATACTTGAACTGCAAACAAGATCGTTTTCACTAAACATCCCTCTTCGAGCAATTTTAGAATAAGCTTCATACATCCTACATACAGACTGTTTTCTGGTTTTTTGTGTTTCTCTTTAAAGAGCAGGTACATTAACAGGCTCACAGCCTAGTAAAAGCTTCTCTGTTCTTCCTACCTATTTTTACCCACCTACAAAAATACAATAATGATGCTGAGCTAGATATTCAGTGGAATATTAATCATGCTGATGTCTCAAGCAGAGGCTTGACCTCTGCTCAGGAGGAACAAGCAGTAAAAGCAAATTAACCCACACACAGAGACATCTATATAAGCTGAAGTATGAGCACATTGTTCTAATTACAATCTCAGTTCTCTGGAATTCTGGCGCATCTGAGGGCACATCTACATGGGTGTAAACAGAGCTCCTCTGCCCATGCCCGTGGTTGAACCGATGGAGACTAGTGCTGATTCAGAATTTGTATAGCCACATTTGCACGGCACTGGACCGACTGGATGCAGAGACAAGGTAGGCAGAGGATCTCAATATGTCTGCACATGTCTGCAGACACTCATCCTGAGGTGCAGACTTTCCCCATCCTACAGAGGACAACATAATAAAGATATTAATCAAATTTCTCAATGAGGGAGCTGAAGAGATACTCAAAGTTTATATATAAACTAAAAATATGGCTCCAGACTTAGATTCCTAAATGTGGATTTAAGAAATTAACTTTGCAATATGCAGTATTGATGCAGCAAGTTAACCTTCAGTATCTTAATTTCCTCAAATAGCACAATTGTTCTGAAATACACAAGCTACTTATGCCTTAAAGTAGGATCTTTTAACTTGTTCAATGAAAAGCCTGTTTCTTCACTCCCATTGTCTTTGGTGGCTTGACTGACCCAAGACTAAGGATTCTCATGACTTGGAAGATCTTTGCAATTGCAAACATCTGTTTGCTGTTTCTGGTCTGTAGTTAATCTCAGGGCAAATCTGTCCACTAATA
Organism: Orthonyx spaldingii; assembly: GCA_013397795.1. Classification (NCBI taxonomy): domain Eukaryota; kingdom Metazoa; phylum Chordata; class Aves; order Passeriformes; family Orthonychidae; genus Orthonyx; species Orthonyx spaldingii. The sequence continues at coordinate 2,200,252 of VZTJ01003848.1, forward strand.
CATCACAGATACACCTGCCACCCTAAGTATAAAAGGCTTGCCATAGATTTTAAGTGTGTAAGAATCAAAAAACAGGCAGTGAAGTCTGCTAGACTAATGGCTTTTGAAAAAAGAAAGCACTTGGAAGCTGTTCAGAAATGAGCACTTTAACATTCAGACTCTTCTCGAAAGGTGACAGTGATTAACAGTGAGTTCAGTGATGCCACTGGATCTTGTATGACTATGCCTGTGAATCAACCTCAGACAAACTGTAGCAAAAAAGGGCTATTTTTAAGATTAAAGGCTCACAGGACAACCTTAGTCAGAAAGGTTGGTTCTAATAGGGCACAGTCACATAAAAATAGTGCAACAGACAAAGAACTTTTATTTTTTGGCCATCTGTACCTCATGCCGTGCAAATAATTTAATGGCAAATTTGTTTAGTAATAACTATATTATTCACAACTCCACAGAAATAAGGAATTACACCCTAAGCATCCTATCCATTCATTATATATGAAAGAGTTCCTCAGGTTAGATGTACCTGATAAAATCAACTTGAAGGGTGGAGGGAAAAGGCCTCCACTCTGCTCTTGAAAGCAGTTCTGTATCTGGATATATCTACAGAACCTGATTTGTTAGCCCAAAATTTTTGTCACTTTTCTGTTGACAACTCACAGACACCGTGGTGCCTATACTGCACCTCAAGCACATTTCAAGACTCAGGGCAAGAATGCAGCAAGATGTTCATCCTCACAGTCTACAGTGGTTAAGTGGGTATGAAGTCTTTCAGCACTCTGCATGATTTACAGCTTTCTATAATGTGTTCTGTTTGCTCTATCATGTGAAAATATTGAAGAAAATCATCTTGGATTCATAACTGGAACAGAAAGTGGTTTGAGAACTGAGAGTTTTCACCTGTCATTTTAGGATGCATACGTAACAGGATGGTTTCACTTCAACAGAGTAGTTCATACGTATTTATGGGGAAAAAAGTAAATACTTTGTAATAAAGTTCTCGTTAAGTGCTAGTCTGTGATGCTTCCATGTGTTAATCTAGAACTCAGCACATGGTCTTCTGATCTGTCCTAGAGACTTCACGTCACTGCCCTGCCCTTACTCTGCCAGTGTGTGAACGTGTACACGGAAACACCGCAGACGTGAGAGGAATAATTTGCTATAGCTTAATAGAGACATTACTTACACGACGTGTATCGAGATGCCCAAGAGATATCATGCCTTAGGCAGCTCCAATCTTTCTGATGATCCTCTGAGCAGAAAAACCTCCTACACGGAGCTGTCTTTTAAAAGGCACAGTCTTACTCCTAACATAAATTCTCATGTCTATATTCTGCCTAACATGCCTGGAGGTGGGGCTGAGGCACAGCCTATTCAGTAGCTATGAAGAGATTGCTAAAGAGCATCTACTATGAGTAACTACTGAAACCATTTTAATAACAGGGGTTTGGGGGTCACTGTCAAAGAGGTAACACAGACAAAAAAAATCAAAATCCTTTACCACTTTATACTGTTTGATATAATAAAATAATTTGTTTATTCTAGGTTTAGGAAAATAACATGGTACCATTTTTAGTATGATTGTTATTCAGGAAAACAAATAAAAATACTTTAACCTTATTTAGTTAAATTTACTGAACAATTTTAAATTTTAACGAGAAGTTTTCAGTGCAGTGATCACAAATTCATGTTGAAATGATACAGAATAGTGCACATCAGGACAATGCTTAGGATGTCACTGTTAAGCTTAATTAATCATTCTTATTTCTCTCTTGAGTCATCATAATGAGATTTTTTAATAGGGAAACCACTTCAAGAGAAATTTTTGAAGCTGATGTTCTAGCAGATTAGACAGGGAAAATGCTTTAGCTTACAAAGATCCTGCACAGCACATATTATTAAATGTACAGATGAATGTAACTTACAGTCTCTATTTCCATAATCTGTAGTTAAAGGAAGAGATACATAGCAAGCTTTTTCTCCATACCAAGGGATGTGGGATTTTACATTTGTAGCTGTTTTGAACTTACATTATTCATGTTTTAGTTTGGTTTTTGGTACCTCCTTTGAACAGATGCAGAAGGTTGTATGCTAATAGCATAAGATTTTTCTTCAATTACCATATTAGTATTTTTTAAGTAGAAAAAATATGGAAAACAATAAAGAATTTCCTTATCTATTGTTCTAAGAAGTGGCTTTTAGTTAGAAATAACATTTAGGTGGAATCAAAATTTTAGGAAAATGAAGAGTGATATTTGGCCCTGCCAGAGTATTTCAGGATCTCATCACATGGTTACCTCAGCAAGTTGCTTTAGGTTCAGCCCTCTGTCATTACCCCTTCCCACCTGACTGAAATCACCTGATCTTTTTAGGCATTCCCACAGGCAGCCAACAAGCTACTCACTGCCAGATACCCAGCACCATATTTAGGGTGTGCCTTTTGCATACAGAGGCCAATAGGAACACAGTTGCCTCATTTTGTCTGCCCCTTCAGAGCTGACTGCCCTCCCATCACAAAATCCTTGCCAACCCAAGAGAAAACATTCTCAGCCTACAGGCTTAGCTTTCTGATTCCACGTATGCCTTTGACAAAAATGCAAATCAATAATAACAATAAAGGTATTTTAATATATATAAAATATATCTTACATAAGCTGAATAAAATGTAATTAACTTTTAACATCCATGCAATCATTTCATTATTGCAGCTAAAAAAATAATTCTCAGAATCCATCTCTTCCAGAATCTCCATGAAAAATACTCTTTGTTTCACCATTTTCTGATTCATTCGACTTTGGAAGAAAAATAAACACATTGCTGTGTTCAATATTGTTGCACAAGAGAATTCACAAGAATGAAATGCGTTCAAAGTTCCTAGAAAAAAATGCAGCAATGCAGGCTGCCAACTTGTTCAATGTCAAGCTCTAGGCAGTATAGCAGAACTAGCAGTAAATGACTCATAGTGAGTCACGCTTTAGCTATTTTTGCTTTTAAAGTAATGCCAGGCGCTGTGTTAATATTCAACCCTGAGTAAATTTAGCAATGCAAGAAAACAAGTGTTTCCATGGTTGCTCCTTCACAATGTTTATGGTATATACACAGCCATTAGGCACAGGAATTAAGCCAAATTAAGAATATGGAAATGTTCCTCTTTCATTTACAACTGAATTTTGCTACACTGGGTTTCATGACTCACTCAGCTACTAGTTTTTCCAACTCTTAACAAAAATGCAAAGCCATAGCTAGCACACCACCGTACTGTTAGTGGTCAATAGCCACTACTTTCCTCCAAATTACAGCTTGTGCTGTGTACACTACTGAGCTGGAAACATGATAATGCAGTATTTTTTTCAGGACAAAATAAGACTGACAGGAAGGCCTCACTCACTAGTGAATCTAAGTACATCCATCATGGGTAAAATGTTCTGTGACACTTCTAAGGAGGAGCTGGCAAAGTTAAAGCCAAAGAGGAGGACTGAAGGAAGGAAGGAGGTTGTAGCATCACCTGAAAAGGGAAAGCAGCTTCAGGAAAAGGAGGAAGGATGCTGATTGAGGCCGGGGAGGAATTGGGTAAAATGAGAGAAGTGGTGAAGAGAGCACGACAGGGCTGGAAAATATCTTTCCATGACATAGCTGTGATTTGACAAAACCCATATGCAGGCATGACTTCAATGCAGCAGTGTACACAGCCCTGTTTTCTTCGGTGAGCAGTATTAGGGGAATTGTGGAATATGAGCCCAACTAATGTAGACATCTGACAAAGCAGATGTAGACATGAAAACAAAAGTCTGCTGGAGATCAGAAAAGAAGAATTCAATCTACATTGTAGGAAAAAAAAAAAAGATCCACAAAAAACCCAGAGCAATGGATGCTGCAGCAAAGGTTAGGTGAATAGCTTACTTTGCTCACACTAATAACAGAGCTGCCAAATGATTACATATGATTGCTAGTTAAACTTTTTTGTTCCCATTTTAATACAGTGATTTATTCATTAGTCTTAAATTGCAGTAATTACTATTTTTATTGTAGAAGCTGATAAAGCAGTCAGAAAGCTTGTTCGTTTTTTCCCTCGAAGGAAACTCTTCAGCTTTTCTGCCTGAAGTCTTCCATCCTGTGATAAGCAAGGATTGTTTTTCTCCTTGTTTTCCTACCTGACTATAAACTAGCCACTTACTTTATACTGGGAGTTTAGATAGATCCTGATGAACAGCCTTCCTGCAAAAACTTCTTTTGATTTCACTAAGTCTTGGCTTGACCCTTAAACTTTCAAATAGGGAGTGAGGGAGAACACCTAAAGATGGGCCAGATCCAAAGAACTGAAGCAAACTACTGAAGTCCAAAATGATGACAAATTCTGTTCAGTGGCCTCTTAACCCTGAAGGTATCTATCTCCAGTAAGTCTCTCCCAGGTTCTCTGGGGATCTGAAGATCTGAGTTCTGTACTTGTCCAGAGCTGCCCCAGCCTGAATATCTAAGAATATATTGTTTGTCTCACAACCTCTTTGGCTCTTGAAAGGAAGCACAGATCCATTCAAGTGGAAGAGAAGGTGATGATGGAGATGTACAGAACCCAGATTTCCATTTTTTGATGCAAGAGTTAACTACTGGAGTACACAGTCATGCACCCTCTTCCAATCGTTCCCAGCCCCCTTCCACTTCCAGCTGCACCTGGTGGCATTTTGCTTCAACTGAAAGAGTGCAGAGTGCCCTCTGCACACCTGCCTGCAGCCAAGGGGTTGCTGAAAAGCCTGTGAGCTATGGTGTGACATCAGATGTAAATTCCATCCCATCCAGCAGCCTTACTCTGATGATGAGTAATGAAAATTGCTGCAAAGGGCACGAGGCAGGGAAAGCCGACAGAAACGCTTTCTTGGTAATGTCCAGTCTTCAGTAACCCAGTCAGAGGAGGATCCAGAGAGGAGTCAAACATGTCATATTCCTCATAAGGGCTTTTTTTAGGTGCTTATTTGTGAATTTATTGGCATTGCTTCCTGGAAACTGCTGTAGTCACAATGCTATGGTATAAAACATAAGCACTCTCACCATCACTCCATTAACTGCTTCTCTCCCTCAACAGGTATTTTTAGTGCCTGTTGGAACACCTGTTAAGCAACTTGTCTTTAATCCTAAAATCATTCACTGCAAGTCTGGTAACACAAACCTACATCCACATTTGAGATGATAAGACGATAAACACGATAAACCTATCCACACGTGTAAGGTCAGATGCTGTGTCTGAAATCAGAGCTAATAACTGCTGAAAGGTGACAACTTAAACCACTCCTCAGTTGTGACAGAACATCTGAATGCTCCAAGCGTGTTTAAGAGTAACTGTAAATGTCAACAAAGGTGTTTGATTTTTCTGACTTTGTGCTAATGGTGATTGAAAGCAACATCTCTTAGGTTACCCCTCAGAAACAGTACATAGAATTAGCACTTCAGTTCCCCGATAACATCAGTAATCATTTGAGAGTCTGAAATTCCTAAGTCTACAGATTAGAGCCATGGTCCATTTCCTCTCCAGCTACATCATAGAAGCACAGGTGCTCAGTCTCACAGTAAAAGAAATTCATTCCCTTTGCGTTACTTTGTAGTTGGCATGTTTTTAGTCAACTTACGCAATACTGTGATTGACATCTAGATGTAAAGCACTCTGTGCTGACGGAACAGATTTGTCACTGAACAAAGCTGTTCAAACAGGTATGCCATAGCCCTCCTCCTGGGAGCCAAGGCACTTAACTCTAGGCTCTGGCATCCAATCTGAGGTCCACAGACCTAAAAGGTGCGTGTTGCAGTCCTTTAGTGCTTCTCTAGCTTTTTTCCTCCATTTCAGCTCAACATTTAATAGGTTTGGGGGAGTGTGAAGAAGATCTCCAGTATATTAATGGCATAAAATTCAAGTTGGAAAGAAACTATGCTCTACTGTGAGTTTATCGGTGCCTACGGCTTTTAAGAGGGAAATGAAATAATATGGATATCAAAAATTACGGTAAGCAGCCAATGCACATGAATGTCTGATATGGAAGTAGAGGATCTTTATTAATCTTGCTGTACACTACTCTTTTGCATGTTGTTATATGTTGCAAGTATAGATCAGGGAAATTCGATTGATTTCAGACCTACACTGGCAAAGCAATATCTACCTCAACCTGCTGCACTTCTGAAGGACACACCAAAGAGCCACATGGGCAAGTTAACTCATAAAAAAAACAGAGAAAGTGTTACTTTCTCCAAACTGGAGTATTCTGAAGTTACCATGCAGTGTGATATGCACTGATGGATTATTATTTAGTCAGCATTATCTCAGAACTACTTGCCTGTTTCTCTTCAAATGTTTTTTTGTCCCAGCACTTAATACAAACGTATTAGTCGGAGTAGTAGAATTCTACTTAAATTAGTATTTCCACTGATCTTTGTGCATACTGATGGCACAAAGTCCCACATATAAATGACTGAAATGAACATACAAAAAGAGTAAAAAAACCTACTGTCCCTCCAGATAAATATTCAAGTAACAGAAAAAAATGAGTAAATAAAACAAAGTTCTCTAATTTTAAAGCTCCACTACGCTTTATTTTTCTCCTTCCTCCTCAATATCCTAACTTCAAAATGAGACTATCTCATTTAAAAATGTTAACACTGAGATGTTCTCCCTTTCCTCTTTCTTTGATTTTTTTTCTCCTTGGACTGTTCTTCGTCTGTTTTCTTGTGATCACACTTAAAATTTAAAGAGTAAGCTCATGGCAAAAGAATAGAATACCTGTATCCTCTTTTAAATTTTTCTGAATAGCAAGCAACAGATATAATGGCAAGCAAATTTGTACTTAGATGACAGAGGCAGTCCTTGTATTTTCACTGTTCAGATTTGCAAAATAGTATGTATTATTACACCATGAAAGAAGTGAATGAAAACTCTAAGTGAAATGACTGGTGTTTTACTACCAGAAAGCAAATTTCCCATAGGGTATAATCCATCTATTTAACATTTCCAAATTTCAGATCCAGTCAAGGTTTAGTATCTAACCCTATCCTTATCACTCATCTGAAATTTATAAAACATTTCTGATGAGTTCAAGTATGGTCACAAGACATGAGATTTTATAAGTTTCCATGCTGCATAACTGGATTACCATAGAGTCAAGAAATACAGGAACTGACTGAATTGAACTAAACTCCATCGAGGGAGAACATCTCTACTAGCCAGGGTGCAGTGCTGGAACAGGAATAGTGAGCAAAAACTTGGTCACAGACTTATTTTGCTTGAAAATTTCTCAGCATCTGAGCGAAGTTGTAAGGTTTTTCATCATCCTTCCAAGAGAAACAAAGGAGAAAAAGACGAATATATTTTAAGATGCTATTTTATTAGATATTGTGATTGAATGCAACATCAAGGGAATAGAAGCAGCATCTGGAAGCTCTCTTCCTAACCTATATATTCACACGAACAGTAAAAATGCCATGCTGGCAGCCATCAGTGTGTTCAGTTAAGAAAATTATCCCATGGCAGTAACAATAAATTAACCTAAGTATTATCCCTAAGTGTATAATAATAATAAAAAATTATTTCCATGTAACACTCAATTTCCTTTCTAGATTTTATAGACTCGGTGCTGATCTGAAAGTCAGGCTGATATAAAACCAAGAATTACATCCTGAAAAGACTTTTGCAATGGAATGAAATGTAAAGCTTTTAAAACTAAATGTATAGATTAGATGACAGACATAGAAAGAGATGAGAAGACCTTATCCTCAAGCATCTGCTGATTAGAAGGGCAGATATTTATAACAGGAGAGACCTACATCTGATGCTCTTTCTGATTTAGATACATCCTCCTTCAGCTGAGTACTTTACTATAGGGCTGAAGGGTCAGTGTCTCTCAGTATTTCCTTCTGTAGTTGTTGCCATTTTTATATATAGTTAAACACACTGTGGACAGAGAGAGAAGGAGACCGATTCCAGAGTTACAGGTCAATCACTTAGTAGGTCAAGAGTCAGTCCAGTTCTGATTTTAAATCATCAAGACTGAAACTCATGTCTCATATACTCCAGGTTACTCACAATGGAGAAGAGTTGTTGGAGGGGGTGAGTTGATTCCTCTTTCATTTTAACTCTGAATTACAAGGTAGAGTTCTAAATGCCAAAGCAAGAAACTTCTTATTTTGATCAGTCGCATTAGAAAGGCAATAATTTCATCAAAGAAACCCTCACCAGGTCTATTGGCAATTGATGTTCTTCATTACTCAACTGACACAATTATTCCCAAAAGGAAAAGCAATGCCAAGTTTCTCTTCTCAGGATAGTCCCTAAGCCCTACCCAAAAGTCAGCTCTCATTCACACAAATGTCTCTTGACATTTTCATTTCACTCCTCTGGGGCTGCAGCTTGCCCCCTCAACATCATGCCATGAAAACATTACTCTGGCAGACTAAAACACACTTAGGTCATTATCTACAGTTCTTTGAACTAAAAAACCACAAAAACATAATAATGATGTTTTATTGCCACAGGAGAAGCGGGACAATTGAATGTTTTGCACTCAGTCAGACATAGCTGTTTTGCTTCATGGGGTACCAGCCCAGAGCAGCATGGACATGAGCCAGTCCAGGTCTCTTCTTCAACAGTCCACGAACACAAGATACACAAAACTGAATTTCAGATATGGGTGTAAGGTCCAGACCCAGAAAGTTTTTAGGCAACTAACTCCCAGTGATCTGTTCTGAAATGTCTTGATCTAAGACAACAAGAGGGTAACAAAGCAAAGACCTAAACCAAGGTCTCCTAAACTTCAAACGACCTCCCTAAGTGCTGGATCCTCTTTCATGTCTTTACTAGTCAAGGGGCTGTCTGCACAGAACTTCACATACATGAAAAGTGCATATCCCACACACACCACTGAACTGTCATAACACCAATCCCACTTTCAGCTGGAATTTTCAACTCCTGTGCTGAAGTTGTTTTCTCATAATTAGTCAGTAAGGAGATTTTAGATTTTTTTTACATTGAAAATATAAGGAAAAATACACTAGCGCTATTTCTTAGCTGATTCTTTGCCAATAGAGCTAAGTATAAAACCAAAAATAGGCCAGCTAAGAAGTCAGCTACAACTGAAGAGAAACCCAGATCTGCAAATCAGTTATGTGAGTCCACACAAGTAACTACAACTATTTCCTCAAATTTCACCACTGCTGTGTGGTGAGAAGTAAAATTAACTTGCCTATTTCAATGTGATGTTGTGAGGACTAACTGGATGGAACTTGTCAAACATTATAATACACAGTATCTTGTTGCAGCTTGTTTTCTTATCCTACTAAAAGCAAATCAAAGACCTTGATTTCCTGAAATCTATGGCAGACCGTTTTAAAAATTTTAAGATAATTCCTTTCACAGTGTCATTTTTTCTGTTCCAAACTGTATCTAAAATAACATTTTTTCACATCATTATTTCTCAGCATATGCATAGCTTAAAATACATGTATCTACAGGGCATATGGCATCTACTTGAACATTAAATTTAAAATTTTCTCCTTTCAAAATATTTGCTTATTGATAATGACTATAAATCCATCCTAGCAAAATGATACATACTTTTCCCTTTCAAAGACTCAGAGACTTTTTTTTCTTCAGTGGAGAAGGCTAAGAAAGATCCTTGTAACTGCAGTGTGGCTGCTTTCCAAACCACATTACAATGACTGATTTCCTGTGACAAAAACTTGCCCAAACTATTATTGAGTCTCAAAATTATTTGTCCCCCATAAAAAAATATTATCTTTCCTAGATTTGCCAACTTCATTCCTTAAACTGTTTGGGATAATCAGCAATATTGTCATTCACTCAAAAGTTAGCACTTTCCACAAAATCACTACCGAAGCGTACATCTGTTGTGTGTTTGCAGAACCAGCAGTTATCAAGGATTCCAAAGTGCATGTTATCAGGTGCTACAAAAGGGCTATGAAATCTGTCATCCTTTGTGCACCAAACGTGACACTAAATAACCTTCCGCAAATACAGCAGTGGCAGCTAGGGTCACAGGAGCAGAGATTATACCTTCTGATTAGCTCTTCGTGCAGAGTATCAGAAATTTAAACTGCTACATGGAGAACGAAGACATCTTAGTTTCATTCTGTGAAGGCAAAATTCTCATACTTTCTGCCAGAAGATACATGCCTTTGATATGTGTATATGTATGTGTGTATAAATATATATATATCTTCTGGCATGAAATAAAAAGACTCAGTAATACAACTTCAAACAGAAGGTGGGATTTTAAACTTACAGAAGATACAAAATGCAAAGTTACAATTCCTGCAGTAATCATGGTTTAGTTCCTATGGGCTCAGTCCTGCAAGGTTCTGTACTGTGGTCATGCTCCAATAAGGAAGTGAAACATGCCAGCAACCTCACTCTTTTCAAAGGATCTACTCATAAAATTTAATTTAAGCAACTTGCTTAAGCATTTCACTTAATCAAAAGGAGATCACTAACCACTTTGCAGATCCAGAACACTTATGTCTAAGGAGAGCATCAGTCATGTAGAGTTAAGGGCACAAAAAATTTTCCTTGCCACAAATGCAACCATTTAGAACTTTCTAGTATTACCAGATTTAGTCAATACCCCTCAAGTACTCAGTTATTTGGAAAAGATAATGTAGACACTGGGGGGTACCAGAAATGGTTAAAAACAGGAAAAATTAATCAACACTTTTTTCTACTGCTTACAGTCAAGAAGGTTTGAGTAGAAAAATGAAAATGTTTTCCATTAAAAATAAGAAGTGGGAATTTAGGAAACTAAGATAGTTCTGAAAACAGACTTCAGAAAAATCACTTGCTGTTCACATAAAATCTGTCTGACAGTGTTTTGACACATATCAGAGGTGAAGATTTTTCATCACTTTGCACAAACTCCAGCTAAAGTACCTGCATAATAAAGGCTCACAGATTTAGAGAAAATGCCTGAAAACTGTGAAAGATGAGCAGAACAGAAACTGCTCTGAGGCATGATCTCATCCTTACTGCCACAGAGATGTACTTGCCCAATTTCATTTCTGCACCTTGGCTGCTGCTGAAGTTCAAAGCTAAGAAGGTCTCCTTCCCACAGAACTGCCAAGAGAAGACAAGCTGAAGGTGATACAGCACTGTTCTCCTCCATGAGTATTAGAGCTACCTATGGCACTGCCTGTCACCTGTCAGGGCACAGGGAACTTTCAACTTCCTTTCATCACTGTGGCAGCAAATATCAAAAGAGAAAATGTATTAGCTTAATTTTCTGTTAAAATAAGGTTGTATTTAACTGCTTCACACTTTGCACCATACCTAAAAACTGTGTTGAGAAAGTTTTTCTCCTTCATATCCTAGTTAATTTCTAAGTAGCAAGACAATGTGAGAATATAATATTTCCTTGTTCAGCTATTCTAGAATACAGGTGTCAAACTGCATAAAATATATATAATCGTTAAGGATAACTCATCCTGGAAGGCAAATCATTTTAGTATCTACCCCGTCTGCTCCTTTGAGATAGAAAAGATTGGAACTAAAAAAAACCAAAACAAAACAGGAAAGCCCCTCTGAGAAAATTTGGCAGGAGTTTTTATGCTTTATCTAATTGAGCAATAAAACCAAATTCCAAAAAAGAGCTAAAATCTGAACCACAACTGTGTACGTGTTCTTGAAACAGGCCAGGAATTGTGAACTAAGTTGCGCCTGGCAAGACCAATAGTTGAAAACAAAGTATTAACCAGTAGTTGTTGATGAGGTTATTGATATGTGTAACTCACACCCAGCAGTTTTAAAGTGTGTCCCAAAATCTGCAGACACATTATGCTATTAAGACAAGGCCAGAACTGTAGGACTCATGCTTTTGAAATCACAACTCATACAGGAGAAGGTAAAGAATACACAAATAACTTGGCTTAAGCATGAATGCTGAAGATTTAACAGAATGACCTTAATTTCTTCTTACAAAACAACCCCACCAAAAACACATGTATACACAGTATGTTTTAAGGTAAATCACCAGCTTATGGAAACTAGTGATGTCCTTTATAGATTTTATGAATCTTCAGCTCATCTGGTATTGCAACTCTGGAATTTCTGCATCTGAGTCCAATCTTTCTTCACAGTAACACCATTTTCTACATAGCATATCGCAGAATTACAGAATCATGTTGGAAAAGACCTCTGAGATTATCCACTCCAACCTGTGACTGAGCACCACCTTGTCAACTAGACCATGGGACATGTCCAGTCTTTCCTTAAACACCTCCAGGGACAGGGACTCCACCACCTTCCTGGGCAGTCCAGTCTGGTGTCTAATTACCCCTTCCATGAAGAAATTCCTCCTAATGTCCAACACAGCTTCCCTGGCACAGCTTAAGACTATATGTGGTACTTTAGATAATACTGACAGTTATACATCTCAATTATACATCCAGGCATAATAATTTAAAGCCCATCAGTGAGAAGAGGCTTTTTGCACCAGATGGAGTACGCTTGTCACTTTAGTCTCTCACAAAGATGTTAAGACCAGAGGCCCTCTAAGAATTCCTGTAAGAATGTGGATATCTGTCATTTTTAAGCTTGTGAACATATCTGTGATATTCATTTCCACATGCATTTTTAAGGGCTAGGTATGAGTGACAAAAACACACAAAAGGGGAGAGGGAGGATTAGGGCAATGGCAAAAAGATAACAACAATAAATAGAGAAACTGCACAGTCTTATGGGTTCTAGGTCACTGTATCATAAAGAAGAAAATTTAAGTATGCTAATATAAACAGACTCCACTGATCTTCAGTCACCCATTATCACTCAATAATTTCTAGAAGCTTGCCTGGTAAAAGAGCCTTGTGAAGAGGAAAGGAAAGTAGGAAAATAACTTTATATCAGATCAATAGATTATTTAGGCAGGAAACACAACACTATGCAAGTTTAAGAGAGAAAAATTGTGCTAACTTTCAAAACTTTAACTTTGAATCTACCTGCAAACCTGAGGTGGCACTTAGTTATCCATTTCCAAAGAAGGTGGCTGCACCAGCCTGTTCACTTGTATACATGTTCAATGTATTGCATCCAGGACTGCTTATGAAAGCTAAGTAACAACTTTCCATTCAACCTTTTAAATTGCATTAAATATGCCAATGAGAGTAAATGTGATGGATTTACTTCATCAAAACCAACATGAATTCTACAAATGTCAAGCTGACCCATCTGATCAAAAGTCCTTGCAGTGAACACAGCAGTCCACACATCATCACCATCATCATGCATTTCATTCTGGGCACAGTTTGACCTCTATGCAAAACAAAATTCCAGAGGTTAGTAAGACAAATCTGGATTTTGGACAGCAGCAGCAGCACAATGATGTCCTCATCTTTTTTAAAGAATTATTTTTATTGTATTTATTTAATTTGGGGGTTTTTTCAGCAGGTCTGCCAGTTAGAACTTCGTCCAATAGCTTGAACTGAATGTATCGCTAGAGCATACACCCCTTCCTCAGGCAACTACAGGGTGGAAAGTAAATCCACAGTCAGTTATCAAGATTTTTATCTTCTTAGTTACAAACACCTGAAAATTAGAAATTACAACATAATAGTGGGGCAGTAATAATTTTAAGGTTATGTAGGGAGTGAAAATTACACTGTTTTGTGGTCTGCAACTTTCTATGTTCATTTTTAGAGTAGTGCCAAGAGCTCTATTAAACTCAGAGATCAGTACTAAAACCCATAAAGATGGGAAACAAATATTTTAAGCTTTCAAGCTCGAATCCTAGGGAGTCTTGAGATAACCAGATCTAAAATTCACCTTGTCACCTTGTCAGTGTCCTCACACTCCATAAATCTCTATAGGGCAGCAATTCAAAGTCCAGTGGGAATATTCGTTACACTACTTTCATTGGGTTTTGCATAGGACTCCAAAAAAAACTCGAAACTCAAGGAGAGCTACAGTAGAGCACCCAGAATATCATTTTCCAATGGTATAAATCATTAATCTTTGACTCCTGAAGTTCCTGAGATACCAGTTTATGTTGAAATCAAAATGTAGGATGGGAGGGAATAGGTACAGGGGTCAAGGAACAGCAAGCAGAATAATATGATTTCAGAATATAATCATGATTGGGGAACAGCAACACAAATAGTGTCAGGGCCCATGAACTTTCCCAACACCAGTAATCAGAGCGATATTTTAATGGCTGCTATATGTGTGGGGCAATAAAAGCAGAAAATTTTGTTGTGTTGCATAAAAAACCAAACTGTTTACGCTCCAACTTTACTCGTCATTTAAGTACAAATAACCTAAAATTTTAACAGTGGAAAAATTACATGAATTAAAAAAAACAGTTTTTAGTAATCTGCAGTGTCACAAGGTGCGTGCACAGAAGCTGTAAACCTGAGAACACGTACAGTAAGCATTTTCCAACAATACAGTTCTACGATTAAAGCAAAGGTCTTCTTAGAGTTGCAACACATCCTAAGTTGTGAAACACGAGCAATTTGTTTAAGTGACAAATGAAAACAGCTTACCTAATCCTTTTAGAAGATCCTATCAATTAAGAAAATAAATGCAAAAGGTCTTCAAATGAAAAAGCCCACCGTACAAAAAAAAGGTGTGATTTTCATGATATTTGTATACAAACACAGCAGGAGCTGTGGGAGTCTAAATAAAACTACCAAGGTAATTACACTAGCTTTTTTCTACACAGATATCAACTTAAATCAGTTTTTAAGAACATTCACATCAGTTTGAGCCATAAGTGGTAGTTCTGTATTTCAGGGCAGTTAGTCACATCTTACCATTTAACAGTCAAAGAATCTTTTTTTAAAAATCAGACTTACATTGTTTTTTCATCTCCTTAAGCTGATCCTTAAAATACATATATTTTTCATTCCTTTGTAAATCTGAGTCACTGTTCTTGCTCTCCATTTCAAGGAATTTTTCTTGCGCCAACTTTTCTAAATCTGGTAAATTTTCTGGTTTTTCTCGTTTTACCTGTAAGCAAGAAGAAATTGAATGTATTCATTATGATGCATTTTAATACAAAGCTAAAGACATCAAGCAAAAATTCATTAGCACAATCTCAGTTTATTTTGACTACAGTTAGGCTTCCTGCTCTGAAGCCATAACCTCCAAGTAATTATTCATTTCAGTAAAAGTAACCATGAAATGTAGATATTAACTTCTCAGTGTCATTTAACTCATTTTCTGGGTATTTCTCACACTAACAAAAGGGAAAACTGAACCTTGCAGTCAAATTTACCTCCGTGAGTGGTGAAGGTAAATGTTAACAGGAACCACCATAACACTGAATGTGAATGAAACCAAAGAATACAACTCTGTCCAGAAAGTGAGAAGATAACAGAAAATCTGAAATAACTTTTGTTAAGAGTTTTGTAAAAACCTCCACTCTCTCATCACTCTGGAATCAGGTTTACAGAAGCCTATAATCTACATGCAAGATTAGTGTGATAACACCAGCAAAAACAGTATAGCTAATGTGAAAGGAAACCACCTCAATTTATTTGTGCTGTGTGAACAAGAAGCATTATGCCATACAAGCAGGCAAAAACACAGTTTCTTGAAAAGCACTTACTTACAGCAATTGCATCTGGAATGACCTGAAGAATAAATACGCAGAAAAGGGAAGTCATCGCATAGACAATATTAATATATTCTAAGAATGCAAAAAACACTTTGGGAATCCCCTAAAAACAACAATTGGAGTTTTCTGTTTCTCAAGGCAACGTTAAATTCTAGGGAACTGTAACTTTGACAGGTCTTCATAAGAACTAGCTTACAGATGGTGGGGACTATGCTGTGCAATGATGATCAGCAACAGCACAAAGCCAGAAAAAAGGTGTACATCTATCAAATCCTTACTGCTAAGCATTAAGAACCAGAAAAAGGCCACTTCTATCACAAAATCATGTCAAAAGATGACAATTTGAAAAAAAAGAGGCAAGCACCATTTTTGCTGAGCCACTCTTCCCCTACCACACACACTAAATTCTGTCCCTCACAAGACCATGCTACTATTCATTGCAAAAGACAGGAAAAAAAGGAACCTACTGAGAAAAAAATCAGTCCGCGTCATCAAATCATTTACATGTTTAAAAGTTTACAGAGACCCTGGAAATCCTACAGAATATATTTTATTTCAGGAGCCAAAGAAATTACAAACGTTTATGTAAAAATTGACTTTGCAGATACATAAAATGTAAAAAAACCTTTACTATCCCTTAAGCAAAGCAAAGTAATCCATAGAACTACTATTTCTTCCAAGAGCAAAGCCAGTTTGGCATATTTACTTTAGGCAGACGCAAGTTGTGGCAAGAAGAAAAATAAGAAAAAAACATGTACTGCCAGGTGATAGCATGAAGTTTTCAAAGACACCTGGAGATAAAAGATCACCTACCACAACATCCAGCTCTAAATGGGAAAGACTCAGGAATACCTTGGTACCAAAGGAGCACAGTGACTGTGAAAGATCAACAGCATGTCATCAGAGATGCTTAGACTGCTGCATAAAGCCAGGCAGGAGTGTAGAGTCCTTATCCTATGAAACCTGACCAAAGAAGCAAAGGAGAACAGAGCATCCTGTGCCCAGTGCAGTGAGGACAATCGTACACACTGGAATGGTTTGCCCGTGCCAGCATGACAGCACACAGCTGCAGCAGAAGACCAATCACAACCCCAACCAGCATTGTTCAGTTTTCAGCTGGAGAAGAAACTTGGCCATCAAGTGTATGCAAAGCACAAGAAGGCAGTTACTATATCAAAGTTCATTTAAAATCCAAGACATTATAACAGAATGCTTTGATCTGGACTCATGTAGTGCAAACACACTCCTTTCTGCAACACCAGGATATTTTTACAGACATTCTCTCTTTAACATAGAAATAACATGTAGACACCCACAAGAACAGTCTAGATAACAATCCACCACTAAGATCTGCCCTCATCACAAATGAGAGCACTATGGCCAGATCCCATATAGAAAATCCAGCTGTGTACACTAAAAATAACCCTGAAGTGCTTCGAAGTTGCTGATACTGACATGAAGAGTAAAATAAGTTATGTGGATATTCATCACAGGCATCCACCAGTAACAATGACAACGTCAATAATCTTTTCCTCTCCACAGGGACCACATTACACATTGATATAGTTACATCAGGATCTCTTTATCTTTTTCTTGACTCATGGAAGATTAGAGTACAGATATGCATCAATACAGCATCTTCAATCATACCCTCAGACTGAAAGGTGAAAAAAAGGGCACAGCCAATGTTAGTTCAAACAGTGGTGCTCTCAACTCCAACTTCCAGAATTAAAAGACTTTACAGATATGAGCAGCAAAAAAGGCAGGAACTGTAACTTACAGCATTATGCTACCAAAAAGGACATATGTTTGAGAAGCTGCATTACATCACTCTGTGCTGGTGCCTTCTCACCTCGACTGCTGTGTGCAGTTTTGGGCACCACAATACAAGAAAGATATAAATCTGTTAGAGAGCACTCAAAGGGGGGGCCACGAAGATGGCAAACAGTTTAGAGGAGGAGTTGTATGAGGAATGGCTGAGGCCACTTGGTCTGTTCAACCCAAAGAAGAGGAGACTGAGGGGAGACCTCATTGCAGTCTGCAGCTTCCTCCTGGGGGCAATTGGAGGGGCAAGTATCAACCTCTGCTTTTGGGGGCCAGCAAAGGAACAGCAAGAAGCTGTGTCACGGGGGATTTAGGTTGGATATTAGGAAAAAGTTCTTCACCCAGAGGCTGGCCAGGCCCTGGAACAGGCTTCCCAGGGAAGTGATCACATCACCAAGCCTGACAGAGTTCAAGAAGCATTTGAACAATGCTCTTGGACACATGGTGGGATTCTTGCGGATGTCCTGTGCAGGACCAGGAGCTGGACTTGAAGATCCTTGTGGCTCTCTTCTAGCTCAGGATACTCTTATGATTCTGTGATATGCACACAAATAAACTTTGTCTGTGCCACTGTGGAGCTACAAAAATTTGCATGAAAACATCTTACTAACCTCAAGAGAATGCTTATATAAAACCCTCCCTCAGCTATAACTATAACCACAGAGCTTGCTGCCATAAGTCTATCAAAGTAAGAGCTAGCCTGCTATTTGCTAAGGGCAACATGAACAATTCCACTAGCTATCAAGAGAAAAAAAAAGTCATTCACACCAGCTATATTCCCAATAGCAATACATTATTACATTGTGAGAACATCCCAGCTATGCAGCACATATGACAAAGGCTCAGACAACTATTCTAATACAGAAACCTAGAGTCAGATGTGAGAGATGCTCAAAGAATGCACTTTCTTGTAGTTTAACTTCTTTCATGTTTACAATTTAAATTCAGTTTCTGTTCACCTCCACATGATTGCTTGCATTAAAATGATTAGTAGAGACACCATTCCTGACCACACTCAATACTGTACCACACACATGCTATTACTGAAATGCCAGGTAGACCTTCTGGAAGGTCAACACATCACCGGTGAATAATAAGGCATGTCCACCCACTATAATAACAAGCAAATACATTTTGCTGCACACAAGCAATTTCTCTTTGGTGCTGCATACCCTATGCCTTGAAGAGGGATGAGAATGGTCTAATACAACATCATAAATGAAAACAAATGAAAGAAAATGTACTCCTAGATCCTCACCGTGGGACAGAATTACAGCATCTTATATACTGCATCAGCACAACACCTTTACTGGTACATTACCGTTTTCTTCAGTTCTCGCCACCCACCCACTCCTACTCTACAGATTCTTGAGGGATGTAGGAATGATGAGATCAGCATAACAAAATGTATGAGGACAATACAAACATAGGGTATGGCTATGGAACAAGGCAAAATTATCAGTATTTGGGGCACCAAGCTGGGGTCATGCTCCTTTTTGGTCTCAGCAGCATGTCAGATAAATGCTTACAGCAGACCTGAAGTCATTGGCATGTTCAATTCCTCAGAAAAAGTTACTTCACATGAGAACCATGAAAGACATGTTAAGCAAACAACTGTTCATTTAGCAGCACTGTCAGCCAAAACTAGCATGCTAAGTAACACCTTGCAGTCATTAGTCAATCCATTGAAAGCCACATTGATTTTGAAATGGGGTGGAGGCATACACACCCTACAAAGCATCCTGGAAATTACATGTAACGATGAACTGGGAGTGTTCAGGACGTATGGTGAAAAGAAGTATCAGTCACAACAGCTTGTTTACAGCAATAGAAAAAGCAAAAGCATCTGCTGTGCCATACCAGCAAAGAACCACATGGGTATTTACATGGGAGCTCAGCAATAAGGAGAACAGACATGTTATATTTAACATGCATATACATACATCATCTACCAGCAGTCCTGACAGGAAAACACATTTGCATAACAATTGTTTAGAAAAACGTACCTGTGGTTTATCGAAAGGTGGATTTACTCATGGCCTCACACCACACCACCTGGTCAGAGCGAAATGTGCAAAGGGGTTTCTGTGTTTGATGGGCAATGCTGATGGAATGAGCCACTTCATGACAGGTCTTCTGTGGATTCTTCCACTGGGAGTGTGTCTATTCTATGCCTAAACTGTTAAAAATACGCCCCCAAAAATCAGGCTTTTTGAAAGGCCAGCTTGCAGAGCCTAAGGGAACAGTAAATGCAGGGTATTCTAAGGGACAGTGTGGGGAATTTTTATTTCATCAATTACCATAACCACCAAATCAAAAGTAAATTACTCTGCTCCAGACCAATCTCAGAACAACTAAGTTCAAAGGTACCATAGACTAAAATCGGACCAGTTTGTGGTCTTAGTCTCCATACAGTACGGGATCAGTGTCTAAAAAGGCACTAATTAGCATAACCCTGCATGCTGCACTGCAGCATTTAATAATTGTCCTGCCCAGTCCCAAAACACTTCACAAACATTAAAGAATTTAGCCTCAAATACCCATTGTGACATGTACCGTGTATTTTACAAATGGAGAGGCTGTGGTATTAAGAGATTAATAACTTGGCCTAAGGTTGCACAAGGAGACTGCAGCAGTACCAAGAATAAATAAATCCCAGTTCTGTGCTTTGAGCACAAAGTCATCCTTTTACCTTCTCCTTTAGCTGAGAGAAAGTTCAAATTAACATGTGCATTTGGTTCACTCTCTATAAAGAGGCCTGAAACAGCTTGTGGCTGCTTGGCAAACCTTGTGATAAAATAGCAGCATTCTGCCTGTCACAGAAATGCTTCGCTGGTCTTTGCATTGCAGTGGTTCAGCATGTGACACTTTATGGTTATTTTTTAGCCTTTTTGTTCTTCTCTCTCTAGCACAGAAGTCCTTTAGCTGCATATTTTTATCCTGTCACTGTTCCGAGGTACTCTTTCTCAGGGCTATCGTTTATGTCCCTTGATATTTGGGATTTTGCCAGTACCATCCATTTTATTTCTCAGAAATTTCTTGCTCTACCTGAACCGTGTTGCAGTTTCCTCAAAAGTGTGATACGCTCTACAAAAGAACTATCTTTTCAAAGAATTCAGGATTCTCACGATCATCTTTCAAATGATGCATTATTTGTTCCCTGTAATTTAATTCCTGCAAAATATGGACTTCTGAAGTTTAATTTATGGATATTATTGACATTTGAGTTTTGTGAGTTATAAAAACATTCCTGCTTGCTAATGAACTTTTAAAAGACTAAGTCAGCTGACAGGGCAGAATTTCTTCATTTTCCAGATTCTTTGTTGTTTCATTTATGAAAGGGAGGGTGATTAGTCACTCAGTGCTACAAAGCTCAGAGGTATGTAGCTATTTAGATATTTATATTCTTTTGGGACAGCACAAAAATGGATATGGTGATGTTTCCACCTAACTCCAAACTCACTGTGATTTAGACTGTATTTACGCTACAGCCATGTGCCTCACACTGACAGCAGCTGCGTCTTTTGAAGAAGAACTTCTTACGGTTCCTGCTAGGAAAGAATGTCTTACCTTTGTGAATTTGATATTGTAAAGGAACTCAGTCAAGATTTTTCAGACAGCCAATTTCAGGTCCTTCAGGTCTAGGTGTGCCAGCCTACCGCATCTTACAAAGACCCAGTTCAGAACTTCACATTTTCTGAACTGACATCACTTTAAAATGTCTGAACCAGATATGGACATATCTAAATATGCTTATTTCAGGGAACAAATGCCAAGAATTGGCTGGCTACAACAGTAAGTATGGACACTGTCAAAACAGCCTCTCTGAGCATCTTGTATCATAGAAAAAATGACTATTCTTCCTTTATTTATCTCTGCTATGTAACAAAAGCAAACAGAAATACATGTCACCTTTCCTTCTTGTTTAACAATTCCTATATCCTATTATTTCATCCTTACCTCACTAAATAATGTATTATTACAAATATCCAGCCTTTCAACACACATATTTATTTTACCTCAGGGTAAGTCAAAGTTTGCTGTGATTATTTATTATAACCAATTTTTTTTTCACTGAGAGAGAAAATAACATGGGAGCTAAGTAAATTTGTGGGTTGAGTCACCCATACACTTTGTGAATCATGTGAGAACCAACTCAAAGTGAGTCACCACTGTAACTGAATCAGGCTGCAAAATTTCAGCTCAACCTAAACAGTCATTTATTATTCTTCAATGGCTGGATGCAAACCCTTAGCAAATATCAGATCATTTGTTGATGCACAAATAAAACAATGCACTTGGGAACATCTGCAAGGACAGTCAAAAAGGATATCATCATTCAGCAGCAGGAGCTTGCAGCAGGTTGAACACAGCTCAGCTGCAGCCAGGATTGCCTAAGGGCCCACATCTGATTCAGGAGATTCAACACCTCTGTACATCGTGGCTGCAGGGCTGGGACTCCGGTTGAGCAACACCTTCGCAGACTATTGTGAAATACCAAGAGAGGCAGATTTGTAAGGGCTGACCCACACTTATGACACATACTGCCTATTAAACCGGACCAGCACAACAGAAAATCACTGTCAGCATGTTTCAAATATCCCCAAACTCTGCTAGAGTAACAGTATGAAGGTGAGGCAGGGCTGCCGTGGTTCCAAAACAACAGCACGTCCACGTAGTGGTTGCAGCTAGGGTGTCCTCATAATAAAATTGCTTGTACCTTCCACAGTTTCCTTTCCCTACTTTAAACACAGCTGCACACGTTCACCCCTTAAAAAGAAAGCAAGCGCTGAAGGACACACACTGCTTCCAGGTATACTGCAGTGTATCCAAGTGAACTCTCACAACTCCTGGCACTCGACACTCATTTCAGCAAGGTTATTAATGGACTTTGGCCACCCTGGCTGCTTTCTGTCTCCCGTTTAGAAAGCACGGTGGGATTAATGTAAATGAGCACCAGGTGAAGAAACAAAACTGCCTCTGTGCATGCAATGTTTACAGCCTGAACAGCATCTCTTGGGGTTCCCATATGTTAGAAGTTTTACCTCAAGCAAAATGCTCTACTCTACACACATTTTAACAGAAAAAAACCCACCTCTGTATTTTCCCCAGTTACCAACTATGGTAGAGAGAAAATGGTGAACATCCTTTTGTTTCTCTCCAAGACCCCTTGCGCAATGCTTTTCCAAGTGCAAAGTGCAAAGGGGAAAAAATAAGCAATGAAAGGGGATCTTAGTGAAATACCAGTATTAAAACTACCTGTTACCAATAATGTAAAAATGGCTCACAAAATCAGAAGTAAATGGGAGGACTGATGGTGAGGTTTTCCCAAGGTACCAAAGTGAAGAAAGCTCATGGATATTTAGCACCTTAATCCTTTCAGCATTTCTGAAAGCCTGTCGTTTGCTGTAAGGGTTGGACTGAATATTCTTAATGACTTCAACAAAACAGAAGTCTGTCTTCATCGTGTTTTCTGTATGGTTTTTTTTCAACATATGAAGTATGAATTTGACAAAACAAAAACTTCTACAGTATTATGGTTCAAGACATGGTGAAGAAGCAAGCCAATCTTCTCCTTGTACCCAGAAGTTCTGCCATAAACAGAGTTTAAATTAAAGTTAATTTTGGTGCACTAGAGATCCATAGCATCTTGCTCTAAGTAGTTTTTCCTGAGCCCAGACTAAGGCATGTAACAGCAAAACCAACTTGCAACTTTATTCTTATAAAAATGTTGCTTTGTTTTAACCGCGTGTTAGAAACTGTGAGGCAGATGGAGCATCTGTTTTGGCAAGGTTGATTCAGCAAATGCATCAGGCTGTTGAACCAGTTTACCAAGCTGCTGATTAATTCACATATTTAGCAAATACATTAACATGGATATTAGAGCTATTTTTCTTTCTTTAATATCCCACTCAAACTGATGGGAATTTAGACATTGATTTCAGGGGGAGCAGAAGAAGGCCCTAAGGTGATTTCAGATTAACAACCTGTTTACTCTTGTATAGCTCTGCTTGTTTGACTAAGATCACTAAAACCCACGTCTTCTACACTATGGAAATAAAGGGCTAAATCCCAGAACAAGTACAGTTCAGTGTTATCTTCAAAAGCTCCTACAAAACACTAATTTATGCCAGTTGTGAAGCTTATTCCTGTATAAATACCAAGCGTGACTTATCCTTTGAAGACCTTCATACAGCAATCACTGTTAAAATCTATTGTTTTTCCAGAGGGATGTTTTCCATATTCTTTGGGTATGCCTCCAGTGAAAGTCAGGCAAGTTTTTTCAATTTTTACCCCTCTTGGTTTTTTTTTTCATTCATCTGATGAAATTCTTGTCCTCAAAAAGTTCTTCAGCACTGACAGCATTACTTCTTCAAACTCTCCAAAACCGCAATGTGAGTCACGTTGTCATTTTTCATTAGGAGTAAATGTAACCTTTACACTTTTGAGAGCAGTAAGATATCTCAAGTACAGACTCATGCTTCATTCGAATTGGCATTAGTTGAAAAACACAAATCCTGGATGAAACTTGCTGCCTAGACTCACCAAATTAATATATCTTTATTAATATACAGACCAGAATGGCAGTAATTCCATCAGGGTGAGCTCCACCTTTAACACAGAACAGTGAATTCAGTGACAGTGCAGGGCTGCGCTAAGCCAAACAAACAAAAAACCCAACAAGTGCAGCTGTACTAAGTCCCCCAATTTCCTTATAAACTGGGAATACCTACCTTACTTATACTGCAGTGGGTACAAACACCTCACTTGTCCCAGTCTGTGCCTGGTGGCAGAATTGCCTTTTATTTTTCACTTTACTGAATATGCCATAGAGATAAGTCTCTCCTTTGAGCCTTTCTACATATCACATTCTTCCATCCATATTCGTGATGTTTACTTATCCAGCTTCCTATTGGGACAGATGTCAATGGAGTTATTAGCCACTAAATCCCAGGTCTTACTTCCAGTCTTATCCTTCTTGATTTACCAGTTCTGGCTGACAGCTTGCACCTCTTCCCTTGTCTTGCCAAACACTACGTGCTCTCCTAGTACATGCTCAAGTGATTATTTTCTGTTGCACTGAACACTCTGAAATGGTAACATACCCTTTTTGCTACACAGGTGTCACAGGATATCCCGGCTCCCTAATTTTCACAGGTTCCCTGCAGGCAGGCAGAGAACAATGTTTTCAACTGCAATTCTTTTCCTCCTCTTTGCTTATAGGTCCCATCTTTGTTAGTAAGGCAGTTTCAGCGAAGCTTCAGAAAAAGAATAGGATCAGAAAATGAGCACTTCAACTTAGCCTTTGCTCCTAGTATGCTAGATGAAGTTGCTGTTCCTCTGTAGTTACCAGTTTTTGCAAAGACAACATGTGCTGTGTGACAGTCTGGATTAATCTTGTTTACATTACCACCCTACGCATCCTTCCCATTGACCTTCCAAAATCCTTGGAGTCTATCCACACCTTTCCTGTTATCTATCACAGCATCAACAGGCTGGTTCTTGCTAACAGATAACTGATGATGCCAGTCTCTGTCACTCTACCTGTTTGATTTTCAAAACAAATGCATTTGCACTCTCTCTCTCCTGATCCTCCTGCTGTGGGAAAGCTGCTAACGTACATTTGGGAATACATCTTTAAATCCTTCTTCAAAATCCTTGTTTTACACCATTTTCCTTTATTATGATGCCAACAAATGCTTTCACTGATTGTTTCTGTGCCAGCTGTGTGACCTGCATGACCGAGCCCAACTTCCTGACTCCAGCGCATCCCTTTTGTACACAGCCTCACAAAACTGGGCCATCAGAACTTTGACAAAACCTGAACACCTTTTTTGTTATAGGTCATTACATTAGCATCTGCATCTTAGTTCAAAACCACCTTGCTTAATGCTCTCCACAATAAAGGAAACCTGAAAAACCGTGAACAGCGTAAGAAGCTGCAATTAAACACAATATTAGCAATAGCAATACCTAACTGTAAAGTGGACTGGATGAAATTTGGTAGCTGACTCTAGAATAGGAAGCACACAAGAAGATTTTTTAAAAATTCAGGGATATCTGGTTTGCAACTCTCTTGCAATTCATACACAATGCCTTTTTAAAAAGCTAAAAGCAAATTATCAATCCAGGTTTAAAATTATGACTAGAAATTAAATCATATTCCAGCTCTCCAGCATGTATAGACTCCCTCATTACACACCAGCCCTTGATTTTGTTGTTGGAAGTAATTAAAAACCAACTTTAATTTTTACATAGTTCATATTTAAAGTAAGAATTTCTGTAAATGAGACTGTGTGACTGCAGTAGCAATTTACTCATGCCTTCAAAATGTGACAGCAGGGTGAGAAGAAACAGGAAAAACAGAGGGTCCTCATCTGCAGTTCTAAGGCTGAAGGAAACAGTTCTGCCTTAGAGTCTGCATGGCAATAGGAAAAACTGAAGCACAAACTAGAACAATTCCAAAGTAGAGTACTCTTCAGACACATTGTTAAAGTACTGTTTGTAAAAGCAAAATAAATTGAAAGGTTTAGCCTCAAACTTAAATATATTTTACTTAATATTGATTTGGCTGACAAGAAAAGGTGTTAAGAGTAGAAATCTTATTTGTCTCTTCAAGAACTTGCACAGGAAGACACACCACTACGAGTTTGGACATAATACTGAAAAAAAATCAGTACTTTTTTGACTATCAAAAACATTCTTATGATGTCTGACAATCACAGAAATTTTGGTTGTCCATGATTAGAAACTGTCATTTACTATAAGATTTAAAAGCATAAAAAAAGTAATTTTCTTCTAAACTTATCACTGTGCCTGAGGTATTTCCTTTTTGTTATTTTTAAACTCTATAGATTTTTTTTCTTATTCCTCAGTTTCTGCAGCGTTATCACATTTGTCCCCCAAGTTCTTTCAGGCTGCTAACATAAGCCCTATGCCAGCCAACTCTCTTTGTAACACCTCTCCTACCACTTGAACTTCTCCCTACATCTTCCTGAATTTACAGGCCTCTTATATTTAGGTTTTGAACTCATTCTTCCTCTTTCTCATATAACTTTGCTTTCCCATTTTTAGCTTCTTTTCAAGCTCGTCTCATCACCATTCATCACAAATTTCAGTACTGCACTTTCCTTCTTATAACCCTATCAAACCTTTCCTTCGTTTCTCTGACTCACTGTATATCACATGCTAAACTGATTCCTGTCTTATTACTACCCCTGATTATGGGATGCCTCCATTCTTCCTTTTATATATTACATTCTCACCAAACCCCTGCTGAGTCATTGGCAAAGGATTTAGGGAGCAGGTGCAGGTTGCCTCCCCTGCATGCAGGGGTCAGCAGTCTCACAGGAACAGCAGGTTACACTGACCTCTTCATGGGGTCTTGTAGTGCTTTCTCTCCCAAGTGCACCCACTGGTATCTAGGAATATTTTGCCCTGAGTGCTACTGCTGCACAGTTTCCTCACTGTCAATGACCTCCTTAAGTTCACCTCATTATAAAGTGAAAATACACCATCCAAAGTGGAACAGTATAACTCAGTGTAAGTAATTAACCTTGTAATTGCATCTCACACTTCAACAGGGATCTTCCTTATGAGTACATGTCAGAGCAAAATATTTGACTTGGTTCTACTCTGTAGCTATTCGCAATCAGATGAAATTTCAGCTACATCTCAGCCAATCACTTTCTATTTTGGTCAGTTCCTGTAGTTTAACTGTTTTCAATTCCCATCACAGAATCATTAAGGTTGGAAAAGACGTCCAAGATCATCAAGTCCAACTCCTGACAATCACCTCCATGTCAACTAGACCGTGGCAGTGAGTGCCACATCCAGTCATTTCTTGAACACTTCCAGGGATAGTGACTCCACCACCTGCCTGAGCAGCCCATTCCAAGGCTTAACCACCCTTTCAGTGAAGAAATTCTTCCTGATGTCCAACCTGAACCTCCCCTGGCACAGTCTGAGGCCTTTTTCTTTCATACAGTCACTGGTTTCCTGGGACATGAGGCTGACCCCCACCTGGCTACAACCTCGTTTCAGGGAGTTGTAGAGAGCAGTTAAGGTTCCCCGCTGAGCCTCCTTTTCTCCAGGCTAAACACCCCCGGCTCCCTCAGCCACTCCTCATATGACTGACTCTCTAGACCCTTCACCAGCCCTACTGTTCTTCTCTGGCCTTGCTCCAGCACCTCAGTGTCCTTCCTGAATTGGAAAACCTAGAACTGGACACAGCACTTGAGGTATGGCCTCACCAGTGCAGGGGGACAAACCCATTCCCCTTAGCTTTTGTCTTCTGCCATACCATATAGAATCATTACAATATTTCTTGCTTCATGAATTTCTCTTCTTCCCCAACCTCAGCAGCCCATTCCCTTGTTCAAGGGATTTTACTTTTGACAGCAGTCACAGCTCATCTCTGAAAAATATAGGGCAGTTGATATATGACCTTGTCTGTCAAGTTCATGACAGAATTCCTGTGACGAGCAATGAGGAATCTCATCTTATTATATAAAATACTACATGCAAAAGAACCCAAGAAGAACAGGACAAACAACTCCCTGAGGAAGTTATGGATTGCAATTAGTAAACAAATGGATCGTTAACTGGTCAACCATTTCATTGTTTGCATGACAGAGTAAGATATGCCTACTGCAAAGCTGGGTAACAAATCTGAAAAAAAAAAACAAACACTCAACTCACTGGCAGAAGAAAAAAAAACCTCTTTTGCAGAGTCACTAACTCAAAATGGAATAATTAAAACTCCCACTTCAGAAGCTGCCACTTTGAAGTGGAACTGCAGATCTCTATTTGCATATTAGGAACGCTTGTGTCGATTTCCATGCTCCATCTGGGCAAGAGATTGCAGATGAGGATGACAAGGCTCTGAATTAGGACAAATCAAATGGATGCGGACTCATGAAATCCTGCAGAGATAATTATCAGTTTCAAGATGATGTAATTAGTATATTAGCATGGTTTCCTCCTTTAGCAGTAAATACATTTTAACAATATGTAATGTCTTTATGTCTGCTATTTAATATGTCAGCCTTTGCATCCTTCTGTTTGGTCTGTCCTACCTACTTTGTCACAGACAATGAGATGCACAAAAAGACTAAGTTGTAGCAAACATGCAAATTGTAGCACTGAAGCTTTAGATATTTGGCGATCCAAAGTAATCTCCTCCCTAAATTAGACATTCAGAGCTTGTATAAAATGGATGGAGAAAGCCAGTGCCAAAAACCAGCAATCACAAAAGCCAGCTATCGAAGCAGACTGTCTAAGAGACAGGGAGTTCTACTCCTCTAATGGCACCGGGTGCCTCCTCCACAAACCCTTTCCTTTACTCAGTTGCTTAAGCCAGGCAAATCCTTCCTCATAAACAATGATGAGAGAAATCCACATACTATCAGATTTAATATCTCAGTGGTTGAAACAGTCATCAGCAAGGTGAGTGACCCGTTTTCAAATCTCTGCTCATCCCATATTAGTTGTCCTAGCCCATAGGCTATTGGGTATTCAGGGGTAAGACATCTCGATCTCTCCTGTTTGAAGTTGTTCCACTTTGTATAACTAATTAAAAGATAATTGCAGCAAGTATTTGAACCTGACTCTCCCACATCCCAGGTTATTGCCTAACCATTCAGCTGTGGATTCAGTTTCTCATTTTGTTTCTTACATCATATAAGCACTTTTGAAAATCCTGCTCTCTGTGTTTTACATACAAATATTCACAGAGCAGAAAGTTATTTTCATTTCAGAATTACCACTACAAATATATCCCATTCTTCTCCTATACAGTCCAAGCTCTCTTGCTCAGTGGTGAAAACTAGATGGTTTTTTTGTCTGGTGGTGGTGGGTGTTCTTTTTCAAACCCTTTCTCACCATACAACCCCATTGTGCAAGTACAAAATCAACTTTTTCTGTGGTTCTTAGCTTTGATTTCTTGCTTGAAGAAGGCAATGAGAAGCCTCAAGCAGTATTCATAGACAGTAGAATAAAAGGGCATTGGTATTTCACAATGATTGATCGCTCCTTGGAGTCTAAAAATATGGTATGGGATGCAGCAAGCACATGATGTGATGAGCAGATCTCTGCCCTGAAGAGCTCACAGAGCAAATGATGGAGCTGGCACACAAGCAAAGACACAGTATCAACCACACATCGGGAGAAACACAGATTACAAATCCAGGATAATGATGCACAAGTGAAAGCTTGCAAGGTGTTTCAAAATAAGGAGCGCCTGGCAAAACAGGCATTTGTTCAAGGAATATAAGGGCATTTTGAGCTGATAAAAGAAAGACATCAGACTAGAGAAAAAGTACTACAAGAAGTAGTGCACATGACAAAGCAATTCAAGGAAGGCTGTTCAAGTGGTCTACACAAGCAATACGTGTGTACATTTATTTATTTATACATTTACATTTATTTATTTATACATTCACATTTATTTATAAAACTTGCAGATCGTTTTATTTCAGCTTACATGTCCTCTATGAGAATTTCAAAAAGCAAAGTAAAGGAAAATTCTACCAAAAAAACCCCAAAAACACAAGAAAAGCAAGACTGCAGAGAACACAGATATAACTATTTTAATTCTGTTACTGGCAAAACCACCCCCATAAACAAAGCCTGAGTTTCAAAATGTGAAGTAACTATAGTCTGAGATGAGGGAAAATTTTAGAAATGTTGGGTGAACACTGAATTAGGAAAAACTAAGAGTGCAACACCAGTATTGTGAAATGTTAAATGCAACAACATTACACAGCAAGCAGATGAAGAACTGATTTGAAGAAACAAAAACAACAAAATTTTGGCTGTGCAAAGACATATTGGCTCATTTACGGCTTCCCAAAATGCTTCTGTGATACAGCATCCTGTTAGTTTTCAGCTCACAGGAGTTCTTCCTCTTAGCAGAGGCTTGTGGTGATATAGGCACAAGCTCCTAGAACAAAATGTTAGTCTTTTACAATATTTAATTTTTGTAGAGATTTAAACATTTAAATATGTCATTACAAAATTCAATGACTCAGTATAGATGTAATTCAGATGTACCAAAATGCATTAGTCATTCAATAAAAGAGGCACTGAAATTTTACTAAAAATATTTTACAGAACAAAATAACAACATATATTTACTTTACTGAATGGTTTTTGTGAAAAGCACACAAAACTTAATCCTGTATAAATCACCCTAATCTGCCTACCCTGAAACTAGGACTGCTAGTTCTTGACCTGAAGCAGCATGGCTAACTCACATCCATCTTCTAACTCCTGTTTTGAACTGCAGAGTAAGAAGAAGCAGGGTGTGATGTGATCCCAAGACAAACAAACTGGGCAGGAACTCACCAACCAGCAGCGGGAGGAGTTCCCTGCCAGGTGGGAGTCTCACTAGGGGCAGAGTTAATAATTCTCCTATTTATCTAGAGGAAATGCTGCTCCTTAGAGCAAGGAGCCCTGCCATCAGGGCACAAAACCAGAAGCAAAGCACTTCATATGCCAGATGGATTGCAGGGAGTGTAAAGGAAATACCAGAGATGTCACCAAGAGAAGCTGCTCCCAAACAGTGGGGAACACAGCACACGTCACCAGTGGACACCACTGCAGCCTTGCTGGTACTTTAACAACTCAGCCTCCTTGGAAGTGGTGAGGGTACATTCTGCCATCCAAAGCCTGGACTGCTCAGCGCTCCTTCCAGGGCAGGCATCCATGGAGTTGTGCTCAGGTCAAATCACTGCTCTGCTCGGTGAGGAGAAGCCAAGAGAAGCCAATGGGCTTCACTTCAGGGGTGCTGCTCAGGAGACCAGTACAGTCTTTGAAAAAAAATTCTCCAAGATATAAACTTAAGCTCCACTGGAGTAAGATGTCTGCTAGAAATACAACACAGAAGAGAAGGAACAGTCCAGGAGGTTCTCAGAGAGTGTGGAAGAGAACTTCCTGACAAAACTGGTGAGGGAGCCAAGGAAAGGCACCCACTGGGCCTGCTGCTGTGAATAGAGAAGGACTTGTGGGTGATGTCACAGTTGGAGGCTATCCTGGGCATGGGGATCATGAAATGACATAGTGACAAAGGATAAAGAAAAGGCAGAGACATTTAATAACTCCTTGGCTTCAGTTTTCAATAGTTAGACTGTTTTTTCGCAGGGTAGCCAGCCCCCTGAGCTGGAAGACAGGGACAGCAAGCACAGTGAAGCCCCCACAATCCGAGGGCAATTGATCAGTGACCTGCTACAGCACTTAGACACACACAAGTCGACGGGGCTGGATGACATCCACCCAAGAGTACTGGTGGAAGAGCTGACCAATCCACTCTCCATCATTTATGAGCAGTCCTGACTCAATGGGGGGGTCTCAGTGAGTGGAAGGGAATCAGTGTAACACCCATCTACAAGAAGGGCTGGAAGGAGGATCCGGGGAGCTACAGGCTTGTCAGCCTAACTTCAGTGCCAGAGAAGACTACAGAGCAGACCACCTTGAGTGCCATCACGTGGCACATACAGGACAACCAGGGGATCAGGCCCAGCCAACATGGGTTTGTGGTGAATGGAGCTAAATCCAGCTGGCAGCTGCTCACAAGTGGTGTTCACCAGGGCTTGGTATTGGGGCCCCTCCCATTTAATATCTTTATCTGTGATCTGGGTGAGGGGATCAAGGGCACCCTTAGTCAGTTTGCACATGAATGTTGACACTGAGGTGCCTGTGCATGTCCAAAGAAGGGCAACAAAACTGCTGGTGGAGCTGGGGGTGTTTAGCCTGGAGAAAAGGAGGCTCAGGGGCGACCTTATTGCTGTCTACAACTCCCTGACAGGAGATTGCAGCCAGGTGGGGATTCATCTCTTCTTCCAAGTAACAAATGACAGAAGAAGACAAAACAGCCTAAAGTTGCTCCAGGAAAAGTTTAGATTGGATATCAGGAAAAATTTCTTCACCAAAAATGTTATCAAGCATTGGAACAGGCTGCCCAGGGAAGTGGGTGAGTCACTATTCCTGGAGGTATTTAAAAGACATGTAGATGTGGTACACATGAGTTAGTGGTGGAGTTAACAGTGTGAGGTTTATGATTGGACTCCAAGCTCTTAAAGGTATTTTCCAACCTTAATGATTCCATGATTCTATTCTATGGTTCCAAGAAGAAAGGTACGACTGAAGGACCAAGAAGCAGATAAAAAATTGTATTGTTTGGAAGCTGGAATCCCATGACTTCAGGTAACATGAATATAGCTCTGTTGCCTCTTCTACCTGTGCCTAGCTAACAGTTTCTGAAACAGTTGGGGTGTTTGGGGATAAAATTCTAAGTGGGAATCTCAAGTGTTTGGATTTAGTATCGGTACTAAAGAAAGCATTGGTGTTAGTAGCTTATGATGCTTCCCGTGTGAAGCAGAAGAATTCATCCCTATTATCCATGTGAGTATGCTGCTTGCCCAGAATCTCGATCATTAATGCTGCAGACAAATTGCCAGCACTTACCCAGCCCTCCAAATTCTACCTCTTGTTGCCATCCCCTGTGGGACAGAAGTAACACAGCCAAGGGA
The DNA here is from genome assembly GCA_013397795.1 of Orthonyx spaldingii. Classification (NCBI taxonomy): domain Eukaryota; kingdom Metazoa; phylum Chordata; class Aves; order Passeriformes; family Orthonychidae; genus Orthonyx; species Orthonyx spaldingii. Next base: position 2,233,196 of record VZTJ01003848.1, read on the forward strand.
AACCCTGAACAGCTCAAATGGAAGCAAGCGCTCAGAGCAAACATGAGATAGCAGAAACTCCAGTGGTGCTCTCCTCAACCCTTGTAGTCAATGGAGAGGCCTGGCTAGCAGATACAACCAGCAGACTGATGTCTGTCTGCACAGCTGCTGTCACCAGCAAGACTTTGGTTTCTGTGACTACAGTGCCCCATTCAATGAAGATGGACTGTCAAGATATTCAACCCACCTGACAAAAATACCTCTGTGAAGAGATTATGATGCTAGTGAGGATAACTTTAAACTAAATTCACTGAACAACGGGGCCTTTGCCCAGAGGTAAAGAAAGGAAGGATAAAGTTTGTGTAAGAAAAAGCCACATGGGAAAGTTACGCATTTCTGCTTCGAGGGAGGGCAATCACAGGCTAACCTTGGGTGTCTGGGTACTAACACACAGAGCTTGGCCTACAAACAAGAAGAATTGGAAGTCTATGCACAGTCAGAGTGTTCTGATGTCATCAGGATCACAAAGATTTAATGGGATAGTATCCATGACTGGAACAGTGTCACGGAGGCTGTTCAAGGAGAACATGCAATGGAGAAGAAAGGCAGTTGCACTTTCTTACAAACCATCTCCTTGTCTGTGCTGAGGTCCAGTATCAAACCAGAGACTTATCAGACAGGAAATTCCTGGTCAAAAACAAAGGCAAAAGAAACACGAGCCATGCAGCCTGGGCCTGCCACACGCCACCTATTCAAGGGGACGATGAAGTGGATAATGCTGTATATAAACAGCGACCAAAAGCAACCCAATTACCAGACTTGGTCCTCCTTAGGGCCACGTGGCATTGTGCAAGCAATCCAAGGTATTTCTAGACTGCATTGGTGATAACTTTTTAATGCAAATGCTAGAGAGAACAAAGTTAATATCCTTTGTGACCTCTGTACACAAACATGGAAGAAAAGTGGCAAATGTGGTCACAGATAGCAGCTTGGGAGCAGTGACCACAAGCTGATTGTATTCAGAATCCAGAAGACTGGGAAGAAGAAATAGGACTAAGGATTTTATGCAAATGGCTTTTGGATTATACAAGATATGGCTCAGCAGAATCTCCTGGTATGTTGAAGCAAAAGGTGCCAGCTTAGCTGGTAAATTTTTGTGGGAAACTTATTACCGACTGAGGAACTAATCATAATCATCTTTTACAAGAAGATTGGTATTTCAGTAGAAGACTCAGCAAGGAGGTTCTTAATGAACTGTAATGCGAAAGGACAGCATACAGCAAACAAAAGAAAGAGTACAAAAGCACTACTTTGGCACATAGGAACAACACTGAGAAAACCAAAGAGCATTTAGAATGCAAACAAGTGATGGATGTAAATAGAAACAAGACAGAGTTGTGTAAATTCAAAGGAAATGTGAGGATGTTACTGAATGGAGGAGACAAGCTAGTGGTTGTGCAGATGGAAAAGGCTGAAGTACTGGCATCTTCACAGGCGAAGATTACTCCTAGATTTCCAGATGTACCAGGATGGTTTGAGAAGAAATAGTTTAGGGACAAGTTAGGAATGACTTAGAACAGCTGATGTATTCAAATCTGTGAGGACAGACACAATTAATCTGAAAGTGCTGAAAGGGTCAGCTGATGTGTTGCTAGACCTGCCTGTCATCTCCAAAAAAACATGATCATTGAGGCAGACCCCTGAAAACTGGAGAAAGGCTAACACTGTGTCTGGCTTTAAAAATGGCACAAGAAAGGCAACTACAGGCCACTTAACCTAACCCCAGTCCCTGGAAGGATTACATACCGCATCCTTTTGGAATCCACCTCCAAATATGCAGAGAACGAAACAGTAATCAGCCACAATCAGCACGGACTCACAAAGGGCAGCTAATGCTGATGAAACTGATGATTGCTTTCTGTGGTGAACTGACCTGAAATGCAGATGTGGGGAGAGTGGTGTATGTAATCAAATAGTCTGTTGGATAGACTGAAAATTACTGGGCCAGCCAGCTCAGAGGGTACTGCTCACAGCAAACACCAGTTTGCCGTCCAACTGGCAGCCTATACCAAGAGGTGTACTGTAGTGCTGAACAGTAGAGCTGAATATGTTCAATATTCTCACCAAAGGCCTGGATGATGAAACCAAATTCACTCTCAGCAATCTTCTAGACATAACTAACCCAGTGGCATTTGATACATCAAGAAGTAGAGCTTTAACCAAGAAGGACTTTGAGGAAAATCAGAACTGGTAATCCCAACTTCAAGAAGAGTTCTACAGCTTTTCTAGAGGCAGAAGAACCCCAGGCATCAGTAGATGCTAGGAACTGACTGTCCTTGTAGCAGCTCTGCTATGGTAGATGCCAAGTGAAATTTCAGGAAAGGTTTTCACTGCTAATTAGCAAACTGGATGCAGCTACATTTGGAGCAGCGTGGCCAGCAGGACAACAGAAGTTACTCTTCCCCTCTATGAAGCATTGATTAGGCAATAGCTGAAATACTGCATCCCATACCAGACTCCCCAGTTCAAGAGGCATGTGGAGAAACCCAAGCCTAGGAAGGGGCCATGGGCTCATGACTGATAGAAGCTGAAGTTGCTGGGTTTTTTAGACCCATAAACGTGAGGCTAAGAGAGGCAAAAAACTATTTGAAGAAGAGTTCAAAAATGGTGGAGTCAAGCTTTCCTCAAATAATGAAAATACATAAAAGCATGGGGCTTTTCCTGACAGTGCTATCAACTTAATGCTTTCTTTTTTAAGAAATAAGACATGCTTTGTTGTCTCTTACCCAGTATTTCCAGTAATAAGCAGCCCACAATGACAACTTAGTTGACCATTTATATATCCCCAGATGGACCACATATCTATTTTATGACACTGTTGATGGGGATACAAAAGGCATTTTTATATTCACCAATCCAAGAATCTCAAGGACTGACCTTACAAAGTTCAGATTCCAATTTATCAAAATAGTTAAAAAACCTACATTGTATTTTACCTAACCATCCAGGAAAACATTTTATCCCACTTGGTGTGGCTGAGATCAGAGCAGGTACTTCAGCTGAAATTTCATCAAATTTATAAGAAGGTACTCACCCAGAGCTGTAGTTCACCTCCTCCCATCAGTACTACAAGCAAGATTTGTTATTTAGAACAAGCTACTAAGTTTTTTTGGGCATTAAGGGAGAAAACTGGCTGCAAGGCAAGCATCTAGATGAAGATTCCTCCCTTTTTTGGTCCAAGTGGGTGTAGCTCTGCAAACTTCAAGTTGGATTTTATCTGCTAATACCTAATTATTAAATGGTTTATGTGGTTGTATATTATATGGATTTGAAGCGAGCTTTCAGATTAAGAATTTTTCAGCTATGTAACAATGCCCAGAGCAGGAGCTGTTCATTTACTTATTTTTTAAATCATCAAATATATAAGAACAGAGAGATAAATCATTAGATATCCTGAGAACTTTCCAATTATTAGAATTATGGAGGTGAAAGGTAGTTTTTAGATAGAGTGATATTACAAAATAGGTTTGAAACAGAGGATAAATGTCATTTATCTACAACTACCTAGTCATTCAACATAAATTTCAGGGTGCTGTAGTGCTTGTGGAGACTGGGTTTTCTATGTCGTTTATTTACTGCTGCTTTCAGACATGGTACCTCAGATCACAGACCCATCCAACATATTCTCTTCTCTTTAACAGTGGCAGAAGCAAAAAGCTGGAGTAGGTATCTAACAAGCACCAAATAGAAAGATCTTTCCCTGCTTCTCACTGTATGCTTTCCCTGCGACTAACAACGTTCAGCTTAGGGATTTACCAAGACAGTGACTGTATTTAAATCTTTGCATCTAACAGCTGTCAAGGATTTTTTCTTCTATTAATTTGTCTAGTGGCTTTTTGAACTCATTAATGATTCTGGTCTCCATAACATCCTGTGGCAACTAATTCCACAACGTAATTATTCACTGTGTAAAAAGTTACTTCCTTTTGTTGATTTAAAACCTGCTGCTGGATAATTTCATTAAATGGCTCTTTATGTGACACATGGTGAACAAACACTTCTATTCCATCCATGACTACACACTGCTATTATAGTCACCTCTTACCTGAATTAACTGACAGTTTCTCCTTGAGCAGAAGCCACACCTGTGATACTGTACAGGTGCTTTTTGCTTTAGCTGGATTTTTCCCTTACCATAAAACAATCTCTTTCTATTAAAAATTTACCAGGCAAATAGCTGCTGAAAAGACCAGTATAAAGAGGGACTAATATAAAGAGTTTGGGTCTGAGTTTTTAGAGGCTTGGAAATGGCCAAGTGTAAACTCACGCTGAGCTGTAACAACCATTACAACTACAGTGACCTATGCTGTGCACACAAACCTGGTTGATAGGATTTGTCTGATATTTGTTTACAAGCCTGACTGACGAAGGTGGCCAGGCATCTGCAAACCTAACTGATAGATTAAGGAGGATGACTCGCTAAACTCAGGTCTAATTAGTTCGTAGAGGGTTGGTAGAGACACACATAATTGATGGAGTAGCCCTGAGCAGATGCAGCTGATGGGCCAGATTCTCCTAAGACACTGTTCAATGGGATTTCCATATGCTCTGTCAGATTATATCTGCCACGAGATACAAAGCACTGCTGTCAGTGGGAGAAAAGGCAACACTGCTGAGCCTTCTCCAAGGGCAGGTGACCAACCAAAAACAGCCAGCTCTGGGTTAGGCAAAAAGAGGACAAGAAAGGGATTCCAAAACCTAAGCAGGATGTAAGAGGGAATGCAAGAGAAAAGGCAGAGAAGCTGCCCACGAATCTGAACTCCAGCACTCCATGGAGTGGAGACGGTGGTGAGGGCTATGGCTCATTGTTAGTGGAATTTAGCAGAGAGCAGTGGGGAAAGGTGGAGTTGTTTTGTGAGGACTAAGGGCATACAGTGGGATTGTTAACAGCTGCTCCAGAAACTCCCTCTTTCAACAGACAGTTTTACTGAACTGGACCAAACTGCCTCCAGCACAGCCCAGCCTTTACCTGTATCCCTTGATCACCTCCACCTAAGCATAAAAATATCCACGGAGAAACATTTCATTTACAGCCCACACTTCATATTACAACAATTATCACACCCCACAAAACCACACCCTGTAAGTTTTCCCTACCAGAGCTGCCATCTTCCCAGCAACTCTTGTAAACTCACCATTGCATCCAAGCCCTTGCTATCCAATCTCCTCCCCACACAACAGACTGCAGGGGAAAAAACAGCATCATAACAGCTTTGAACAGTGGATGAGTACCCAGTTGAACAAACACTGTGAATCCTTCACACAGAAGCAGTGGCAATGCAGTGAGGCACTAACATTTGAAGAGTGCCGGAAGAGTTAAGAGTAGCAACATCACTGAGCTGTTAATTTCTCTGGTTTTGTAGAATTTATCAGGAATGGTATGTGTGAGTATATGTTAACATGGGAATTTACACTTTTTTAGGAAGTTTGGAGTGCATCTCATGTACACACTTATTTTCTTAAGTCTTTTATAATATTCTTCATTCCCTGTCAGTGCTAACACACAAGTCTAAGGACAAAAGAAATACTTCTGCTGGTTAAATCAGCTTGCTCAGGCTATGCACTTAGCTCAGATAAGTAAGATGAGAGCCAGAAATTAGCTCAACTAGCCAGCCCTTATTATCAAGCACACTGTTTGTAACTCACAGTAGGTTACCAACAACGGGGCCACATTTAGGAGATACCGTGACATCTGGTATTGATTTCTGGCAGGATTTAGGTATTTTTTGAAACCTCTTTTTCAAATTGGAAAGATAATAAAATGCATCCATACCACTAGGCAGATTTTTTTTTAAATTTCAGTACATACTAAAATGGGCATCGTTACATACTGCAGCACATCACAAAGAAGTCGTGCTGCTGCTTTTAAATCAAAGCACTACCTTCCCTCAATAGGAGCAATGTAAAATATGAGAAAGAAAAACAATTCGACATTTGCAGCACAGGTTGAGCACATGTGTTAAAAATCATGAGAAACCCATTATTCGATTTAATGAAGTAAATGTCAAAAAGTTGCTCTTAACTCCCAGCATCAAAAAATAAAGCAAAGAAATGCTCCACAAGCATTCAGTTCTTTCCATTTTAACAAAGGCCCCAAATACACGGTTCCGTAAAAGTGAAAACCTTAACAAGAAACCACACTACGAAGTCGTATGACTTTGGTCCATTCTAAACAAAATGCAACACATTGCATGCACACTCCTATTTACACCCAGTATTGAACAGCTCAAAAAGAAAAAGTCCCAAATAATGTAATATATGAGGAGGCTAGGAATGCAATTTCCACTAACTTCTTCTTAGCAGAAATTCTTTAACAAAAACAAATTCATGGCAGTAGTAGCAGAAACATTGTAGCTGTGATTCATTATAAATCTGCTAAGAATTTTGCTGACGGAAAATCTGGGTAACTGATTATTTTTATTGATAAGATCAGTTTAAAAATATACTAGGAGAAAAAGTAAATGTTTTTAAACGAGTGACTTAACATTTAAAATTTTGGAGAAGGAATATTATAGCATCCAACATATACACATAATTTCTGGAAACAATTACAATAATTAAAACAACACTCAATGTGTGGAGGGAGACATTTCATGGAAGGCATTCCCGAAACTGCCTCCCCACTGACACTGATCAACTTGGGTGTGGTCAATTAACAGGAGAAATTAATTTAAAGTAAAAACCCCTGCTGCTGAGAATCATCCAGCATTTAGCACTCAACCTCCACCCCTGGCTCCAAGGATTTAAATCCTTGGACTGTCAGCAGGAGCTTTCTAGATGAGACAATTAATTTGAAAGACTATATTCACTACTGAGCAACTGAAACTACAACACCGGTGTTTCCAGTAATAAATTTCATCTACCAAAAAAAAAAAAATCCATGATTTGAGATTAAGATAGCTTTTTAATCTGGCTATCTTACCTCAACACCTACCAGTTTCATTACATTTCAAAATTCTATCTTCTTTCTCTAGGCTAGGCTAAACTAGACAGAGTTAACTCATATTGACTCTGAAATGCAGACATTGCCTAGAAAAGTAGGGATCCAAATCACAGAGACTTTTAGTTGCTCTATGTGTGACCTTGGGGAATTTCAGAAAAAGTTCAGGCTGCCAATTGCAATCTTCAGTGTTAAAATAAAATCATTAAACACTGAATTCAAATAGCTTTGCATTCTTCATATAGAAAAAAATATCTCTTTACGGACAGTGATACTGGGTGCTGTCCACATGACTGAGATCATGGCTGAGCGAGACAGTAAATTCAGTTTCAGTATGTCTCGTATGAGATCAAAACCACCACAGCTGCATGACACACTGATTGAGTGTAACCCACTCTGCCAATTCTAATTTTGCACAGAGTTATGCTCCAGCAGGTAGTGTCTGTCCTTCTGCAGCCAGAATACAGCCAGCATAAACAGTATCATGCAATCTGGCTATTTGATGAGGATGTGCTACCGGGTGATTTGGTACTGCACAAATGCAGTGTTAATGAACACGGGACCACAGCTCCAAGTACAGAGCAGCACAATTTGTCAAGGTCAACCACACAAGCTGCTAATAGACCTGAAAATAGCATCCAGTCTTCCTTAATTCCAGGCTAGTTTGCTACCTACTGGGCAGCGCTGCTGCCCAACAGAGCAAACACACTTTTAAAATTACTATGTGGTTCTAAGGACTTCTTTGGCACATTTGTTCTTAATACCATCCCTGCTGCCACCATGTCTACAGAGCTCCCAGTTCCATGCGATGGATGGCCCTAGGTCCAGAACATTTCTTTTCACCAAATCTTCACTGCTAACCAGCTGTGGCCCCTGCTGCCCCACTCCTACCCACACAAGCCAAGGGCCATTTCAGCAACTACAGTGTTGACACTGCAAATATTTAGGAAAATGTTTAGCTTGACCAATGTAAGCAACCACAGTGAAGTCAAACAAACCTACGTCCATATGAAAGAGTTTCCAGGATTTATCCTCCAAAAAGCAGGACACATTTTTATGCTTGCTAGGAGACACTAAGACACACGACTGAGGATGTGCTATATAATCCACATAAAATAAAACTCTACTCCTACTTCTTTAAATGCTGCTTGCTAAAAAAATATTTTAATTGCAGCTCACCAAATGTTGACTTTAATATATTACTGTAAAGAACTACACACATAGATCACTAATTCTTGGAAAATAAAAAAGTGGCTTCCATCAAATGCTTAGCCCGACATATACAGGGACAGACACAAAAAAGTAAAGCAAATACTTTAAAGTAAATATTAGAAATGTGTTGAAACGCATCTTTGTCCCAGTTTCTACAGGAAGCAGAGTAAATGCCTACAACACTGCTGTATTGTTTGAATTACTGTTTGGAGATGGCAGTAGGACAGAGCAAGAAATACACTATTGATTAGAAATTATATCAAAAAAATTGTACTGATGAAGCTTTAAAATGTTAAAGAACTCCACAGCTAGCTAATGCTAGAAATAAGTTTGCCTATAAAAGTTTTACTAAATCCTGTGGCATTACATATATATATATATATGCAGAGGCATAACTATAGAGTCACATAACATTTTTCTCTACTATCCTGTCCAAGTCATTATAAAGATTTGATCCAATGTCCATATTTTGCTTATTCTGTAAGATGAATGATCAGTCTGAAGTGGCTTCATTAGTAGATAGCAAGTAAACAAGCACTAAAGGGGAATTCCAGTTGGAATTCAAGGTACCAAAATAACAGCCAAGAAGATATCCATTGTTAAAAAAACCCTCTAAAGATGAACCAAGTTCTCCAAAAATCTATTTACTATTCAATGAGAGAGAAGACACTGGTACAGGTACAACGTCTTTCACCAGGGTTTTGACTTGTTGCTGCTGATGGTGCACTTCAATACACTCTGAGTGAATGTCAAGATAGAATCACTTGCTTTTACAATTATAGAGTCAGGATAAATGCAGCAAAAGACTACAAGAGCTCTTTTATTCTCCCTGTCAGCCCAAGAAAAGATATATCATTTCCACTAAACACATCTTTCTGGTACTTCACAAAGACCTTTCTGAGCAATTTCTGTGCAGCAGAGGACCTTTCTGATAAATAAAAGGTCTCAAAATTTTCATGGCTAGAAGACAGTACTTCAGAATTAAGAAACACTAATGCACTGCACATGTCAGAGGAAATGCTCTGAGCTCAGCTGAACAGTGAAGGTCACAGTTGCAGATATGGATATCATCAGTGGATTTTGCCCTAAAACATGCCATCATAACAGTCCAGCAAGAGGGAAAAAGTAGAGCAAAGTGCTTATTAAGAAAGTGTCAGCACCAAACAAGGCTGTTCCATGAAACTAGAAAGTCCCATGTCAAAAATTGTTTCACTGACAACACTGTAGTGGGTATCACAGTGCCAGTCACTAACAGGGAGTCCTGAATCTGCTAAAACACACAAATCCCTTGGGATTCATAGTCTTGCTGGTACTTAACCTTACAGAAAACTAAGTGACAATCTGATATTTATGCACAGTCCTGTCTCTAACAGCAGCAGCAGTCACTGATGACACTGCTGGCACTTGCCACATACACTGGACTTGGTCATCACATTGGTTCTGCTGCCATAGCTGTGTCAACAAGGATGGGAGCTGGCTGGAATCACATCCTCTGCTTGACCTTGCTGTTCCTTCAAAGACCACACTGCAAGTGGAGCCACCACTGCAGAAGTGTTTTGTTGGTTGAGTTTGCTTTGTCAAAAGAGACAACTTGGACATATGGGCAGAACCTTCTCCAACAGGACTTGCGGCCTACAAAGCTATGCTGGCAGATGTTACGTCCCTTTCATTTTTATGAGACCAAGAAGGTCCATCCAAGTCACCACAGCATTATACAACAAGTTTTAAGTAAAGAAACTAGAATTCTGCTACATAGGTTTCAAATTGAAACAGAGACCACAGATTTAACTGTACAGCAGTTTTAAACAGGATTCTTTCCTTTTCTGCAGAGGCTTTTAGATCACTCACAAGCTGCACACTTGGAATATGACCTACATCACTGAAGGGAATTACCCCTCTGCAGGATTACAACCTACACAGTTTGCCACTCAGATAACAGACCCCAATACTAAGTAATCTGCTCTAAATTACTGACCCAGCGAACAAACATCCCTCCCTATTCACACTCCAATGACCTTACTAGTCTAAAGGGAAGAACTATTATCAAAAATACAAAACAATTCTAAGAGTTGTTCCTGTACATCCTGTAGAGACAAAATCACTCTTGTACAAGGAACATGGTGCACCCCTCATCTTTGCAAAGGAAGAATGAACACTTGACAAGGTGTGAAGTCACACAGGCATGAATGACCAACACATTCAGACTTCAAATCCTCTCAAGACATACACTTACACCAGTTGTATGTGGTAGTTTTACAGGTAAAACCAACAAAGAACATTTTAATTTCACTTCCTGGGTTGAAACTATAATTAACTTTGAATTAAGTTACAATTATAATTGCTCAAATCAGTTTCCATGCAGGATAATCAGAAAACATGTCAGCAGCCAGACATGGTGACAGACATGATTCACCAAGAACAATGTGGGAAAGCTTTAGAAGAAGTAGGGATAAAATCCAAGCATCAATGCAACATCTAATACTTCCATCTTTTCTTTAGCTCAACACCACCTCCTTCCCAGCACTCTTTCACCCAGTTTCTTCTCCACCTGTCTACATGTTCTCAAGACTTCCCAAGCCCATGTCCTTTACCTTTATGTCCGCCTCTTCTCATTCTGAGTGCTTCCTTCTCTTAGGTTTTTTCTTAAATATGTCTCCTATGTGGTTTTTCTACCTAAGGTTTGGATTTCGTCCTGTCACAGTGCTCAGGTTTAGCAAAAGGCAGACATGATTCAAGCAAGACGAACCAATATTTGGCAAAGCAGTAACTTACAAAAAGACACACTAAGCAATCTTTTCCAGAGATGCTATTACCACATTCTACAAGTTCCTGTCACCTGCAAAAGAAACAAAATAGTCCAGGTTCTCTTTCCATAAAGGAGATTAAAAGAGATGTGGGAGTCATGTAACATTACAAGTTAGTTTTGTCTTACTTGTTCTCTAGTTTGCTCTAAAATACATTGTAATTCGTTCTATCTAGAGAAGTCTGGTGACTTCAGAAAATTTACCCCAGCTTTTACAGTCCCAAAGAAACTAAGTGCTTGAAAAGCTGAGAGAGTGATCAGTCTACCACCACCATTCCTGCTAATCCAGAGAGCAGAGTGGGAGTGAGGGAGCAGGCACAATTGTTGAAATGAAGTACCATGAGACAGTGCAGAAAAACTAAAAGACCTTATGAAAAATAAGGGCACAGCCAAACCTGCAGGAACCAACAGTCATGACCCAAGAAACAAGAACAGGAGGACACAACAAATCAAACTACAATGCCAAGAACAACTTTACTTGAACATTGTGCTCATTAAGTAAATTCAGTAAAATACCTGTCCACAGGCTATGATCACCCCCTGCTCACATAAGCCACTTCCTCACAGAGCATGCACGGTAAAACAAGTGTGCTCTGGGTCTTTACATGCAGACAAGAGAATGCAAAGCCAATGACTACACAGGCTGTTACATATATGGGAAATGCCAATTTTTTATGGTTCACAGTGTATAAAAATGAGCACCTGGCATACTGAAGACGTGTTGGTTTATGGACTCACCACCCAGAACCCATTCTCTGGACAGACACGAAATAAAATCAAATATCTCGACTCTGTGTGTGGATTGTGTTCCTGCACACTAGGTGAAAGAATCCATATCTGGGACAACACAATATGCTGGCATTCTGGCCACTTAAGAACTCTGTCAGGGAGTTCTCTGAAGGGAACACTTCAGCCTGGGTTCCAATCATTTGGGTCCATTTCAAGAGTAGAAAAAAATTCTGCAAGAGATACTGCAGCTCCATCAGTCTGTCATTGTTACACTAAAAATAAGAGTGTTGTCTGGACTTTGCATGGTAAGACCTGAATATTGGCTAATTTCTTTTTAAAACATCCATTAAAAATGAAAGAAGAAGCAGCAGCAGGACTCCAGTCATTACACAGGTGCAAGAAAATCCAGTGGCACAGGGAGTTTCCACAGACAAAGGATTTCCCACAGCCTATTGTTGGAAACACCGTGATTCTATTGCTCACTTCTTGCTCAACAGACTGCTGATTCAACCAGAAGAGGATGCTGGTATGTCTCACCTTCTGCATTCCACCTACTGCAGCCTAAATCAACAAAAAACCTGGCTTTGAGAAAACATGTGACTATATCTCATGCTAGTTTCTAGTTATTTACATCACAATCCTTTGGTTATACAATACCATCTTTTTGTCAATGCCATTTAAAGGTACACTTAATAAAATATCAGGAATTTTAACTGCTGCTGTCTCCTTATCTTGCTAAATTCCAGTTGGACACTTCACTACAAGCAGCTGGCTAGAAGGTGAAATACAGACTATAACACACTTTCAGATTCACTGCTGTATAAGGAAACTACTGACCAGAAAAATCGTCAACACAGAAACTTACAAAATAATCAGATAAAACATGTTTTGCAGCTGGAGACAAATCCTTTTAACACCGTCTATGAAGAACAGTCTGCTTGTGAAAATTAATGACCTGCTGCAACTCCCCAGAGAAAGCCCTCAGGTAAGGAATTCAGATGGAACCCGGGAGCAAGCCAGTGGAGGCTATTTTAAACCCAAGCCATTCTACAGCTACTTCCAGGTGCAGCCCTAAATTCAGCAACAGTATCTGTTTCCCAGAAGCAGATTTTAAGCTGTCTCTGACAGGTAACTGGAGATCACCAGTGGAGCTCCAGAGGCATGGCATGCAGCTAGCCTCCAAAATAAAGCATAAGATGTTATTTTTCAGAGAACAGATTGTAACTCTGTTCTATGGCAGAAGTTATATACATTTCCTTCTCATACTCACAAAGGTTTGTTCAGGATGCTGGCAGGGGAAAGTACAGACAATTCCCTAGAGTGAAGTAGGAAGCAGAGACAGGAGAAGTGTGGCTAGAGGCTAACAGATTAGCCATTACCAAATTTATAATCCATGTAGACTCTAAAACATGTTAAATATCTTGGAGCTGCATTTTTTCAAACCTTAGGACTGAAATAACAGGAAATGAGCTTGTTGTAACAACACAAATAAGCTACACTAGAAGAAAAAAGGGGGGGAAAGGAAAACTAACCGTTCCAGGTGCATTTTTTTGCACACCAGCACAGATATGCACTCAACAGATACTGCTGAATTCAATCCTAAAAATCACAAATGTATCACTGCCCTATGAAAACTGACAAAAATACCTTCACTTCAGTGAAGCAGTTACACCTGTGCTCAACTTAAAATACCATGAGTGATGCATCTGAAGTAAATAGGATTTGAGTGCTGTGTTGGTGAAGGCACAGATTTGCTCTTTACAGTTTTAAACTTGAAGAAAATGTGTTTTGCTGCTTGATGGAAATAATGAAAGAAGTTAAAAAGTCATTGTTGAAAATTACTTGAAATTCCTATTATAACAATAAGACAACAATTATTTAATAGCTTATAATCAAAATATAAACCAACTATGTTTCACTCAAGTCTGGATATACATCATTAATCTCTAACAATAAGGACTATGTTATGATTTACTAGGAAAGCTTTAAAAATCATGAATAGTCCAAATAAAAGGAAAAAATTCTGAACCATCCAATATAAACTACGAGGTCTGCAATTATGGTGACATCTGAAGGGAAATGTATATTTAAAGACTACATGGGGAACAGTGCCTGTATTTACTGCTGTCCAACACTTGCTGATGTAGACATAGTTTTGAACTCTTTTTAAACATGCATACTTAATTATTTGAAAGAAGATTTTTCAGTTAAGCATCTGATCAGATGATTTTAAAAACTATTAAATGAAAAACTTTCTACAACAGAAAAACCATGTAGGCATCTCAACAGAAGTAGTGGAAAATGCATTTGCTCTCCTTTTACTGCTTTTAAAAGAACAAAAAGCAATAGCAAGATAACAGCAAGACAGATTTCACTGAAAAGCTCTACTACCTTAACATTTTGAAACACAGATTTCCCACCTTGAAGGGAAATTAGGGATGTGTTTTTGCCTTTTCTAGAGAATCCGTACAAAACCGACACCGAGAAGTCTGTGCAGACACACACTAGAACAGGTCACTTGGGAAATTGAGTTCTCCCGGCACGACGTGGCCTGAAACTGAGCTTCAGCGCTCCGGACCTGCCCCTCGCCTGCCCGGCTCTGCCGCGGAGCCGCCGCTCGCTCCCGTCGGACCGGGAACGCGCCGGGGCCGGGACGGGAACGCGCCGGGGCCGGGACGGGAACGCGCCGGGGCCGGGACGGGAACGCGCCGGGGCCGGGACGGGCAGCGCGCGGCCGCGGCGCCCCCTGGGGACCACTGCCAGCGCCGCCGCAGCCGCGCCCGGAGTTTGTCCGTCCTTTGTCCGTCCTTCATGCAGGGGCAGAGCAAGACCCGGAGCGAGCAATCAGCCAGCTCCCCCTTTACAAGCACCAGCCAAGTCACGTGGCAGGAAGGCAGTGGGAAGCAGGCTTTAAAATCCCGGTGCTCTGCAGCCACAGCCCTCAGTTTGTTCCTGAAATCAGGTGTCTCATCCATGCACAATACATGAGGTGGTATCACCTGAGAGTAGGGTATCTTAACTACAGTGTCCTCAATCATTCCCAAAGCTCTGCTCATCCCATATTCCCAATGGTGCGAGCTTGGTGGGGAGAAATTAGAAACTCTGCCACCCTGCAGCAAGCTGGGAAAAAAAATTAATAGTTGTACTGACAACTTCAGTATTTTATACCTGCCAAAGAGCTGTCTTTTTAATTACATATTGTTTAAATGTAACATTTGTGTCTTTTAAAAGATAATATTTAAATAAGGATATGTTTTCATAACTTTATGAGAAGAGGTAATTTACCTGATTTATAGTTTCTTCAAATGCTTTTATATAATGATTAAGTTCTCTGTCCATTGTAGCATATTCTAACATGACTTTTTCCATATTGTTAACATCTTCTTCATCATCTGCAAAATAAAATATGTGGAACATGGGTGATCAATTGTATTATTTTCAGGCAGCATTTTTCTTTACATGTATTTCATTTACAAGTATTCATGCTGTGAATAGCTAAAACATTTGTAAGTCTCAGCAGGTGTTTTCAAGCTACTCAAACATATACTTTTTTTTCCCATTTTGCAACTATAATCTCTGACATTTCTTGGGTAACTTGAACAAACAGCTTACTCAGAAAGACACTTCCCTAGTTTCATGTGAACAAGAGAGAGTATGTGTAATTTCATCTACCAACACCTAGTCATTGGGCAATCAGGATATTTTCTGCAAAAGTTATATTTCATGACTCATCACATAGCCTCAGAAACAGTCAGAAGAAACTTAAATGCCCTCTCAGTACAGTATAGTTCACAGCTATAATTAGGCCCCTTATCCCCAATAAACACAGCTACAGGAAAATCAAAATAGAGCCAGCATTTTATAACACGGGAAATAATGGAAGAACGGATAACATTGGTGATTCAAGCCGTAAAATTCTAATTGCCAGGGCAAATCAATTAACAGAGGTCATGCGATTAGTAATTTATATTCACTTTTATTCTCTTCTGCATTCCTTCTAATTCCCCTCCTTTCATCTCTAACTACACCTCTGCTTTCCCATTCCAACATTGCTGTGCATCTGCTCAGCTCTGTAGATGCTACAGGGCTGAACAGCCACAGCTGTATATTCCTGACACAGCTGCATGAACCACACCAAATGCTGCCAACTGCAGGAGGACAGCCAGCCACAAATCCTGAATCCATGCAGGAAATTAGGAAGTTAGTAAACCTAAGTTTCCCCTTCTGCTACTCCCATTTATTCTTACCCTGCAGTTTCCAAGTACAGAGAAAGCAGCTGGAAGCAGCTAGACTGTGAAAGAGCCCCCAAGTCTGCCATGCTGCATTAGGGGTTGTCATTTGATGGAGCATTCTTTACAAGCAGTTAAGTAGCCAATCTGTGCTGCTACTTTGAGGAAGAAAATTGTAGTACAGCTTTTTTAATTACTTTTTTTGTGAAGAAAGGAAAATGTCTTCTCATTTGGCAAGCTGCTTAAGCTGCTAACTGCATTAATATGTTATAATACAAAAATCTGTCTCTGCAGAGTGCTGACACAAAGTATTGTATATGGGCATCAGTTTGAGAGCAAAATCTGAAACACACCACTCAGAGACAGAAACATCACACCATATGAAACAGCGATGCATCAAGGAGACAAAGGAAAAGTGCTAAGATGTATTTACACAAAAGAAGTTACATAATAAGCCATACTACTTTGTGAACATGGCAATTATGGTCGTGACGTTTCCTTTAATTATATATAGGCTTGGTATGCATCCATTTTTCATTAAGTAGATGAATGGATATTGCAGACAGAATCTTGGCATTCCTGCAACTTTCTTCTGAATAATCAGCATTTCCCTCTCCCCTTTCCCTTCCCTCCCACCCAGTTTCCATATCCTATCTGGTAACTATGATCATACTATTTTTCCTTCCTGCTAGGAAGTATATGAAGTGCCTCCTTCAAGGCTGACACAAAGGACACTTCATGAATCACAGGAAAGGTTTGTGTAGCAAGTAACTGTCATTCTCCTCCAAAATGAATCACATCCACAAGATCAAGAAACTACAGTGGCCCAAATATTTTAAAAGGGTTTTTTTTGGCCGGGGGGGGGTGGGGAGACAAGTGCATTGTTAAATGCCAAGAGAGCTGTATAAATGCTGTCTTTCCTAATAGTTAAAAAAAACTTTAGGTAAAGAGTAATAATATTGTATGCAACTTGAGAGACGCATTAAAATAAAGCTCAAAGAGGTGGAACACAGCTCAGGCAAGAGGGACATTAACTACATCCTGCTCTACATTCTTCCTGTACTGATCGTTCCACCCATCCACCAGCCTGCTTTAAGTCTCAGTGCTGATCACTGCTGTTTCCCTGTTGCTGTTCCTTCACACACGTTACACATCCTGGGAAATTGCTGAACACGTCACTAACACACAATCATAGCCTTGGAGGCACTGTGGACATACAAAGAGATCTGAAGAACTGTGTACAGGTCAGTTGTTGTCCATACCCTATTTCTGCTCATTGACAAATATTAAAGTCCATTTTCTGTCTGAAGTTCAATCCATAGAGTGCTGAGAGCTAAGAGGAAATCTCCTATGTTGTTCCCAGCCCCTTACCTCTCCATCTCTTAAACAAGATTTGAAAGAAAACTTACATTACAAGCTATTCTCTTTGCCTTTTAAAAACTCTCATTGTTCTACATTACACACAGAATACCTGCTGTGCAAGGCTCCTCTGCTTTCCCTTCCCCTAAAGTGTCAAGGGCATTTCTGCCCCTCCCTAGTAGGGAGCAGATGCAGGGCAGATCTTGGGTGCACATAATAAGAAACTGTGGGTGACTGTATGGGGGTGTAAAGTTTTACAGCTCACCAAGGCAGGGATCCCAGCACCTTCAAGGTTTCTCTACAACAGACTCCACCACAGACTACTCAGAACACACCAGCTGACCTGATCTTACTAATGAACAAGAAATTAGAAAAGACTTTTTTCTCTCCTCAACACCATCCCACAACTCATTCTCACAAATCCCACCAACCCATCAGTTTAACAGCACTACAGTATCAAAAGAATTAAAATTTAATAATTATATCAGGCTTTTGAAAGATTCAGAAGACATTGTCTGTTATTCACTCTGCAAGCCCTGCTGCTGGTTTTGGTTCCTATGTGAGGATGACAGTGGAGATTCATGGTCAAGACATTCAAGGCACTGACTCTCTTCCAGCAGACCATGAGCACACACTGACTGCTGAATACCCTCCATCCAGACTCCAGCTATAAAGCCAGACAACTCTCCAAAGTACTCAAACCTTGCACTCTGCAGGCCAACAACCTAGCTTAACACCAAAATCAAACAATTTGCAAGTGTTGGATGAGTGCCTTTCTGTTATCTAATCAAAAATTATCCTAATCTTATTTCTAATTCATATCTAAGGAATGCATTCCAAACTCTCTGCATATGCTTTTAGTTACTGCCACAAAATACCATGGAAGTGCATATTGTAGTCTCCTTGTTATCTAGGCTAAATATGTTGAGTTTAGTAAGCATTTCTTCACAAGTCATTTCCCTCACCACTCAGAGATTATACATTTTGCAATATTACATTTTTTACTCACAGAAAGCCCAGTCCAAGGCCATAATTTCATTTTCAAAGGCCCATGTGCATCATGTTAAAATTAGCTGGCTGAATATGCACAGTTCGCAATTATGAATTTCAGCTCAAATGACTTTATGATCTCTTATTATAATGGAAACAGGGATATTATTCTGAAAAGTCTCCCTAAGTATTAAAGAACAAAATTACATAAAGTGACTAGCAAGGGTTCAATTTCTCACTTCTGAAGAGACCAATCACACTTGGGTGCCTTAATGTTGATTTAAACCATAATCAGTCAAGACTGTTATGTATCATGAACCCACAGTGTTAAAACAGAAGTTGCAAGAACAGAATAGAGTCAAGTCAGCACTGATTTAATACATCTTACAGTAACACCCATCTAAAATTCATCCAGAACTTGCATTTCCTAATATCTGAGTTCATCCACAAGTTAGGAAAATTTCTGAAGATTTTTCACAACTACCTCTTTCTGTGCAAATTATCACATCAGTATTTGCTTATTTAGGGTATTGCAGCTGTCCTGCAGCCAGTACACAGCAATCTAAAAGCACTGACTTCCACCACAGACTATCTTAAACACAAAATAGTCTGGAATACCATGAAATTACAGGACGGCTCCAAACTTACAAATACAAATGTACTTAAAATGAATGCTTAAGCACAGACAATGTGGATTAAGATGAATACATACATACTCTCATATCTTTACAGTATTGGCTAAAAAAAGTCAAAATTTCAATTTAAAGAAAGCAGGACATGTCAGTTGTACCTCTGGCACTAGATATTCGTTTGTTTTGAAATTCAAGGCTACATGCTGGTTTTCCCATGATTCAAGGTAGAACAAGGAATGGTATACCATTGCCCAGAAATTTTGACAGATTTCAGACTTTTAAAACACTCATAACACAAACACCCAAAACTTGAGCCATTAGCAACAGTGGTAGTAGGCAGTTGTCTTCATATGCCCCAGCAGCAGATAAAATACACACTTTGCCAGAATGTTTCAAGTTACTGCTGACAGCAGAGGAACAAGCTCTCCAACTCCTTGATTTAGTTCCATCTTCTGGAAGAGAAAATACATTCTCATTTCTGGATAAAGCTAAGTAATTTTGCTGTCATTTTTAGTAAGTCCTTCATTTACAAATCCAAAAGTGTTAAGACTCCCCTCTGCGCCCCCAGTTCTGGTCTACTCAAAACTGTTGATAATTCAAGTTGGACAGTAGATCTTGAAAAAAACTCTCAACCAACCCACACTCTTTCAGAACAGATGCACAACACACTTGGAGAAGACAGTAGTGATGCTCAGCAGTGAGAGGATACAGACTTATGTAGGAGAGCATTGTCTCATTTCCGCCCCACTGTCTAGACAGGAGTGAAGCCTGCCACAGCACTCCAGACGATACAGACCAAGAGGAACTTAAATAGGAGACTGATTGCTTCGGCAGCACTGAGAGTGCATCATCACTTTTTCTCCTGCAGATATATGGACAGCTCCTCAGAAAACTCTAATCGGAGATTTCTTTCAAAATCTCATTTCCCTGACCTGCAACATATTTTACCTATTAGGCTGCAGAAAGAGCAGAATGCTAATACAGAAAATTCTAAACTAAAAGAAGTGAGAAGCCATACAAAGGAACAGCAAAAAACTGGAGAAAATCAAAATAATCTCCTGAATGCAGGTGCCTTCACACAGAGAAATGGTTGAAAGCCCAAAAAATCACCATGGAGCTGTCTGGATAGGGAACGAACCACTGCAATTCATAAGAGAAGAAAAATTACTGCTGATAAGAGGGGCAACAACCACACAGGTAATGGCAATTGGTGGAGTAAAGTGGTATTTGGGGCAGTAATTGCAAAATTTCCCTCCATGTAAGAGTCAGAAGCTACTTACTGCTGAAGCTAGTCATAATGAAAGCTCCAAGTTCTCAGGAAATGCCTTAACTGGGCTATAGAGTATTTGAAGCCATATTTCTCTCACTGTCCCCTAACGAAGTTACTCTTTTTGCACAGGAAGTTTTCATGCACACAGAGTTAGAGACTGAGCATGCATGCATGAATTTAGAGACCAATACTTTCACCTAGATACCAGACTCCAGTGAAAGGTAGGTGTGTCTCACAAAATGGAATTACATGAACGACAGAGAGAGAAAGTGGGTGGCCTGGCTTGAGCAGGGGGTTGGGCAAGATGACCTCCAGAGGTCTCTTCCAACCTCAGCCACTCTGGGTTTCCATGACATTCTTCAATATTCAACCTCACCTCTAAGCCATTTTTCTAGAAGATGGTTAAGAGTTCAAGTTCAAGTCCTCTCAAGCAAAGAAGGAAGTGGAATGTGAGTTTCCGGTATTCTACCAAAGAAAAAATCTGAGTAGTAGGAGAAAAATCAAGAGGAGCTTCTGAGGCAGGACTAGTAGGACTTCTAAAGGAAAGACCAGCACAGAAGAACACAGGTTGCACCAGAACTACCGCTTGTGAAAGATTTTGAAAGTTTGATCTTATTTTCCACTGAGTTTCTGTTAAGAAACTGCAAATTAAACTGTAATACTTGACTTTAGGTCAACCATCTTCCTGTACCTCAGTAAAGTCTTCTGAGGTTGTATTTTGGAAAAGAAAGGGCTGTGCCTTTCAGTCTGGATTTAAACATCCAATATATCCAGCAAGCAATGGGAAAAAAAATCTTCAATTATCCATTCCTCCCTGTTTAGTTTGGTTTTTTTTTAAGTCAGTTGAGCCAAGAGTGTCTGTTAGATTACAAACTGTGCCTGATGAAAAAATGCTTGTCTTGTATTACAAACCATTTCCCTGTAGGCTATGACTGTCTGAAATAGGAACAGATGAGAGTCAGTGGCCCAGGAGGCTCCTGCCAATCCCATGGAAAAGAAACCCAAGTACATTATATTGTAGAGAGTCAGAATTTCAATGGAAACAGACCATACATGGTCTGAACACCCACCATGACACATCTGAATTGCTGAGTGCCCAGTCTGAAACATCTCAAGGGGACAGCATTTCCAGTGAGTGGGTGTTGCACATATTCTGAAAACAGTCTTCTCAGAGTGGGCACGGGGAAATTGAGGCACCCAGCATTACTAACTGCTTTTGAAAATAACTGTATTATTCTATAATAATCACAACACTTTTGCTCAACATGAAACTCCCTGAGACTCCATTGCCAGCCGAACAAGGCCAGGCCAACAGTGCTTTTGAAAGCAACTTCCTTACAGTGCTTTTTTTCCCCCAGACTACCAGGGGAAGGCTAAAAAGCCATAATGATCCCAGTTTAGACATGAGAGCAGTAGCAAAGATCTATGTGACCAGGTATATTGGCCACAGTACCCAAGCAGACTGCAATGTAAAGAACAGCATTATCTCTCAACGTCAACTGACACCATATTGAGCTAATGAAATAAACAGGGTTCTCACACAGAATGTGATCTGGCAAAACACTCCAACATGTGCTGACTTGCTTTGCTGTATAAAATCCAAAGTAAAATATTATTCAACACAAATAGAGATGGTTTAATTTAGGCTGAGGCACACAATACAAAGACATAAACTGAACTCTCATAGAAGTAAACATACTTTGCTATGAAACAGAAAAATAGTTTTTATATATATCTACTTTTTTTTTTTGCTATTGTAAGCTCTATACTTGATGCCACATGCAGCACCAAGACATGAAGACAGGCAGTATGTACACAATTTCCCCAAACAAAAATGGGCTTTTGCTTGACTGAACACTAAGGCCTGTATGATTCCTAGACTACTCCCCTCCCTTCAGGAAAAAGAGACCAGCATTTGACCAGTACCTCTTTTCTACTTACTAAATTCAAAGGTCATGGTGAGGTTAATCTTTGTTTCACCAATAAGCACCTACTTAATTTTGCAGAAAGACCAATTTAAAGTTAACAAAGGCAATATACCTAGTAAGCAGAAGCACTGAAAGGAGGATAAAGCACTTACAAGATGCAACAGTTCTGAGAAGCAACTCAAGCTCTGCACTATCATAATTCTACACCAGTTTCCTGGCATTACTGTGATATCCATCCAGAATTACTCTTCAGCAAATGAGTAAATCAGCATTCCTCCACACTAGCACAACACAAGCCCAAGAAGAACAGAAACATAAGTTACATTGACACATAAGCAGCAAGAAAACACCAAGGCTGAGATTCCTGTACATTTTCTTTGGCAACAAAATGAAGTTCAGAGGTCATTTCCCCAGGCACTCATCCTTGCTGTTCTCTTATGTTCCTCCTCTGCTGCCCATCAGCCACAATAATACAGCCTTTCATTGGGTCATACTATAAATTGGATTAATGAAACAATTCAAGTTAAAAATAGCAATCTGTTCTCCAAACCCAAATCCAAATCCATACTATTCCAGTAATGGAATCTGAAGTGCAGATATTCAAACATTTGTACCAGTACTATTAAGGGGGTAGCAAACTGTAGCAGGGTGGAGATGCGGAGAAAGTGGTGGAGGAAACGTCTTAAATCAACTTGTTTGACAAGAAAAAGGTGAAGGAACCACACCTGTGTATTTCCAAAGTAAGCACAAGGCATACGTTATCTTCTCACAGAAATCTGACCAATCTCTCATAAAATAAATAACAAACCTCGCCTGTGTTTTCCTAAATACATACATATATATATATTATATATATATAATACATACATATATATATATATATATATAAACACACACACATATCCCTATCTTCCCACTGGATTTCAACATATGATGAAATTAAGGCTGAAATCATTTTAATGGGAAAGAATTTTCCTATGACTAACAAAATGTTTCTCGCCTCTGGAGGCATGGACATGTCTGCACCACACAATGGAGCCTGGTTCAGTGTCCTGGGGAGCTCCTGCTGACCTTGCCTTCCTCAGAACAAGAGATGGGAAGGCTGGGAATATTTAAAAATAAGGGGTTTAGTGCTCTCCTTCTTCTACCCCATTTGTCCTCTCAGAACTTGATACGGTAACATTGGAATTTGGGAAAAATTTTCTTGAAATATCTTCCCTTACAAGGAACCGCAAAATATTTGTTCAGGTCTTGTAATTGCTACTCTTTGATCTCTCAGAATACTTTGTAAAACTGATATTTAAAATGAAAAATTTTATTTCAAGACTGTTAATGGGTCTTTACCATTCTATAAAAGACTCACAGACTGTTTCAACTATGATTTCCCCTGGAAATAAATATCAGCAAAATATTTTTTTTATTATTCCAACAAGTTCATTTCTAATTTGTTAGATATTTTTTAAGCACAATTTCTTCTGTATTACTCAAGATCTCTAGTGGCCCATTATTGATTCTACAGAGATAATCCATGCTGTTTTTATTTACAAGTCAACTGTATTAATGCTTTCTCTTGCCAAAAACCAATTCTTCTCATATTTCAAATTGCACTGACAGGTGAAAAATAAATATTTTAGTGTGAAGTGCAAGTCTGTCTCTAATAAAAGGCATGATTGTTATGAGCCAGCAGTAAATAATAATACTAGGTTTTTCACAAGAAAAATTTTGCTTGTGTTAATGAACCAATTATATTTCTCATCTCAGAGAAGCTAATTCAAAGAGTACCTTCATTAAACTAAATGCGGTACTTACTTAGAATTTCCTCCATTTAGGGGAAACAGGAAATGGGTTTGAAAGACATTTCAGAAAAAAAAATCAGTAAGACAGGAAAACAAGCCCTTTTCACCCAAGACCTTCAAAATTCTCAGACACATTACTTCTCTATCCAGAAGTGGAGGCAGCCTAGCTCAGAGCTAATGAGCCCTCATCAGAGTTTATTTAATCACTGTAATGTTTCAGTAAATGCAGCTGTCTTGGTTCTGGGCTCAAGCTACCATAATATCTGAGTTTTGTGCAGCTACATTCGAGCTGAAATCTCATTATACGGCCTAGACTTGTGGCACCACAGGAAACGAGAGCCACAGGGTGCATCAGCAGGGTCCTGGCTGAACGCGGGGCCGTGACGAGGGGCAGAACATGGGACAGTCGCCTCCCAAAGAGGCCGAGGGCTGGATCACACACAGGTCTCACCCTCAGTCCCTCACTGCACACAGGTCAGCCTGTGCTCAGCAATGCTGAGTGACCACCAAAGTGCCCACCAAAGCTGAGTGACCTGCAACCTGCAGTGCACGCAAAGCCCCACGAGCAGGTTGCAGTGCGCATGAGTGCTAGTACAAGGCAAAGCAACAGAACACATAACAAACAGGAAGGTAAAACCAAGATAATCCCCTCACTCCAAGACAATCCATCACTGTCTTATTTCAGCACAGTTCAGTGGTCATAGATTCACACACACGAAAACCCCATAGAATGCAAGCTAAGTTTCCACAACCAACTGCAACAGCTTCATGCAGACACAAACGAACACTCATCAAGCACTCAAATGTTAACATTACCAACCCAAAATGAAACAGATGGGGGAGGAAAAATGCCAAAATATGTCTGGTTTTTAGATGCCCAGTATTTTGATTAGATGCTTAAAAACATTTTTTTCTCTGAACGCACACAGCCGCCCAGTCTAAGTTCTGATATTTCTGCTTCTACAACCCTTGGCATTCCTGACTTCAGAATTTAGAGGTTATCAGTAGCCCCAGAGAGAGCATGGCTGCTCTTTTGCTAACCAGCTGGGGCATTGGCTGTACTGAAGCTGAGCAGCAAGCTCAGGGTGGGAAAACAATCCAGTTTTATAGGCAGCTTTTGAGACAAATCTGGCTGGCAGGCAACTCCACATTTTACACCACTGTGAACAAAGCAGTGAAGTCTCTTAAAACAGAGCTGACACTGGTCCACATCCATAAAGGAATAAACAAAATACAAATCAGATTCGTAATATACAGCTGACAGGAGAAAGGTTGGGGTTTTAAAATGAGAAACACTGATCTGTAAGATTCTCAGAAATGTGAAGGTTAGTAGAAATTGATATGAGTATCACCTCTAAAGTTAATTTTTTGAGAATGTAAATACTTCCATGTGCTTTGGATTTTCCAGTTTCTGCTGAAGAGAACTGACAGACAGAACACAACCAAGATTAAACTAAAGTGATCTACAAAACCTGTGTCTCATGCAAGCAAAGGTCAGGTGATGTTCCCCACACAAAACATCCAATTCAGCATGAATCACATATTGATACGGCACTTGAAGTGCTAACCATGCCACAGTACTAAAGCTAGGGCTGTCAGAGCCCATAATTTCTCAAAATGACAAAAAAAAAAAAGAAAACCAAAACCCCAACACAAAAAAAAAAAAAAACCAACCCACATAATCCTCTTACACAGACAAGGCAAAGGCAAAGACTGCACACAAACTTTAAGTGTAATGAAAACCAGCATTTCTTTCTGCCTCTAGCAGGCTTCCTTTGCATAAAATCACTTGTGTGAATTGGCACATCTCCCCTTTTTGGCATGAATTGCTGGTATGTGGCATTCATTCTGCTGCTTGAATGCTGGTAAGTGACAGAGCTTAATCCTTCCATTGCTGAAATTTCATTTCCCACAAAATTCACATAAAAATTTTTCCTATTACAAGGAGCTCCTACTTTGTTATCATGTAGAAAATGCACACTCCTGTGCATTTTTGCAAAAAAAAAGTAATGCAAGTCTGTATTGCCTGGGTCTCTCATACATAGTATTTATGATTTTGAGAGGAAACAGGAATTTGTTTGATGGCTTACAGTACACCACAGATGATAGTCTCTCAGCATGTTTTTTGGATAATGCTGTTATCTTTGTCCATAGCAGGAAAGAAGGAGCTTTGAGGGTCCTCGTGGCTTCTCAAGGGATAATTTTGAAGAAAACAGGAATATAAATTGAAACTGAATGTGGAAATGTTCTGTAACTAGATAAGAAGTAAAAGGCTGCCTCTGTTCCATACTTAAACAGAACTGGTAAACTATGACATGGCTATCAGTCATTGTGTTATTAAAATAAATTAAATTCAGAACCACAGGACTGTGCTTGAGATTTGTGTAGCTAAAATGCACTAGTTGAGAGAATTTTCTCCCCTTTATACTGATAGGTTCTTGAATTTTGTTCAATTTAAAAGCTGTTTTTCTATAAAAGTGATTGGGCCAAGTCTGCACATGAAAGTATATTCAGTGGAGAAGTCTTGATTACCTTGAGACATCAGGCCAGACTACACACCTCTAACAAAGCATGGATAAAAGATTAAGCTAAAAATACCAAGAAAATACAGAATTTGAATGAGTTATGGCATACCTAATTCTCTCAAAAACAGCTGTGAATTACATCCACACCCACAAGTAATAAACTTCAAAAAATGAAAATGTCACATTAATCTACCCATGCAGTAAAAAGTCTACTCACCCACTGCTTACTAAGATGATTAGTAAGGAAATCACAAGTTAAACTTTATTCATCTGCTTAAGAAAAATAGGAAAGAGGTTGCAAGGTTGATTTAACTCAGAAGATATTATTGTCACTTGACATTTACATGCAGTGTATCATTTCATTCCCACTTACAGTCTGGGGAAAGCCTGTTAAAATTACTTCCTTAATGTGTGAACACTTCTTTGAATTGTGTTCTTTTCATCTGCCACTTTCTCCTTAAGCCAGCTGGCTCCTTTTGTTAAGTCTTTTTTAATAGGAAAGTTCATTATATGTAATTTAGGGAGCAGTTTGAGATTGTCACCTTCTATTGAGTGCTAGTGCACATGCATATTTCAGAGCACTCTGTAGTATCTGTTGATGTCAAAAAGGCAAAAGGTTCCCACATGAATGCTGAACAACTCTCTAGCATGGGACTAATCGGAATGACCACAACTATCTTCTCATTTTCATCCACATGGACCAGTTCTCCTTTCATTTATATGTCAGGCTACTCTTCCCCTTTGTAAAAGCTAACACCTTTGTGGCAACTACAGAAGTTGCTTACACGGAAACACCATTAGGAAGGCATTCAAGTATCTTTTGTCATCTAGAGAATGATCAGCATAATGTCCTGCTGCTGTGGCTTTCTTATTTCTTACTTTTCCTTGTCCTTCATTACACATTTCTTTACTACTTGCTCCTCTCCTCTTCTCTTCCTCCTCATCCAGATACCCCATTTCCACCTTTCCTTTTTCCTGAGCACTTGTTAGCCTACTTTTTGATTCTTTCTCTATGTGCAAGCGCTATCTTCCCAGTGATCACAATCTTAGAGGGTCACCTCTTACTTTCTCCCATCCTTTTATGTAATAGCAGCTCCAACAGACTCATAGCTGTTAGTTTTCTTTTATTGGCATAAAGGTCCATTAGCAAGAAAAAAAAACCCCAAACTGAAACAACAATAACAAAAAGGGCATAAGTTCCCCAGTGATGAGAAGTAACTGCTGTGTACTGCAGTTTGGGAACTAACCTAAATAAACACTGCCTGAGGGTGGCTGGGCAGTGTGAGTGACAGCAGTTACTTGGTTTCTACATGCCCTACACAAAAGGTTGTGCTGTACAATGCTCATCAGTAATGTCAGACCCTTGTTCAATGCTTAAGAGGGGTACAGGGATTGTTCTGGTTTTTAGGGTTTTTTAAGAAGGGGCTGACTGTATGCTGACAATTTTGCAGATGCATCCCCATCTTTAACAGCACATAGTGTATAATTCAGGCAAAGACTCTAAACAAACAAGCATGAGACTAAATCCTGCTAATTGTATTTTCCTTCAATAAACTCACTCAGTATTTCAAAGAAAGAGCAACACAAATTACTCATGCCTGGAAAGTGGGACTTACACCAAGACTGACTAAAGCAGCTTAGCTTGTGGAGTTAAAGATGCTAAAGGTAATTTGTTCCTGATCTACCACTACTATCTTAAAGATTTCTGAACATATTGAGCTCTTTGACTATCAGATAGAAATGTAAGATCCAGTGCTTGGAAACTGAAAAAAGAAAGAAAACATAAGGTTGAACTGTTTATTCAGAGAGAGAATGGATTCTTCAGCTGACCTCTTGCTGAACTGTGGGTTTCACTGTAAATTTTCTTTCCATGAGCAGTTCTAGTAGCACATTTTTTGAATCAGTCTAAAATTTTCTCTCTTCACATAGTATTAGCCCACTAATAAACACCAGACTACCCTTCTGTAGACATGGTTGTGGATCCACTCATAAACTTCATCTAAGTGCAAATCTTCACTTAGTGCCTTGTGTGTATTTTAGTGGTTTAAACCATTTCCTATCACCTGTAATTGTGGGATCACAGTGATACTTCCTATTTGTCAATTCACAAAAGGCAAGGATGATCTCTTTGCTAGCCTGTTGTCTTCTGCTGACTTTTATTTCCCCTGTACACATATTTTTCCTGACTACTTATCTCCTACTTTTTCCAATCACCTTCCACCATTACAGACACATAATTCACATTATTTTTAGACTCTTGTAACATTATTTCCCCAGCCACAGATGACATAAGCAAAACCAGAAGTTAATATCTACACAGGAGTTTGAGATATTCATACAGCCTCACAAAACACTCCTGACACCTTTTTTTATAGAAGGGAAACTCGTATTTTGTGAACTCCAGTGACTTCCTCAAGGCCACTGGGTGATGCCAGCTTGAAAGCACAGTTAGTCCCAGCCTTGAGGGCTCACAAAAATTAGGCTCAAGAGTACCTCAGTTGTTTTATATCATTCATATAATGCTATCATGTGTTCCTTGTTCTTCTTCAGAGAAAATGGGAGAGAAAATGAGAAGGGAAACAAAATCATCTATGAAAATTATAATTAAAAATATTTTAAAGCTCAAGTTCAGACCACCCTGCCTATCCTCCAAAGGATGGTATTTTTCACAGCTCTCAGTTTCAGTAAGGAACACAAAAGTCTTACACACAATTCTGACTGATAAAGCAAACATTGCCCTTGCAATTCCTGGAATTTAATCTGTACATATTACAATCTTCATTCTTCACTGGAGTGTCAGTGTGCTATATAACACTGGTGTAAATTTCATAAAACATGTCAAAAAAACTGGATTTGAGTCAGAGGTGGGTTTTTTTTAATCTGAAAGTATAAAAAAACCTCTAGTAATTAATTCTATGTTCACTTACAAAAAAAAGTTATTTGAGTATCAAAAAACAAAAGGGGTAAAACTAGTAACAAGTTCTTGAATTCTTGAAGAGATGAACAAAGATATAGGAAAATAAATGAAAAAAAAAAAAAATTAAAAAGTGTCCTGTGTCTGTTGGTAGGGATCTGGATGAAGTTTCAGAATGATCACATCTACATGAGGGCTTTCACATTTTGACCAAACACTGAGAACATGTCAGCAAAATGCTTACTTTTTACCCAGATAAACCTTTTCCTAGTGGAAGGAATCAAGAAAAGAAATACAATTGCTTTATATTCTTAATCTTTTTGAATGCTGCCAACCCCAGGTTTTTTTCTACTTTTGTGGGTACCTCCTCCCTCCCTAGTTATTTAGGCATACAATTAGATCACTGAAAGCTAAATACCGATCTACTGAAATTGATAAAAATTAAAGCCTTCAGAGTGGGTTCTTCAAAGCCCACACTACTTTCTATATATACCGTATGCCTCTACATTTAAGCAGGAGTTAGTGGTATTTTCTTATTGCCACATTTCTGTAGCAGAAATATGATGATAAGAAAATGGCAGATTTATATACTACAGAGAATATTTTCATACAGTAAATTACTCAGATAAAATATTCCTCTTTGGCTTCTGTTCAAAGAGGTTGATTTATCTTTGTGCTAAAGAGCCCACACAAGACCTCTGCAGTACTTCATAGTATTTCTAAGATGGAACAGACCATCAGGATCATTCTATTCTGATCTCATGCATAGCAGAGGCCAAAGAACCTCACCCAGCAATTTCAAGCCTATAACTTACAGCTGTAAGCTCACTCATTCTCTCAAGGTTAACATCACTAGTGCACAGAGGGTCTCCAAAAAGGTCTATACAGCATTTAAATCCCAGTTATGATCTATTTTGAAGACTACTGAGATTTTATGAGGTCTAGGACAGAGAAATTTATAGCAACTATGGGTACATGAGGTAACCCACCAGGTGACCACAAATCTCTCTGACTCACAATGACCTTTGGGGGAGAAAATTACCCACTGCCTTAGAAAAATATTTAAGAAAATTGAATAAATATTCACACATACATATGCATGTATTTGACATCAGACAGTATGTAAATACCACCTACCAAGATCTGTGAAATAAAACTATGCAGTTTTCATCTGAGCACTCATAAAAGTTGACAAAACCTGAGAGTGCCCAGCATACAACCCTCTGCTTAGGTGCATGCTGTCAGTACATTTCCATGAGAACACACTAAGGACAGTTATTCAGCCAGTTAAGCTTTAAATCAAGCCTGGATTTCACTCTGAATGATACTCTCTAGTTCAACCACAATACAGCAGCTTCATGCAAGAATAAATATATGAAATGCAATGATGTGTATTGACGTGATAATACAAATTCTTTTTCTAGTCATCTTAATCCTCCATTTGTATTTTATTGTCACTAAATGCAAGAGTACAGTGATATGGCATCAACACCTCTAGATCCATTCTAGGAATGAGTTTGGGAGTGCCACTGCAGGTGAAGGAAAAAGGAAAGCCTCTGCTGCCACCTAAAGGGTTTCTCTTGCCTTCGAACTGCTAAGTTGAGGAACAAAGATACTTGGATGCACCCAGCTTAATGAGCAACCAAACTGAAAAACAGCCATCAGAACAAAAGCATGCTGCTTAATATAATAATATAGCTGCTTAATACAGGTTATTACAGCTTAATATAGCTGCTTTCCCCTCACTACACGGTGTTCTTCTTGCAGTCAAAATTATAGCTAGGAAATAGCAACAACACTACATATTTGTTTCTTCCCACTTTGTAAAATTACAGACTACAGTCAGAGTGGTTTTGGATAAATATAAAAGAACACAAATCTTTCATTACAAGTCATATTTTTCCAGATTTTGAAACAAGGCACATTTCCAAATTATCCTTTTCTGAACAGCTTCTTTAAGAACAGCTTCCAGAACCAACCAGTGTATTCCAGCAACAGGCTCATCAGTGCTAGGTATAAACATTGTAAGTAAAGAGAGATAGAAAAAAAAATTAATTCAACCCTCTCTTCTCAAAAATTTTATATTGATTGCAGAGCATAGTGCAAAAATTGTAACTTTTTTGTTTTCAGAAAAGCATTTCATAAGAACTTAACCAGTCTTTTTTTGTTTCAAATAATAAAATTACTTGAAGAAATACTTCAAGTGTTACACCATGTACCTATCTAGTTCAAGAAAATGTATCTTTGTTATTGTTAGTTGAAAGGTTAAATACCCGTAAAACACAAGAAGCACAGCACAAGAGAAGGGAAGCATAAGTTAAGATTAAAAGCAGATCTTTCCTAAAATGATTAATCTTAGGCGGGGGATTTGAAGGAAAGCAAAATTAGTATTTTTGAGAAAAGGAATGTGGAACATTTTATTTCCCATACCACAAAATACAAGTTTACTTTAGACAACAGGAAAAGAACTTCCCCAAGAAGAAGGATGTAATTTTGGTGCCTACACTCAGTTTGTGCATGGCACCAATTAGCACCACAGACATTGGTGTAGCAACAAGGCAGACCAGTGACCAAACAGCTTCTGGCAGAGAAAAACGTGGGGTTAGAATAAAACTTCCTCTGTGAGCAGCATGGTATCATCAGGGAATTCTTGCAGCTTCACTGGAAGCATCTGGAAAAGGCTAACACAGAAGGATGAACTTCATGCATCATTGGCCTCTCTTCCATTTTCTACAGTACCTTCTCATAACTAGAAAACATTTCTGTATAGCAAGTGTCAGTGAAAAGCCATTTATCTCCAGTACGGACTTTGACATTCTACACTTACATTCTCCAGCAAGAAAATAGATAATCTACACTTAGGTTCTCCAACAAGAAAAAGCCTGTATTCCTACAGTCATATAAAACTGCTACTTTCTTCTCATGAGCACCTTCAGAGGTGTATGGACTTACAAGGGAAAACCATGGTCTGATTTCTCATGAGGAGTCCCTGCAACACAGGCCGCAGCTTTGGCCATTACGAGGCCACTGCGAGGTGGAGACTTGACCAAACCACCATTCGTGTGTGATGGAAAGCAGGATGTGCAAGAAAACATCTTGACATGGCTTATCTTCCCTGGACAAGAACAGGGCAGCAAGGCAAAGTTTATCCTGCTCATTTCCTCAGTCCAAGGACCTCATGCTCACACCTCTTACTGAAGCAAGTTGCCAAGTGTCATTCCAGCCTATATGCTACAGCCTGTTCTCAGAACAAATACCTTATGTTTGGATGATTTCTGTGAAGCACAATGATCTCTAACGCCATAGAAACTAAGAGACCATAAGAATTTTAGAAGCATAGGTGTCAGCAGGTTGATTTCTGGATCCCAAAATAATCACATCGTAGTCATTACATGCACATGAACTTTGTCAATGTCAAGATTCATGTTATGGCACAATACCACAGGAATCCTGCATTTGAATATCCAAGGAAAAATAAGCTAGAAAAAAAAGAACAAAGAAAACAAATTAACCAAATCATTTGATATTTAAACACAGCTACAGAGTTAATTTTTATACTGGAATTTAAAACATTTCAAGTAGATGTTTTAGGTCAATGACAGAGAAACTTATATGGAACAGGTCCCTCTCTCAGGGATGAACAAACTTAGAATGTTCAAGTGTGACTGTTTTAGGCTGCTGCAATGGGCTTAGAAAGTCACTGCAAAGAATAGTGGATAATCCATATAAATTTATTCAACTGTCTATCAAAAGGCTGGCAATAATTTCGTAAAACAAGGGCAATCACCATGTCTGTATACTCCACTCTTCTTCCTATGTCAACAACCCTCAGCAACGTTTAGAGCTGTTCTTGTTGAAACCATTCTAAGTGAGCACTGAGATAAATCAAAGTAATGTGGGTAATCTCACTGGGTTAAATCCACATGGAATGAAGATCCTACATTACTAACTACTGTCTAGCTAATATTTAACAGGCATGATGACACAAGTGGATCTCAATCAATCTGGAGATGAGAAAGCAGTCAGAAAAGGAGGACGTTGCACATGTGAGATGCAGTGGAGTGCAGCACACACGAAGAAAAGCACGGAGGCAGCCCTGGGACAAGGGGAACAAACAAATGGGATCAGCATTGAGGTAAACTCTGCTGGCAAAGGGAGCAGGTTATGCAATGAGCAGACAAGAAGGAAAAGCCAGAGAAGCAACTCTAACTTAATCTGGGACACATGCCAAAGGATTGTATCACTAACATTTTTAAGACCCGTGAGCCTGTTCTGTACATACTGGTGAGGAGAAAAAACTGTTCCATATGGGAGAAAAAAGAAGAGGAATTCTCATGCAGACCCTGATAGTGCTACGGGAAGATCACAGCCATGGGTAGCAGCTGACCATGACATTTTTTGCAAGTTTTTGAAGAAAAAGTAGTTCTTTTTTATTTTTTTCCTCAAGTACGATTAGAGTTCAGCTGCAGTAACTGCTTCCCAAACAGCTATTCCACACTTCAGGGCCTCTACACTTCACAGTGGGAATGTGATGTGTGGTTGGAAGAAAGTCCCAGATATCAAGGAAGCATCTTCCTTTCTACTAAAAAACCCATTCAGCTAATTAGACAAAATCCTATCTGTTCAAGCCTTAAAATGCTTTTCAAAAGTTTTATGCTAAGAAATTCTTGTCTGTAGTTAGCATACTCTTCAGACTTTCCAATTATTTTCCATTTGTAGTGGACAATCCTCCCAGCTTGGGCTCCAGCCCAGACAAACGCAACATGCCGTCTAAAAAGCAGCTGCTGGACTGGAAGCCTAGAGATGACCATGAGTTAGATGTCTTCATTCCAAAATCCACAGCTCTCCATATATTCTTGAGAAAGTTCTGCTGCTTTCTTGTGGAGAGTCAGCTGAAACTGCCATCCTCAGCAAGCTGACCAAATTTACATACAAAAACTTTAAGTAAAGCTGGGAATGGATGTCTGTCATGGATATGCCGGATCTGTCCTGGTCCAGCATATTCTTACCATAATCAGCACATCAGTCAACACACATTGCAGGTTTCACTAATTTCAAAAACAGAGAATAAAACTTATCATTCAAGTATTTGACCTGGATGTCCATCACTGTTTTCTAATTCTACAGATCTACTTCAAGTAGTTAAGTAAAGACAGTTCAGCAATGAAGAGAAGTTAAATTAGCAGTGCAAATAGCTATTCCTCTGTGTGCAGAGGTGTCAACATGGGGCTTAAGTTCAATACTCAGAGCATTAACATTTTAGAGACGTTGCCAAACAAGTACTTGTGACAAGTGACTTAATGAATTCTCTTTTTGCAATCACACTGCTAAAGCTCAAAACCAGAACGAGGCAAGGTTTAGGGAGATGCAAATTATAGTCAAACTGAGATGATTTTACTTGCATTACAACTGATTTTGAACAGTGTCATCTTCAAATTCTCAAATCTATTAGAACTCCAATCCAGCAAGGATATAAGCACTTTAGCCTTAAAATATACAGACCCTCAGAAGGTTGGTGGACCACTCATGAATATCAACGTGCCCTTTCCTCCAGTATTTTACTAGGCTGGGCCACAGAAGATCCAAGAGTACTTGAAGCATAGGCAGGACATACTGAAGCCAACTGTGCACAGTCTAGTTTTTTGCTTACATCATTTATTTATATAGTAACTTTTCAAAATGCTTCTTTACAACAAAAGTGTTCTTTCAAGAAGAGAAAAATACAGCCATTAGACAATGTCAGTATCTAAAAGATAGCAGACTAAGAAGAACAAAAGATTTCTCTTTCTTTTTCACTCATTAAATAAAATGAGCTTTTAAATTGGCTGTTTCCGTTTCACAGTCAGTTTGCTGAAACTAATTTTCACCTCTAGATACAGATCCTTAATCCTTTATAGGATCTTTTAAAATTTTGTTTCTTTGCCAGCACATGCTCAGAACACCGATGTTCAGTGCTAGAAGTCAGCAGGTTCTCAATTGACAGGGAGATCTTAACAATTAACTTCATGGACATCAACAAAATCACTTAAAAAATAAAAGGTTTTAATGATCAGATACATTAAAATTATTCTGCACACAGTTAGCTATTAACAGCCTTATTAATAATAAATAGCCTTATTTTTCTAGAGATTGTCCAAGTTCATAAATGAGCAATGCCTGACCCAAATATTTAACACAAGTAATTTCTTTTCATAAATCCATGCAGGAGTAGAACAAAATAAACATGTAATAAATATACTTAATAGTAAATGTTTTCAGGATTTGGTTTGTGGAGAACAGGAATTAAGAGTGGAAAAATCACTCACTGAACTAACTTTGCTGTCTTTTCAGTTATCTTAAGAAGCAAATGTAATTTTTCTCATGTACTTGCTATGAAAAACTTTGTTACTAGTCAGAAAAAACAGCATTGTCCAATATGAAAGACCAAAGGAACAAAATACATCCACAGAAAAAGTGCTGGTAAAATAAAATGAACAGCTGCAACAGAATTCCTTGCTTCCACAATGCCTGACAATGAAACCTGTCAGAAGCTGGACAGTTAAATTTTGCAAAGGAAATTAAAGCAAACTGCAAATGATACAGGAAGAACACAGAAATATATTATCTAACTCTGTCTCAAAATTAAATTAGTATTTTGCCTCAGAACATGAAGGCAGAGTAAGATAGATGAGCAACAACTCTAGAAACAGAAATTGCCACATATGAGCTGGAGGTAAGAGCTGAACAGTCAAGTCCCACAGATCAGATGATGCTAATTCTAAAATACGGAGAGTTTACCAAGGCACGTCATGCCACAGAAACCCAGTGTCTCTCCTGATGGCATTCTGTAAGGAGCACAAGAACTTGGAGTGCAAGCAAAGTAGTCGGGGAATGAAAACCAAACCTTATAAAACCAACAACCTTCACTATTTGTTCATTCCATGTAAATATATCTGCAAGGAAAGGTGTAAGAGTGAGGAAGACAACTATTGTAAGTAAAAACATAATTCTGGAACACCAGACCAAAGAAGTATGACCTGCAAATCCTACAAATCTGGAATACCTTCTCTGTTGAGCAATGGAATGGACTGTGATAATAGATCATGCTGGATAACTCTATAACCATGACTCAACAGAAAAGTTGCCTCTGCTAAAATAAAATGTGTTATGGTCTAGGTAGGAGCTGTTTGCCAGTTACATGACGTAACTTAGCTGTAACCAGGTATTTAATCAGAAGTAATCTCCTCCTCTCAGGATAGAATGCTAAAAATGGTTCTTTTGGTTACTGAGTTAAATGACCAAAATAATTTCAAGCTTGTAATTAACATGTCAAAAGCAGGTAAATGAGGAAGAGGCATTTCCTAGGAGTACAAGGCACAGACTTACAGCTGCAGACCTGCATGGTTGAGCTTAAGATGCCTTACACCGTTCCCAGCAGGAATGCAATAGGGGCTTCTACTGAAAAGTGAAATTAATAAAAGCTTTTAAATTTTGTATAAAAAATTTATTTCTGTGGTCTTGGAGATGAAAGAATTCAATACATACAATGTATTTCCGTGCATTGCTTATGACTAAATAGGAGAGATGGTGACTGCCAAAGCAGAGGGGAAATGGAACTGGTTACACAAGTTTTATGTCAAAGGGAATCCCCAGCTGACTGTTCAGACGAGCTTTCCATTTCCTCTACCTGCTAGAAATGACATGTCAATTGTCTCTGATAGCTGTATGGATAAAAAGGTCAAAGTACAGAGAACTTTCACACTAGACAATGACAAAAACATTCATCTTGATTGTACCTAATCATTGGCTTAGTTGAGTGCAAGATTTACAATGAACAGCAGAGCTTTTCTTTCAGATGATTCTTGTTCTCCACTCTCGGCGCTTTGTTAAAACTATCAGGGGTTTAGAGCTTTAAAGTTTTTCTTTTTTCCTCGTGAAAAACACTATCACAGATCTAAGATAGAAAAATGGGTCAGCTAATGTTTGTCTTTGAAAAGTAGCTTTGCAGTGCCCTTTTTACTGTGAAATAGCAATGACAAGACTGTTAGCAGTAATTACAGATTTGAAGTACATCACTTTGCAAATGTCCAAATTGAAGCACCCTAAAAAAGGCCTGATTTTCAGGAGAGACAGCATTTTAAAAAACTGCATCCCCTAACACATCTCAAACTTAGTATTCAAAACTTTTAGCATTCTTTTAATATATTTTGCCCTAAATGTCAAATAAAACACACATAAAGAAGCAGTATGAGAACAAAAACTCATTTTATTCACCCACTTAAGGGGCCTTCTCCATCTCATTCAGCAATGTTAAAGTTTCTACAAAGTTGTAGGGTAACAACCACTGGAACACAATTAGTCTTGAGTGTTACAAAAGCAGGGACAATGTCTGTCAGGTATTTCCATTTTCACTGAATTTATCATTAAAATGAAATCTTTAATTTAAGTGAAATGATTGTAATGAAAGCACCCTGGCCAAGACAGAAGAGCTATCATAAAGACAGATATTAACAGTAACTAAGTCAAAATACATAGGTCTAGGACTCATCTGTGAGATTCTGGACACAACACAAGAGAGAATACACTTACTGCAACTTTCCACAAGATCAAGGGCAACCTGAGTAGCCACATCCATTCCAGAGCTGATGTAGGACTGGCAGTTTTTCAAAGAAGAAAGAGCAGAATCAATTGCACTGAACGAGATTCTTGGACCGCCTGACATCTCGAAACTGTTCCTCTAGAAATAACAGGGAGAACATATTAAAAGCAGTTTACACACAAAGAATTTGAGAGAGAAAACATAAGTTCTAATAGATAGCTAACCATAAAGCAGTATCAACAGAATCACTGAAATAATAGGGAGCAGGAATGCAAACTTAGCTCCCAGGATGTCAGTAATTTCAGTGAAAGTGCAACTCATCACAGGTTTTCAATTCACCTCCTATTCAGTATTAGGCAAAACTATACCACTAAAAGCAACTGGCAGTTTTCATCTGCTCATTCCTTCTGCTAAACCACAGAGAAGTTCAAACTCTATGATTATATCTGCCTGAAAACTATTGCTCTATTTCTGATCCAAAAGAAGATCCAAAGAAGCCCACATGCCCAAAAATTTGTCTGGGTTTATCAATTAGAATAGAAAGAAATATGATTTCTCACGTTCAATTTAGCTTCACTAGCAGTCAGCCCTTGGAAAAAATAATCTAACCAAGGGCCACTCTACTAAGAAAGTACTTGACAGTAAAACATCTAGCACCATTTTTAAATAAAAGCCCATTTTAAAAATGCTTCCTACTTCTGCCAAAGATGCTACAAACTTTTGGTATCCACATTCCAGCAGCACAAAATCACACAGGTACCATTGTTTATCTTCCTTACCACCCCCTGGCTTTGCAATACACGCCCACAAACTACACCCTTGTGGGGATTAGCTGCTATGTCTTTAATAAGTCTTCGAGTGTTTTTGCTTATGCTGTGCCTATTCACACTGCTCACATCTGTTGGTTTCTACTCAAAAATTCCCAATTTCTGCTCTTCCTTTTTCATGCTTTGCCATAACCTGCTCAGACAACATGTAGCTACTGTAAGAAACATGAACCTGGTGTGCAGAAGTTTATAATCAATTTCAAGTCGCAAATTAGAACAATTCTACTTCACCTTTAGACAGACCAAAATAAAAGAAAAACAAACACAACAAACCAGAAATCTTAGATAGACAGAAATACTGACTTAGTCCAGGTAAAGAACAACTAGTATGTTCAAGGACTGTATTGAGATACCATTGGCGGAGATAGAGAGCAGAATCCAGAAACAATTTGGGGTATACCAGAAGGGGAAGAGTTGTTCTACCAACAACAGCCTTTAACAGGCTATAATCCAACAGCAATCTCGAAAATATCTAAATAGAAAATACAATGCTTTTTCCAAGCCTTGCGTACCTAAGGCCTTATCTTCCTCTACGGCTTACCCTGAGACTCCAGAACTACACTTTGTGCCCCCCTTAACCTGAACCACATTGCCACATTCCTCACAAATATCATGCAGACTGTGAGACCTGAATACCTGCTGTCTCCTAATGTTTATTTCCTATCTTTTTCTTTTTTTCCATTTATAAAATGTGCTTGGCCAGTCAATACTATCTTTTAGTACACCATCTTTAGGTCATGTGCTTCCAGCAACATTTTAACAACAGCTCAACCTCACCAATTAAACTTCTTAATTACATGCAAATTTGCCTTCCTCTCTATCCTCTTCTAAAGGTGCATCTTTCCACAGATGCAGCAGGCTTCAACTACAGCTCTAGTTATGTCAGCTCATGCTGTCCCTGACAGAAGACTGTGACTGCTATCATTAGAGATCTTTAGGGGCTGTCAAACTGACAACAGAAGACAAAGGAAAAGCTCCTTATAGAACTCCCTGAAAGTAAAAAAAAAGGAGGCTCTTAAAGATTTAATAACAAATTCCTTCAGTTAGTACATTATTTAACTTTTTTTAAAAGTACTTGTTTGCCATCTTAGCGAGACTGTTTGTATAGAATCTCTGTGATCCAAACATACACTATTGAATAGTCACATACAATCATGTTAGCAGCTTTCTGAGCCCAAATTGTGTATCAAAGTTAGCAGAGAGAGCCTAATTCCCCTCTTGAACTTAGTAAATCTCACTGAGAAAGCCTGCTGTTCTGTTGGAAATTTCACAGATACACACTCTGAAAGCAGGAATCTGAAAAAAAAAGAAAAAAAAAAACCAAACAACAGTGAAAAGTTAAAAAGGCTCCATCATTCTCATGAGCAAACTACACAGGAGCAGAAGTTGCTGGTTATGATATTAAATCATATCATATCATTGCATTGGTAGTTTCACCTCAATCTGCCTTTTGGAATGTAATTTCTTTTGGATGAATTTTACTCCTTTTTTGTTTTTTAATAAAATATTCTTTTTCTTAGAAACTAGTTACAATCCTGTAATGCCCCAGCCTGCCTGATGGGTTCAGGGGAAGTTAGTGGGATATAACCTGGACAGTGCATGGAAAAAACAAACAAATTCTCAGGACACTAAATAACAACTTTTACTTGCAAACTTTACAACATTCAAGTAGAATACGGTACTTGGCAAATTTTAAAATATCCAGCCAAAATAGGGCACTTCTCAAACTTTAACGTCTCCAGACACAAGAAGACATTGGAATTTTCTGGTCCGGCTTAGAACATATTTTGAGAAGAAGGTATAAGAAGAACACCAGAGAGAGAAAGAGAAAGAAAAGGGAGAGAGAAAGGTAGATGGTCACTACCCCAGGATCCAGCATGATCTCAGCAGCTTCTAAACCCCTGGCAGTGGAGCGTGCTTGGCACATGTGTCGCCATCCTTTTATCTTCTATGCTCTGCCCCTTCAGGGCTCACAGGCCCTGTTCCCCCACCACCTCCCACCTGGCTGTTTTGAGCCACTCAACTGTTCCTCAGGTTTCCTACAGATCCCAAGGCAAAGATTTTACTCGAACTTTCCAAGTGAATTCTTCCACTTCAGCTTGGAGCTGTCCATTCTACTTTCCAAGGGAGGGCCACATTCCTCACTAAAATTGTTTTCACCACAGTGTTTTTAAGGCACTCTTTTCTGACAGGAAGCCCCCTCACTTCTGGAAAACACCATCAGCAAACTCAGGGCTGAGTGGGAGACCATCGAGCGCATTTTTTTCTTTCAACAAGTGATCAAATGGTCCAGACAGGATAAAGAACCAAAAAAACTTACAGTTCCTTATTTTAAATATTTGAGGAAATGACCTAAACTTTCTATGCTTCAATACCTCAAACTATGAAACAGAGACATGAAAAAAAAATATTTGCTTCTGTAACACCAGCTCTACAGGTGACAAGTGCTCTCCCAGCACCAGGATCAGTGTGCAGCCCCGGGCACGCTCGGTGCTCAGCTGCCACAGGGAGACGCCCCTTCCCTGCACGGAGCCGGGAGCAGCGCCCGCCGCGCAGGAGGCCCCGCTCTCCCAGGCCCCGTGGCCGCCTCACCGGCCCAGGGCAGCCCGGGCGGCCCCGCACGGAGCACACGGCCCCGCACCTGTCCCGCCGCCGCTCCCCCGTCCCGGGCGGAGGGGCCGGGGCCGGCGGGGACAGCCACCCTGGCCAGCGGCCGCTGCTCACCTCGTCCCCGCGGCCTGAGAGCGCGGCTGTCCGGCGGCGGCCCCACGCCGCCCTCCCGGCGGTGGATGCAGGCGGGCGCTAGCGCCGAGCACCGGGGCAGGCGGAACCGCCTCATCAGCCGGCGCCGTCATCTGATGGGAGGGCTCGGCGACGTCGTAGGGAGCGCCGCCACCTCCCTGCCATCCTTCCCAGCCTGCCTCCATCCTTCTCTGCCCGGCGCCGCCGTCCCCGCCCGCAGGCGCTGCCGGGACAGGGTGAGCGCGCCGGGCGAGGCGGGCACCGGCGGGAGCCGCTGAGGGAGCGGGGCCGCCCGGGTGCAAACCGTGAGTTCGGCGGTGGCGGAGCGGGACGGGATGAGGTGGGATGGGACGGGACCGGACCCGCTGCCGGTCTGGGGCCCGCTGTGCGCCCTGTGGAGCAGCACCTGGGGGGGAACTGGGGACCTGGGGACCCGGCTCGTTCCAGGTCAGAACTATGTTGGAACAACGCACTGTCATCTTCAATTTATCGCAGTGGTTCGGAAGGTTTTTGGTGGAAAGTCAAGCCCGGTCATAACTTCCCATAAATGTTTCTGAAGCACAGACGCTTGTTTTTGGTGCTGCACGCCTTATCCCGCAGGAAACGTGAACGAATGAAAGTGACCAGGAAATGCAACTACAGCATGGAAGCTCCTCCTTCAGCAATAAATAAAGGAACGGAGCTCTGTCATTTCCATTTGTTATGAAAGTTTTGCTTCTTGCTAAAACCCATTATAGTTACTTTGGTTGGATCTTTAAAGTGGCTCTCAAAAACACCTTTTGTGAAGTGGTTTTGCTTTCCTTGTGCCCGTCTCTTTGCGTGGTCACAATTGCTTCGGTATTTGTGATGTTTCGTTCTTCAATAATGTTCTTCCACTGTCCTGCTAGAAAAAATCACACTTACCATGCTGCTCACACAGGTCACTTCTCAAACGCAGTGTAAGTGCTGAAAATGAATTCAGTGCATTTCTTTCATTTTACAAAGTTGTGGATAATTCAGATTTCATAAATTAAAAGATTGGAGAGTATCCTTAAAAATCCACCAATTAAACTATCAAAAACATGAATACAAACCACTCTGGATGTGTGTGGGTTTGTTTTTGCAGGTTATTAATGATGCAGCTGGTTTCTTCATCAGGCTTTCTGCTTCCATTAATCTAAAGAGTAAGGATCACAATCAGACTGCAGGACTTCTGCTACTCTGTCACATCCAGCTCAACAATGGTGGATTTTCTGGCTGAAAACAATCTCTGTGGTCAGGCAATTCTTCGGATTGTTTCCTGTGGAAATGCCATCATTGCAGAACTTCTGAGACTTTCCGAATTTATTCCTGGTGTTTTCAGGCTAAAGGACAAGGCTGATCAACAGAAGTATGGGGATATCATATTTGATTTCAGTTATTTTAAGGTAAATCCTTTTATTGTTAAGCTTCGCCTTAAAGCATTGCTGTCCCACATGAGGATGCTTCGCGCTGTGAAAGAGCCATTCCTGACTATTGTGTTTATTACTACTACATCTTCCAAAATGTTTGATGAGTCATCTGGCTTTGAACTTTGGTAGATAACAATTATATAAAACGTGAGTATTGGATTCTGGGGGGGTAATAGTAGTAGTAGTAGTAGTAATTCCTACAGGACCACTAAATTATACTTCCACCAGCAGGTTCTGAGCCTGCATGATCGGTTGTTTTCCGTCAGGGCAGTGCCGTGGGCACTATGCCCATCTTTCTTCTGTTAATCTGTAGCTTATTCTTTGCAGCCGTGAAAATTGCTTTCTGCTTTCCTGTCTGACAGTGCTATGATTGTTCTTTCACTGGACTTGTCACATGCACGGAATAAATAAACAAGTCAAGGAGAAGTGTGCATGTAAAGCTCTTATTTCCCTTTCGAAATTAAGCTTGCAGTACCAAGTTCCCTCTCTCATTTTCCAGCATGATTAAGAAAGAACTACAGAGACTATTTAATCTGACTTTATTTGGATTGTACAATACAAGAAATGATAATAATAAGGGAGGGACTTCTAAAATTTAATTCAGTTTTATTGTAGTAAGAGTTGTTCATTTCAGCCACTAAATGTGAGCCTTGGATACTGAAAATCCCAAGCACAAATGATTTCACAGTTACTTTTAGATCTAAGTGCTTGGTAGAAGCTTTTTGGTTTTTTTTTTACTCAAATTACTTGAGAATTTAGAAGCAGCTGTAACTGGTGACAAGTACAATAATCCCTAAAGTTGTACTGTTTTTGAATGTTAGGAAAGCCTAACAGTGTGCTGTTTTTCAGAGTTAAAACACAAAAGATCCATAGATATCATACCTATAAAGCAGAGATTAGAGCATTTACAGATATTTTTACTGCGAATGCACTGCTTCTGTATTCACAATTCCTCGAATTACCTGATGAGGAGAGATTAGAGATTTTGAAAGTTGAGACTGTTTACTTTGTCCATTTGAACTTCATAGGCAGTTTGGCACCTGCTTTTATCCTGTTTTATGTAGCTATTTTGCACAAAAACTGGAGCAGAAGAGCTTTTTTTAAAACTCAAATTGTCAGCTGGGTATTTTCAATTAAATTTTAATAATATTTTCAATTAAACTTTAACAGTATTTTCATTTAGATGGTGATGGTAAGACCGAATGGTGCTTATGAGAAATATGACAGTGGTAAAGGGGTAGAAAAGTTGTACTATTGCTTTAAGGAAGCCAGGTTCTTCATCCCAACTCTTTTTCCCCCATGATTGTTAATGACAAAGCTTCTGCATTAATTCAAGAGACAAGTGCTGAGCTGGATCCAGAGTCTGTGAAAAAAACAGGTCTCATATTTTCAAGCAGTTTGAATGTATGAGAAGGTATTAAGCTTTGTGAGCCCTCAATGTTGTGGTTTCTATCTGAGAAATCAACCAGATGAAATGTGTAAAGGAAAAAATTCCATCAGGGAGATACTAAGCACTACTAAAAGCACCCGGTGCCTTCAGATGTGTTGGGGCTTTACTGAAAATATTGGCTATCCTCTTCCATTGGTTACATTGGATAAATCATATTTAAAATTACTGCAGGTTGTAACAACATGTAAAACTCATCTTTATGCAATCAATATTGAACCATTA
Source organism: Orthonyx spaldingii (assembly GCA_013397795.1). Classification (NCBI taxonomy): domain Eukaryota; kingdom Metazoa; phylum Chordata; class Aves; order Passeriformes; family Orthonychidae; genus Orthonyx; species Orthonyx spaldingii. The sequence continues at coordinate 2,277,811 of VZTJ01003848.1, forward strand.
AGTAGGTTGGAAAACTGCAGATCCTTGTTTTGATAAGAAATGTTAACTCTGGTTTGCACACAGAGTGGTTGTACATGGTCTGTGTCCTACTGAGAAGAAGTCAAGGAGAGGTCAAAGTCAAGTATTGTCTCTAAAGATGAGTTTCTTTTTTCAGGGGCCTGAGACATGTGAAGGCAAACTGGAAGCCAAGCCCGAGTTACTGGATTTAGATGAAGAATTTCGTGAAAACAACATTGAAATTTTGACGAGATTTTATTTAGCTTTTCAGAGTGTACATAAATACATTGTAGATTTAAACAGGTATGGTATCTTAAATACATATGGATTTTCAAAGACTAGATTACTGTTTTGTATTATTGATGAGAAGCTTTTTCTGTAGAGACCCACTGTTGAAGTATATTCACGTGCACGAGGAAACCTGGATTGCTGAAGTGAATTCTAACTTTTACTCCAACAGTTCCCTATCAGCTTAATGTTTGACTGGAAAACATTAACCTCTCTACCTCATTTCCTCAGTTGTAAACTTGAGTTAGTTTTTCTTTATCTTGGAAATTGTCCTGAAGATTTTTTTTTAATAAAAGGAGAATCCATAGTATTAAGTTAATTTTTTGTGGTCTTGCGAAACAAAATATCAGGTAGAAGTTTTTTTCTTTAACTTCCATTGGCATTATTTTCCTGAACTTAATTTTTCAGCAAAGTTGCCATATTCTCAAGTTCACTGCTCTGGCCTGTAAAAAACAAAATGAAGTGTTCATGAAATGCTCTAAGAAAAAGTTCCTGAAAATCTTAAACAGGAGAACTGGTTTTATTATTGATGTTACATGAAAAGATTAAATATTTGGCATTACTTATTATAAGTAGTGTTACTGGAAAATACTTTAATATGAATAAATCTTTTGTTACTTAAGGTGAACATACTCCATTTCTAGCTGTACCTTCCAAATTGCAGCTGAGATCAATTTATGGTATTTCCGGAGATACACTGAGGTAACTTGAAAATAAGACAGTTTTACTACATTATTGCATGGCAGCCTTCCCAGGTTGTTATCCATCCGATTAAGAGGATGAGCTGTAAGCTACCAGGTATCCTTCACATACACCATCAGTATATGGGAGGAGGCTTTTGCCAACTGGTTGGCATTAGCTAGGGGTTCCAGCCTCTCATTTTATAGTAGATCCTCTCTTCTTCTTTGTCTGAAAAACACCATGCTGCTTGTACTAGGGAAATGTTCTAATGCATCTGTTGACTTTCAGAGAAAACCTGACTGATTGAGTTCTAGTTTGAGAGCAGAACAGTCAATGACCAAACTTTTTGTCATGATTCCTAGATACTTAGATGACCTCAATGAAGGAATTTACATACAACAAACGTTAGAAACCGTCCTCCTTAATGAAGATGGAAAACAGCTTCTAGTAAGTATTGACTAGTTTTGTAATAGTGGAAAGTTAACCCATTAATTAAATGCCTAACTAGACAAAAATTTAAGTTTACCAGACGCATGGAAATGCTGTGACTCACTTCAAGGAGAACAAACACCAAAAATCCTCAGCCTACCATTTTTCATATTGTGTTGACTACATAGTTGACACTGGGTTGGTTTGTCAATACATCTTTTCTTTAAATGTTGCTACAAAATTGTTTTTATGTGATTTTCTTTCTTCGTTCTTTCTCTTTCCAAACAGTGTGAAGCTCTGTATTTATATGGAGTCATGCTCCTGGTCATTGACCAGAAGATTGAAGGAGAAGTCAGAGAAAGAATGTTGGTTTCCTACTACAGATACAGGTAGTGTATATACACTCAAGGCTGAGAAGATACAACATGAAGTATATTCAGTCACCTAGGTTACTGAATTAAGATAAATAGAAATATTGACACCTTTTTCATCAACAGATTTTATACAGATAATTCAGCAGAGCTCTCTGAATATCAATTGAACTCCTTGCTTTAGTTGTATTTGCAGGTTCTGCTGCAAAATGAGCAACAGATTTTTCATTCTGTTACAACAGACATTTGAAGTCCACAAATAAACTTTCAGCTAAAAGTTTTAGGCTGCAAGTGCCAGCTATGAAAGTGTCACAGGTTTCCAAATGTGCAAGGAAACTCTGAAAAGTCCTGACTATCTAGGTTACAAGTGTATTGCAAGTCAGACTTCTTGTAGCTACAGTGCTTGATTAGGTAAATCAGTTACGAGTTTTACAGGGTAGGTTGGCAGCATCAGGGTCTTAAAGGGTATCAGTGCAAATCCTTCTACACATACAAAGTGCTCCTTTGACTATGTTTATGCCTCCCGGTATATAATGAGAGATTCTTTAACTCTGGAATGCAGAAGTGAATTGACAAGAGGAATTCAGAAATGGGGAGGAAAAAAAAGAAAATTTAAAATAAAAGGGGGAAAAAAAAGAAAGGAACAAGTTCCACTCTGAATATAAAGCTCCTTCTCTCTGTTCCTGAGTTCAGTTTTCTGTTTGTGCTTTGCTTATCTGGAATTTCAGTATGGATATTTATCAGTGTCCTATAACATGATGAACATTATATTAATGGAATAAACAATCAAAAATCTCCTAGACTTTAGTATTTGTTAATTTTCTTGTGAGAAGGGCGTGGTTAAAAGGGGTGGGAGAAAAGGAAATTATTAGGTCATATAGCTCGTATTTTTGTTCCTCTTTTTTTGTAAAACAGTGCAGCCCGATCCTCTGCTGATTCCAATTTAGATGATATTTGTAAATTGCTTCGAAGCACTGGATACTCGAGCCAACCTGGAGCTAAAAGACCTCCAAACTACCCCGAGAGTTACTTCAGCAGGGTTCCCATAAGTGAAACATTCATTAGTATGGTTATCGGCCGCTTACGGTCAGATGACATTTACAACCAGGTAAGTCACCCTGAGGTAAAAGAGGACTAAAGGGGAATATCGAAATTCTCAGGTTAATTACTCAACCATGTAATGCAGAAAAAAATAAATCACAGAGGTTGTAAGGACTCTTGAGCTAGTCTGACCCCCTGGCACAAGCAGGGTCAGTTGGAGCAGGTTGCACTGGGCTGCATCCAGCTGGATTTTGAGTATCTCCAGGGGTAGAAACCACAGAACCTCTCTGGGCAATCTGCTGCGGTACTTGGCCAGCCTTGCAGTAAAAACCAACATTTTTGTTTAATGTCTTATGATTGGCCATGTCTTAGTGACATGTCTTATTTGACTCATTTATGGCACAGTAAAATCTTACTGTAGCCTTTTAAAAGTAGCACACATCTGCACAGTCAACTTTTACACTCTGGAAATACATCTGGTAAATATGCTGCATGTGTAAGCACATCCAGCTTACCTAAATATCCTCCTTGCCTCACAGTATCTACACACTGCAGTCTTTAGTGTGGCCCATAACATTTTCAGGTGGTTTAGGATGCACTGTATTATGTTCAGCTTTGTTTTGTTACTTTTTCTAGGTTTCAGCGTATCCATTACCTGAACACCGCAGCACTGCCCTGGCTACTCAGGCTGCTATGCTCTATGTGATACTGTATTTTGACCCTTCTATTCTTCACACTCAACAAGCAAAAATGAGAGAGATAGTGGATAAATACTTTCCAGATAACTGGGTAAAAACTAATCGTGTTTTTAAACTGTTCCCTGGACTTAATGTTATAGGAAAAATTTAAATTATTGTTACAGTATGTGTTATAGAAAAATAATAATAACCTAAAACTAGAATAGATTCTTCTCTGTGGAAATTTTACAGTGTTCAGAGTGAAGCAGTCCGTGTCAAACAGTCTGGATAAGTATGGAAGGCTGTCCTTTGAAAGTGTAATTTATCATCTTAAATGCTTTAGTGAACCATCAAGATAAAGTGAGTCCCAGAAAAATATGTGATAGAAGGCATTTTAGGCATCTTCTAGTCCAGCCTTCTCCTCAGAGCAGGGCTGACTTCAAAGCTAAATCAGGCTGCTCAGGCCTTGCCCAGTTAGTTTTGGAAATATCTAAGGGGAAGACTACAGCCTCTATGGACACCTGTGGCTGTGCTTCATCACTCCTGTGGTGAAGAATTTATTCCTCCTGTACCACTGGAATCTCCCTTGTTATAGCTTGTGGCTGTTGCTTCTTGTCTTTTCACTGTGCACCTCTGAGATGGGTCTGGCTCTTAGTCATAACTTCCCTTTAGGTAGTGAAAGACCACAGTCAGATCCCTTGGACATCTTTCTTCCAGATTAAGCAAACCCTGCTCTTACATACTGGGTCCCCACAAGTGTGTTAGTGGCCTCCTGTTCATTTCATTCCAGTTTGCATGTCTGTCTCAGACTGAGGAATCCAAATCTGGACCCATTACTCTCAATGAGACCTCATGAGAGCTGACCAGAAGAAAAGATTCACTTCCCTCAATCTGCTGGCTGCAGTCTGGCATAGCCCAGTGTCTGATTGCTCTTAGTTGTCATAAGGCTGCGTGTCTGATTCATATTTGGTTTGTCCAGCAGGACACTGAGGTCCTTTTGTGGAATATTCTGACATAGGCAGCCAGTCCCCAGATTGTGTTGTTGCGAGCGTTTGGGTTTGTCCCAAGTACAGGACTTTGTATTTGTCACTTCTAACCTTCATGTTGTTTCAGATGGTGATTTCTACCAGCATGTCAAGAATGCTGTAGAGAACAGTCTTGCTCCCCAACAAATCATCCCACACTGACACTATTTGAAAACTTGTTTATGATTAGCTCTGTGCTATTGTCGAAATAACTGAAAAAGCTGTCAGTATGTGTGATTCTATGGACCCTTTCAGATGTAGTGATTAAAATGGAATTACTACATGTCTCAATACTGAGATTCAGGATTTCCATCCAGAATCCCTAGTCTGCCAAAAACTGCTACTGAAATAGGCTGGCACGTAAGAATAGAGTCCCTAGGTCATCTATATCAAAGGGAATCAGACTTAACAAAGAAACTGTACATTAATTTGTGTACCTCTGTTGGTTTCAAGTTGTATTTCTCTGCACTGTAAGTGAAACAGTGGAACAGGGAGGGAAGAAACTGCAATAGCTGACTATTTCAGTAGATGATAGAATCTCTCTGTTTCTGGAGAACTACAAGCTTATTTTTAGAAATGAGAACTTGACATTGAGAGTTTTTGATTATGCCAGCGTTTTTATTAACTTGAATTCATAGTACAAATTGATATTTTTAGAGAACATCTATCTTCTTGTGATCAAATGTGGATGAGTTAGCTACATCATACAAAATATTTGGCTCCTAGGCTGATTTCAAAATATTCTTAGCAGTTAAAGTATAGCCTTTAGAGGAACTGTCATCTACAGGAAATAATGAGCTCCACTTCAACAACAGAGAGAGATCTTTGTATCAGCAGACCCAGGTCCCATTGGCCTTTACTTGACACTGCCAGAAGAGCTCAAAGGTTAACAGTGTCCCCCTCTATGTGATCATGCCTGGATGGAGGAATATTGGAGCATCAATGTGACAAAGCTCATAATCCCACAGCTCTGTGCATCTTTCATCTATCAGTAAACCAAGTCTTCCATTTTTAATCACATATCTTACAAATACTTGTTACTTAATTACAATTCTGTATTTTTAATCATGCTTAAACTTGTGCTAGGAATCTGAAATCAGTTTTTCTTTGCTCCTTAAAAATCACACTCTATAATCATAATTTCTTTCTGTTTGTGTCACCGTGAAAGATGCATTACAATTCAATTTGGTCCTTTGGGCATCCTCACAGTAAGACTAATTCAGATCACTTTTCCCTCCCTTTCATAGTTTTTTTTTCCCCTGTTGCTTCTATCAGTCTTCTTTAGAGCATCACGGAAATGAAAAATAAGTCATGAGTTCATGGAAAAAAAGAGTATCATATACAGTGACTGAAAGAACTGTCATCTTGTTCTCAGAACTAAGCTACTAATTAATTTAGTGCCTTTTATTTCAAAGTCTTCTTCTTGACTTCCAAAGGTGGTACACCAAAAAGTACAGCTACCAAAAAAGTTCAGTTATTTATACCCACAGCATATCCCTTTCTGTCATTTTGCTAAATGAAAACTTTGTCTTTTTCTTAATAACATATATAAATGCATATATATTAGAACATAAATGCAATTTCTTATTTTCTGCTTCCAATTTTAGGTCATTAGCATTTACATGGGAATCACTGTAAATCTGGCAGAAGCATGGGAACCCTACAAAGCTGCTAAAACTGCCCTCAACTACACACTGGATCTTTCAAATGTCAAAGAGCAGGTACGTAAGCCAGCATTAAGTATTTTTAGCAAGATGTGTGGGCATCTGAAATATATATATTATTTGACATCAGTGATGCATGGGTCTTTTCTTCTTGAATACAGTGTCTGTACTATATTGTCTGGCAAACTTAGGGAATATGAGTAGGAATTTTTCCTTCATCTTTAGGGAAGAAGTTCACCAAGTAGAACTGATACTTTATTCATATTAAGTATCTCCATTCTGTGATAGATTTTTGTTGTTGTTCTTTCCCACTAGGCAATAAAATATTAGTACCATTTTTTAGGAATAATTCCTAGAGAGTACATAAGTGAATATATAGAAAGGCTACAAGTCTGCATATTTGAAACATTATGCTTCCTGTGTAGCCTCTTTGCTTTAAAGTTTATCTTGCATCCTTTGTCATGCAGTTGCAGTGTATAATATTGCCTAGTAGTAATGACAATAGTTTCTATAGCACTTTTTTGATCTGTGTACCTGCTAAGCACTAGGGAACATGGTGCATTCCATTTGAGGCAAGGATTTTATTGATGCAGGCTTTGTGTGTTTCCAGGCCAGCAGATACGCCGCAGTCACCGAGCGAGTGCACACGCAGGTGCAGCAGTTCCTCAAGGAGGGCTGTCTGAGGGAGGAGCTGGTGCTGGACAACATTCCCAAGCTGCTGAATTGCCTGCGAGACGGCAACGTGGCAATCCGCTGGCTGATGCTGCACACTGCAGACACGGGTGAGACTTCACGCTGTGCTCACTGCTGAGCTGTCAGTCCTGCTCTACTGGGCTTCGTTTTGGGGCCCGAGGGAAGTTCAGTTCTGCTGCTGTTGAAGACAGCAGTTTCCTCAACTGTTTGCAGGAGATTGTTGAGCTGTTCTTTTGCAAATGGTCTCTTAAAGCCTTGTCTGAAATTGCACATGCATTTCCTCAGTTCTTGTCAGCCAAAGACAGGTGTAAAAGTTAGTTGGTGAAGTCATGATCTTGTTGAATAATATTCTGCAGAAAAACATCATTCTGAAAGTTCTACCTAGCTCCAAAAAGAAAGCAGTAGCCAACTTGTTAAAATCTTAGTTGAAACCAAGGTTTTTGTTCTGTTGAACTGAACATGTTGAGCAAGGTCTCTATGTGAGTTTGGATGTGTAAACTGATCTGTTTAGACATTCCCTTGTTTGAGTGCTTGTGCTGTCTTTGAGCCTTCTTGATATGCGAGAGGGCTTCTGTTAACTTCCATGCAATTTTTGTAATGGCTTTAGAAATATTGATCTCTGGGCTTTTCAGTCAGAGGAACTAAATTCACACGTAGTTTCAGAAGCCTGCAGAAGTTTTAAGAAGGCTGAAGCATCACGGACACCTTAATTATAATCCTGTTCTTAAGGAAGGGTTGTTCCATGTAAATGGAAAACAAGTGGAGATTTACATATCAGAGCAAAATATTTTTGCCTTCAAGCTATTAAAAAAGAATGTATTTACAAAGATTGAAAAGCTTGGCCAAATTCTGTGTAACAGTAGGGAAATGTTTTCTTTCCATTTTCAGCTTGTGATCCAAATAACAAACGTCTCCGCCAGATAAAGGATCAAATTTTAACAGACTCAAGGTACAATTCCAGGATCCTTTTTCAGCTTCTTCTGGATACAGCTCAATTTGAATTCATTTTAAAAGAGGTAATGTGCTGCTAACCAGAGTCTTCTAAGATCTTTAAGCTGAAAAAGTCACTGGATATTTTTATAAGTGACTAAAAATCAAAAAATCTGCATTGTACTCTTCTATAAAGTTCAGTAAGCTTCTGTCACTGTATGTCCATCACACTGTCTGTATTTCTTAATATTTTTTATTTTGTATTTAATGTTCTGGAAATATCTCAAAGTTATGTAGTAATCACTAAGTCAGTTCTGTCTATATTCAGGATTTTATTTCATCTGTTGTGCCTCCTTGCCAGTTTTGTAAACCAAATGCTTTGGGTTTCAATAGATGTTCAAGCAGATGCTGTCAGAAAAACAAGCAAAATGGGAGAACTATAAAAAAGAGGGATCTGAAAGGATGACTGAGCTTGCTGATGTCTTCTCAGGAGTTAAACCCCTTACTAGAGTGGAGAAAAATGGTAATTATTAAAAACTATACTGCGGGGGAAAAAAGTGACTTCAATTTATATTTCTAAAATGATATCAAAAGAAAATACATGAGTCTAATAGTGATAATATAAAACCAATTCTCATGTAACTCAGCTGCCAAAGAAGTCTCTTTAACTCCTGTCTTGTTTAGGTTTGCAGTACATATTCCATATGTAAGCAATATTGAGGTGCCTAATATTTAGATGGACCTATTTTTAAAAGTATCTTTCATTCCTTTATTTAGATATGCCAGCTAAAACTACAAAATGCCAGTTCACTTTTCTATGTATAATGGAGTTCACGTTACCATGACCTATGTACAAAGGAGTGAGAAGATAATGCCCATTAAATTTAGGGATAGTTTAACCTCTTCCCTGATTCTTTCCCTGGTTGTAACCTGGATTTCAATTGTATCAGCATCTTTTCAAACCTTCTTCTCCTCTACAGTGAGTGATATTCTCCAAGTTCTTCAAGGAGTTAAAAGTCAAATCTGTACTTCTTACCAAATTCCTTGCTCTTTTTCTCTTGAACTGGTGTAAAAATAAGATTTTTTAATGCACATTTATGTTAGTAGGTGTTTTTAATGTCACATGTGAAATTTACCTTAGCATTTGCCACTTTACAAGTGTACATGTTGAAAGACTAGAAATGTAACAGTGAAATAAAAACTTGTAAAAATAATCTCCTACATGTATAGCTTGTTTGTTTCTTTTGACTAGCAAGTTCCCTGCTTTTTTGCTGCCTATCATACATGCAGAGATTCCATTAAATTTTTCTTATTCTTTCACAGAAAATCTCCAAGCTTGGTTCAGAGAAATCTCCAAGCAAATAATGTCTCTGAACTACGATGATTCCACTGCAGCAGGCAGAAAAACTGTGCAGCTAATACAGGCTTTGGAAGAGGTATGGCAAAGACATTTTGTGATAAATTACCTTGTCTTTCTGGAACAACAGCATTTTTTACACATGCACCGACTTCTAATAGCAGAGATACAAGACAGATAGGCATTTTAACAATTGTTTAAATCTATTGGATATTTGCAGTTATAGATCTACAGTAAACAGGAGTCTATAGACCTTGGTATTGTAAAATAAGGGATATAGTATGAAATGTCATGCCACCTGTAGCTGAGGGTTTGTAGGTTTTTTCCAAAAAAAATTCAATGTTTAGCATTATTTGACAACATTACTCATTTTTAGAAATTCTGAAAATAAATTCATTTGAAGCTAGAGAGGGTGACTTGAAAGACAAAATAAAGAAATCTGTATTTTTTCTGTGTGTGTTTCTTCTATTTCCAAGATATAAAAGAGTACTCAGAATGAGGTTTCACAGTACACCTCCTTGATTAACTTTGTGAAATTTATTGTTAATACACTCTATAACAGGCCAGGATTTAAGTGTCTTACTGCTGCTAACATCCTGAAGTAATAAGTCAATTTACTGATTCTGTTTGTATTGCTGTCCTTAAAGATAAATAGAAAGCAACAAAAAAAAAGAGTCATTTCATGGGTTTTGTTTGTTTGTTTGTTTTTTAAATATAGGTCCAAGAGTTTCACCAGCTGGAAAGTAACCTGCAAGTCTGCCAGTTTCTGGCTGACACCCGCAAATTTCTCCATCAGATGATCCGAACTATCAACATTAAAGAAGAGGTCTTGATCACCATGCAGATAGTTGGTGATCTTTCTTATGCTTGGCAATTAATTGACAGGTATGTTAGCAGGACCTTTTTCTTCCAGTCAGCCACCATTTGCAAAACTTGTGGGAAATAACATACATAAATATTATTGATACTATAAATTTTCCAATTTAAAAACAGTTTCGAAGCATTGCTCTGTGAATTGTTGAGTGTATTGAACTCTAATCAGCTTGAATAGGAATTAACATCCATCCTTCTCAGGTTGTTAACTGCAGGTTAAGTGATAGTGTAACTTTTTACTGTCTATCCTGTTCTGACTAGTGTTAATCTCCTGTCTCCAGCCTTTAGTCTCATTAAGTGTTCTCCAAAATACTGAAGTTCATTTTTCAACCAAAAACAGACAAGGAAAGACTAATGTTCAAGAACTCTGTTTCCATGGTGGGATTTTGCTGGGCTGCTGCTTCATTACCATGGCTGTTAACACTCCCTGATGCCTCTCCTTTTGCCCCACCTACCCTTTATCAATAGGGTTTTTCTAACCAGTATCTCTTCAGACCAAAATCCTCCTTTAGTGAACTTTGTTGGTGATCTCCTGTGCCATCTCCACATTGTATTGGTGCTGTTGATATATGATTTAACAGTTGAAAATAAGAGTTTGGGGGAAGAAGTTGATTTTTTTTTGTTTCCTACCCCAGCTTCACATCTATTATGCAGGACAGCATAAGAGTCAATCCATCTATGGTAACTAAACTCAGAGCCACTTTCCTAAAGGTAAGTATGAACAACAGTGAATGTACTTGAACACTGCAGGTCAATCCAAGTAGTTTGTTAAAAAGGCCTTAAGGCTCTGAAATCACAGAAAAATCAAGACTTCCTTTTACCAGCATTTTCTATGTCCAGTTTTTTTAGACAGTTGAATTAACTCAAGGTTAGTTTTAAGGAACATAAAACCAAGTTATGCATGTATTTTTATGCAACAATTATATTGCTGCTGTTAGGTCTTATTGTCCAGCCTCCACTCATTACAGCTGTTGTCTGGAGACATTGGTGCACAGCTGGGATCCTCTGCACGTGGATCAGAATAGGCTGAAAGAATTAAAAAAGTTAACATTGGCTGTGCCCTTTGTCATCATGAAGCTCTGGTATCAAATGAAAATATTTTCTATAGAAATAAGAAGGGGAAATAGCATGAGTGAAAATGTAAAATTACAACTGAAATGTCCTATGCAGCTGTTAGAATTTTACCAGTCTTAGGGAAGGTAGCCTTATGTACTGTTGAACTTTTTTGACCTTTAACAATTTTTTTTTATATATATTGGAAAGCCTGGTATAGTACTGCTCCTTAGGAAGAATCCAGTACTTTGGTTTGTAGGATAAGAGCCTGAGCAAGAGAATTCAAGCATATAATTTACATGAGAAAAACAAACATGAAGTTAAAATGTTAACTTTATTTCTAGCTTGCTTCTGCTCTTGATTTGCCACTTCTCCGTATCAATCAAGCGAACAGTCCCGACCTCCTCAGTGTGTCCCAGTATTACTCTGGCGAGTTGGTTTCCTATGTGAGAAAGGTGGGTGCTTAAAAGGCATAATTGCCTTGTTCTCTAATTATTTTGTCTTAATTGAGGATTATTTTTTTAATGAGAATATACTGACTGTGTGTGTTTCTTCTCTCATTTACAAAGGTTCTACAAATAATTCCAGAAAGCATGTTTACATCTCTTCTCAAAATCATAAAGCTACAGACTCATGATATTATTGAAGTGCCTACTCGCCTTGATAAGGACAAGCTACGAGATTATGCTCAGCTTGGACCACGATATGAGGTGCAGTTAAAACAGGGAATTCTGAAAAAGCAAACCTTATAGGTGGCCAGCTTTAGCCTAAGTTTAAATCTGTATAGCTACATAGAGTTATACTTTAACAGTGAAGTTGGATTTTTTGACTAAAAGTTAAGATTGGCTGGTGGTGGTGTGAGCATACCTTAGGTTTCATGAGGACAGATGAGTAAATTTTGCGCTTCTGTTTGTAGAAGTCTTAACATTTAATCTTGTAGAAAAGGGGAGGAAATCTAAATAAATTTATAAATGAGCATAAAGGTATTTTTATTTTCTGAAGGAGATGGAACCCTGAAAACCTGAGTCTGAAATGAAGCCCTCCATGTTTGGCATGCTTCTTTCAAGAGAAGAAGGTCAAACACTGAATAAGCCAGTAGGGTTAAGCTTTTTGCTGCCCTTGAATGAGAAGATGATGGAGGCACATTGATTTGATCAGATAAAGCTGCTGTTGCTCATTTTGTCTGTGGGGTTTTTTTTTTGCTGCACTTTTATCAGTCTGGAAGAGTGAGCAAACATTAAAATTACTAGGGTTTATTATCAGGAGAGGAAGATGAGACACAAAAGCCGGAGTAGATCAGGCAGTATTTGCTCCAAAGAATCTAATAATCAGTTAAGATGGCAGCTTTTCCCTGGAGATTTTGCCAAAGTGCTCACTTGTTAGGTGTTTTCTTGCAAACAAGCTTTGATCTCTGATTAAGCTGATGTTCAGACCTGAACATTAGGTTTAGACTCCCCCATGAGACTTTGTAAAGTCAGTCTGGTTTGTGTGTGGGTAGGAGTGGAGGAGGAGGCAGTGTTCAGTAATGTTTTATTTTGAGGCGGTAAAAGGAAAACACCTTATACTAAAACTTTTCAGTTCTGATTTCTGGTGAACTGTAGGTTTCACATGTGTCCTGTATTCTGTATTATAAACATCTGAAAGGCAAAAGACTGACTTGTCTGAACTCTGAGCATGAGGATAATAATAATTGTAAATAATTGTAAAACTTAAAATGAATGTGCTACTGTATTACATCAGTGGAAACACTGAGGTGGACTCATTGTGACAGCAGGTTTTATTATGGAATAACTACTGTGAGCTGTGTCCCCAGCCTGCTCAGAGGTACCAGCTGAGAGTTTTGTCCATGATGTTTTGTGCACACAAGACATAACTGCTCTTCCCTTCCATAATCCCTCTGAAGCCTCTGAGAGGTACCTGTTCTTTCCTGCTGCTAACACACCTATATTTGTCTGACTAAAACAAAGGTAGTTATTGTACTGTAAGTAAGTCTAGAACAAGATGTAAAGTTGAAAGTATATCAATGCTAATTACTTTAATCTAAAATAGAAAGCTACCACTGGGAAACATGGACATCTTTTCAGAGTAATTATTTACATCTATTGAATCACTTCAATGAATTCTGTTTTTTCTTTCCATTACAGGTTGCCAAGCTAACCCACGCAATTTCAATCTTCACTGAAGGTATCCTTATGATGAAAACTACTTTAGTTGGTATCATCAAGGTAATGATCCATTATTTCAAAAGGAAAAAGTTGTTTGGAGGCAATTAGCACTTTAGCACTGATTTCAGCACAATATGTGAGACCTCGAGGAAAGATAAAATGACAAGAAAATATAAGTTTGCACACAAATTTTCAAACAGTGATGCCTAAATTGACAGCCAGGTAAGAACTGTGTCTTTTTCAGGTTCCTAGGAACCCACAGTCCCCATTGTAAACAGACTCATCCACCGCAGTTGGTGATCTTTGGGGGTTTTTAGTGCTGGAAAGCTTTTCTGAAGAGCTGTTTCTTCCATTGGCATAAACTGGCTTGCCTATATTAAGGCCAGATTGATACATCTTGGAGAACCAGAAGCAAGGATTCTTGAAGAAACATACACTTCTTAGTGCATACTGGCTTCTTAGAATTGTACAAGATTCCCAGTGGATCATGAACAAAGGTTGAATATGGGAACTACAAAACTTTGCCATTCAACTTAAATAATTTGTTCTCTAGTAGAAATACGTAAATTTTTATTCTTTGGACAAGTTCTGGTGGTTAAGTGCATCTGTTAACAGTGCTTTCCTATTTATCAAATGTATTTAATGTCTTTCTTGGTATAAAATAAATCCTTTATATTTTTTATACCTTTCTGACTTTAAGGCAAAAATGTTTCTTCTACTTAGGTGGACCCAAAACAGTTACTAGAGGATGGAATAAGGAAGGAGCTGGTAAAACGAGTGGCCCTGGCTCTTCACAGGGGCCTCATCTTTAATCCTAGAGCCAAGGTTGGTTTTAATTTTTTATGTATCTTGGGTGTGCAGGGACCTCTTTTATTATGCTGCCTTCTAAAAAATAATTTATGCTTTTTTGTGCAGATTTATTTTTTGTAAAAAAGTTTTGGACTACTGAAGGTTATTTGGAATGCCTTATTTGATGTTCAAATGAGTTTATAAATGGCTAAGAGTACATAGAATTAAAAAACTTATTTTTATTCTATTCCAAAGTGTCCTGTCAATTCCGAATTCACAGTTCTGCCTTTGTCTGTGATGACTGACAGGTCACATAAGCCAAGTAATCATAGATAGGCAATGAGAAAATAAGGAGTGACTCCTTGTTTTGATCCTGTTCAGATTGTTGAATCTCCTAGATCAATCAATAGTATCACTGAAGGCAAAAATAAATGCGAAAAGTAGGAGGAAAAACTATTTAGTAAGAATGATTTCAAACTTCGATAAATTTCTCAGTGCTTTTCAGGTCAGGCTGGGCCATAGTGAAATGCTCTATAGGTTGTTCTATAATGGTATTTAGAAGCCTTTTACATTTTCTTTGAATTCTACCTGTTCACAGTTTTGGTTTTATCTTTTTGTTATTGTTTATCTCCAGCCAAGCGAACTCATGCCCAAACTGAAAGAAATGGCAGCTACAATGGATGGTTTCCATCGATCATTTGAATATATCCAGGATTATGTCAACATATATGGGTTAAAAATTTGGCAAGAGGAAGTGTCTCGTATTATTAACTACAATGTGGAACAGGAGTGCAATAACTTCTTAAGAACAAAGGTGGTAATCAAACCCAGAAACTACAGAAAAGTCTAGAAATGTCCTTATATTTGGCTGTTAGAGCCTGTGACTGATGGAGCATATGTGCCCATTGTTCTTTCCATTGTGACATCAACTGAATCTGCTAACTACTGTGTAAAACATCTGCCCCCAGCTTTTTCTGAAATATTTCAGCATCCCCCCTGCATTAGTTGTACATAAGAAGGGGAAAGTACCCCAATGAGAATATTTTAATATCTTTTTATAATAAGATTCATTCTTCTCTTTGCCTTATTCTGTTTTTATAGTGTTCTGCTATGTGTAATTTACAATATTGTGTTACAGCCCTTTTAAATCAAACAAAAGGTAAATAGCTAAGGAATTTAAAACGTACAATGGGAACACTGCAAATTACTCTAAAATTTATTTTTCAGGTTCAAGACTGGCAAAGTATATACCAGTCTACTCATATCCCTATACCAAAATTCACACCTGTGGATGAATCCGTAACATTTATTGGTCGTCTTTGCAGAGAAATCCTGAGGATCACAGACCCAAAGTAAGTAGTGTGTGTCATAAGCACCATGCATGGGATAGCTCCAATTCCACCATACACAAACCAAAACACAAGAGCTAGTTTCTCCTTAGCTGTCATATTTTTATATGAAACCAAATTTACCCAGTCCATCCTGTACATTTTAAATACTAGTCTAGAAATTTTAGTCCAAGAAGAAAAACAGTGTGTTAAACAAATGGAGGAGAGACAAATCAGGGAAGGGTGACGGAACCCAGGTGGACAGAGGAATAACTAAACATCACCTGAGCTACTTGGAGGGTCTTTATCATCTGTCTGATAAAGGTAACTCATAACTGAGAGTACCACAGGAACTGTCTGCAGCTTATTCTGAAATAGCTGTTTGTTTGTTTTTTCCTCAGAATCACGTGTTACATTGACCAGATGAATACCTGGTATGATGTCAAAACTCATCAGGAAGTAACCAATAGTCGCCTCTTCTCAGAGATCCAAGATACTCTGGGAACCTTTGGTCTCAATGGCTTAGACAGGCTGCTGTGTTTCATGATTGTAAAGGAGCTGCAGGTAATTTTTGAACTTCAGTTGCTCACGGCCACAATGCTTTTATTGTTTAATAATTTCTAATAAAAAAAAATCTGTTATTTACTGAAATGGTAAACTGAAATCAAAAGCATTTGAAAACCAGGTGTTCAGCCCCAAAAGTAAGAATTTCAGGTACAGATAAAATTATGGAAGTTGGTGTTCTTAAGTAAATGGTGCTGTGTAATTCAGGGTTGTGTGTTACTCGATGCTTTCTGAAGGTGTACATGGTGTGTGTATTTAAAAGCTGATCTCAGGTCAACTTCCATTTTTCTGTCTAGATATCAGCAAAGACTAGATTGGGTCTACCATGATATAAATAAGGTGTCAGTTCTATGTAATGGTTCCCTAATACCTCTATGTGAAACTAAGTTGTTTTGCTTCCTGAGAAGAATCTAATTCTAGCCTGGTGAAAGATTTTAAGGAAAATAAGTATCAATGAAGACAATTCTTCCTGAAAAATTGCATTAATAGTTGTCCGTAGTGGGTATTAGACACTGACAAGGGGGATCTTCTAATTGTCCTAGCATTGAGTAACAACTCCAAAAAGCAAAAAGTGTAACTACAGAATTCCTCAACTCTTCATCTGTGGAAATAGTCTTTCCCTGCTGTTAAAAAACATGGCCCTTGTGCCAGCGAGATTAATCATAGAGTGCGTGTGTGAGGATTTTACTTATTTACTTCTTTCTTTTATTTAGAATTTCCTCAGTATGTTTCAGAAAAATATATTGCGTGACAGGGCAGTACAGGATACCCTAAAAGCTCTTATGAGTGCTGTCAGTCCCCTCAAAGGAATCATAGGTAAGTGCTTACTTGTTAAGGTGGAAGAAAGCAATTGTCTTTGTACACTTTATTTCTTTGTACACTTTATTTCTCTTCTTACTGGTTCTTTTTTTAATGCCTCACCCTTCTTCTTTTCTCAGCAAATTCAAACAAGGTTTATTCCGCAGCAATTGCAAAAACACAGAAGATCTGGACAGCTTATTTGGATTCCATAATGAAGGTAGGTTCATGTGACTTATTGTTACTCAGAATTCACTCAAGGCTCTTTGGCTATATTGGCCCCTCAGTTCAGGAGGGACATGGAGGTCTGGAGCATGTCCAGAGAAGGGCAACAGAGCTGGTGAAGGGTCTAAAGGGTAAGTCCTGTGAGGAGCAGCTAAGGGAGCTGGGGCTGTTGAATCTGGAGAAGGCTCAGAGGGGACCTTGCAACTCTCTGCAACTCTCTGAAAGGAGGCTATAGCCAGGTGGGGGTTGGCCTCTTCTCCCAGGCAACCAGCAACAGGACAAGAGGATATGGCCTCAAACTGCACCAGGGGAGGTTCAAGTTGAACATCAGGAGGAGTTTCTTCATAGAAAATGTTATTAAGCATTGAAACAGACTGCCCAGGGAAGTGTGGAGTCACTGTCAGGTGTTTAAGGATAGACTGGATTTTGCACTCAGTGCCAGGGTTTAGTTGACAAGATGGTATTCCATCGTAGGTTGGACTCAACGCTCTCAGGGGTCTTTCCCAATCTTAATGATTCTGTGATCTTGTGATACTTTAATCTGTTTATTTTACAGTGTTGTATTATATTGACTTAGAATTGTGTAGTATCACAAGTGAAACAGGCCTGTGTTTGCAAGAACTCCTGAGTCTCGTTTGTACGGGCACCTCACACTCCACAAAGTGCTTAGCACTGAGATTCATAAAAAACAGTTCACCAAAACCAGAGTCTGGCACTAGAGATCTGATCTGGGCAGACTAAGTTAGTGTTCAGTGTCAGGAACTCTTGAGACACCTCACAGTGCCTTGTGACCGCGATATGCCCAAGGATAAAGTTTGGAGCAGTAGCATTTCCCAGACTTGCCTGGTTCCCACAGAAGGCATTGTACTGTGCTGAAGATTTAAACAAGCAGTCCCATTAACAGGGGTCTTTATCTTGTCTCTGTAATGATATATTGGGACCAGCGTTTTTCAGAGTGCTGCAAATGTTTGTTTGTTGCTGGAGTGAAGAGGAAAGGCCAGGGAAAGGGAAGGCTGACTGCAATGAGCTTCTCTGGTTTTTTCTGCCATGCTGACCCTAAGGTTTACAGAGAGGTGGGGAACAGAGTACAGGCATTGTCATTGACCAGTATAAAAAAAATAATGGGGATTTTATATCTGTTACCTTTTTTATGCCTTTTTCACATGGCCTGTACCTGCTGTCAGGAACTCTGTGTAAACCTCAAGCACTGTGACTACATCTCTGCTCTGAGTGCACCATGCAGCTGGGGTCAGTCTTTGACTTCACTCTTCCTTCATTGCATTCAGTTTAACACAGCCCCTTTTTGTGTTTGTTTCAACAGGTTGGTCAGATGCAGATTTTAAGACGACAGATTACCAATGAATTAAATTATTCCTGCAGATTTGACTCCAAGCATTTGGCTGCTGCTTTGGAAAATCTCAATAAGTAAGAAGCAAAATGTGCTGAAGAGCTGCATGTATCACTGTGATGAAATTGTTACCAGCTCAACAATCCTTGAAATCTAAATTACAGCAAAATGCAGTCTGCTTGTGTGCAGGTTTTTATTGATCAGTATTTGAATTTTAACCCAGCAAAAGCATTAAAAATAAATACTTGGCAAGTAATTAGTTTGAACATGCAGTTTCTAATGGCATTTGGGTATTCTGGTTCTGGAGTCATATTTAGATAAGAAAAAGGAACACAATATGTGTGGTGCTGATTTCAAATGAAATATGATGTTTGTAAAAAGATACTTCAGAAAAGGGTTTTACTCTTGATTATAACCATTTACAGGTTTTGTATCTTTGAATTTTTTACATTAGTATGATGTGGCATCATGCAAGGTTTATTTGGGGATAATTAAAAAAATTATTTAATATAATAAATCTGTTTTCCTTTTAGAGCAATACTGGCTGACATTGAAGCACATTATCAGAACCCATCACTACCTTATCCCAAAGAAGACAACACTCTTCTGTATGAAATCACAGCTTATCTGGAAGCTGCTGGCATTCACAATCCATTAAATAAGGTCAGGCATACATTCTGGTGCTTGGTGCAGTTTGCTTTTCTCTTTTTTTTTAATTATTAACTGAGAAAAAAAATAATATGTAGGAGACCTGTGCTACCCTTTTTTTTTTTAATTTCCCCTCAGATCTACATAACCACAAAACGACTGCCATATTTTCCCACCGTCAACTTCCTGCTCCTCATTTCCCAGTTTCCCAAGCTTCAGTACAACAGAAATTTAGGTAATGTATATGTTGCTGTTTGTATGAATCTAATTAAAACCTATGTGAAATTATGTGTAGAAAAGATGATAAAATTACCTGCAGAAAATGCAGTTTCTGACTTTAGTCCATCATGTTCAGACAGTTTTTTTACAATATTGAAGCCAAATGCAATGAAATAGGGAACAGAATCCAGACTCCTGGACTTCTCATTCTATCCTATGCCTCAGTTAATATCATTAAACCATTTGCCATGGAAGACATGAAGTTGTTACTAGGTTTGAATTTTTTTGTGTGGGCAAGCAGAAGGGGAGACACAGCAAAAAAATCATGAAGAGTTATGTAACATATTACATAAGTTAGCCTGTGCTGTATGTTCTGTTTTGTAAACATGTATTGTTTTGGGTTCTTTCCTGTGCAGGAGTGGTGTGCAAGCGGCCAGCTGATCAAATTGACTGGCTTCCTTTGGTTCTGGGGCTCCTTACCCTGTTGAAACAGTTTCACTCAAGATACACAGAACAGTTTTTGGCTCTGATTGGTCAATTTATTCGTTCAACCATGGAGCAGTGCACAAGGTATCCATGGTTTACTTTCTACCTAAGTATCACCTCTGTGAAGAGGGCTTCAGTAGTATTATCACTGCTTTTTCAGTATTTTTGTTCTAGCAGAGTATAGTTGACATTTGCAGTCTTCCAGTACTTGAAGGGACCTTATGAAAAAGATGGAGAGGGTCTCCTTACATGGGCAGACCAGGACAGGAAAAGGGAGAGTGATTTTAGACTAAAAGAGTGAGATTGAGATTAATGTTAGGAGGAAATTCTTTCCCATGAGAGTGGTGAGACACATGAACAGGTTTCCCAGAGAAACTGTGGATGCTCCATGCCTGGAGGTGTTCGAGGCCAGGTTGGATGGGGCCCTGAGCAACCTGGACCAGTGGGAATTGTTGCTGCCCATGGCAGGGGTGTTGGAACTACGTGATCTTTAAGATCTCTTCCAGCCCAAACCATTCTATGATTGCACTACACAATAACAACAATATATTTTACTAAATACAAGATTAAAACAAGACACTATTTCTATTTGCAATGGAATCACATGACACCTAGTGGAAATGGTGTTATTTGAAGGCTGACATTTTCAGATGATTTAATCCAAGTAACTGGTCAGTTAGTAAGAGTGTGATCTCCATGGTGGTTTAATTTTAGCCAGAAGATTCCAGAAATGCCTGCTGATGTAGTGGGTGCCCTCATGTTCCTGGAAGATTACATTCGCTACACCAAGTTACCAAGAAAGGTAAGAAAGAATTCCATGTCTCTAAATATGCCCCTAAACACTCCAACCATTTTCCCTGGAAAAAAGAACTGGCAATGTGTGCTCCCACTCCACTTCAGCCAATGAAAGATCTGGCCAGGGAGACACTGCCCACACCTTCCAGTTGTACTACAAAGGAGCCAACATAACAAATAACAGGTCAGGGCCCTGCTGATGCAGAAGCAGCCCTGATTCATGGAGATCAGTCCCATTACCAGAGGAATAAATAGATGAATACTAATAAATAAAGGAGTTCAGCTTTGTGCCAATTTCAAACAAGTCTCTTAAATTTAATCTTCAGTGTATTTTGCTGGGGGCAGGTGGGAAGGAAAGAAATAAAATAGAAGTTCCAAGATGTTTCCAAGAAATACTAAACCTAGCAGTATTCTAAATACAGGGCAAAAAGCTAATTAGCAAGTCTAAAAATTGGTGAAACACTGTATCGAGTTTTTCCTTCCCTTCCTGCCAAAGCTTGATTGCTCAGACAGCTTCCTTGTCTCACATACAAGGGAAGTGCTAAAAGTCTGTACTTGTAGAGAGACTTTATTTCAGGTTTAAATACAACTTAACTACATTTGAAGATGATATATTATTTATACATAGTATTAAAAATAAGTCATAATCCTGTTTGCTGTATACAGGCTGTACGTCAGTGGTCCTTGAATAAGCCATTTCCCAGCTAATACTCACAATGAAGAGAGTGAGATTCTCCGTCTCCTCTTCCCAGCCCACAGTGCAGTGTGGTAGAAGGTCCCTGTGTCAGTCCTGCAGCTGCTGCTGGTGCCTGTCCATGTCCCACTGCAGCCTGGTGCTGTATGGGACACAGAGGAGAGGGCAGCAGCATTCCTGCAGTCCTGCACAGTACCTGTGCTCCTGGCACCTCCTCACAGCCTGGGCTGTGCTGCTCCTTCCTTGCTCTGTGCACATCCAGGAGCGCATCCTGATGCCAGGGTGGCCCAGGTCAACAGTGTGTGTGCTTGAGTCATAGATCAGATATGCTTATTAATTGGGTAAATGGACAACAGATGGATAACGCAATTGCCTAACTGTGCCTCCCTGTGTCCTTCAGGTTGTTGAAGCACACGTGCCAAGCTTCATTTTTGATGAATTCAGAACTGTTCTATGAATATGGAGAAGGACCAAGGCTTTTTTCCAAACCTGAAATGAGGAGTTGGGGCCTGAGGATGAGGCAAGTACAGCTGTTCAGAACTGTGTCTTTTCTGTGCTTCAAGGCAGTGCCTACAGCTGTCTCTGTGAAATGCAACCATCAGCACTAGTCTATATAACCCTTGTTTACATCTTGGCATGATACACAGCGAGTATCTCCTCTAAACAGTGTACACTTTGTACTGAACATTATAAATGCTGCATGTAATTGTTTATGTATAAATCATGTAGGCTTTTTGTTCTGAAGAACTGTTTGTGGAAGTTTGACTTTTGTATCAGAAACGAACAATGAAATTGGAAATAAAAGTGTTGGATAGTTTGCCAGGACTGATGATTGCAAATACAATTTTCTTTTAAAAAGAGCCATGAGTGAGAATGCATATACAGTGTAAAGAGGTTTGATGTCTGCCTGTGTGCTACAAACAGTTAGTGTAATTCTATAGAGGACATAATTAAATATTCACAGATGAAAAGTCCTGATAGGCTAATTAAAGGCACAAATATTAGTGCAACTGTAACATGACTAAAGTTGGGAACAAGGTGCTTAGTCACATAATTTTCGCTCAGTATATGTAATGTCCCAACCTTAAGGGGAACACTCAAGATTCATAGATGCTAATGGTCAAAAGGAATGACAGAAGTCAGAGGGTCCACAAAACCTCACAAAGTTTTATTAGTAAATTACACACTTGGCATGGAAATTGATATGTTAGTCCCTGACCTACCTAAGTATACAGCAGTGGGGTTTCGATAAAGGGGTGAAAAGTGGGGTGATGGGGGAATAGAGAAACAGAGATGGATTAAAGAGGGGGAGAGAGAAAGAAAGGAAGAAAGAGAGAAAAAGAGGTCATCAGTCCTGGCTCCAGCACCAATCCAGCTGATGGGGTGTCCTGGGGAGCATGCCCGGGCCTTGTGGGGGTATTTTTTTATAGATAAGTTTTTCTCACCCTAAAGATAAGTTTCTTGACTGTGTTGTACTTATCTGCAGGAGCCAGAACAAGGACATTTGTCTCAGACATTGCTACCCTGCCTCATGTGGCCCCTTTTCCAGCTACAACTATCTTTGGCTGTTACTACCAACAATCCTTGGTTGGCTCCACATTTGGAGTTATCTACATCCACATGAGCTCCCGTATCTTCCAAGCTTCCAAAGCATAGAACATTTTACACCTGGCTTAATTACCTTGCATGGGGCTGCTGTGGAATTGCCAGTAGGGGATATTACCCTGTCATAGGGACAGTCTGGTGATTATCAGACTGAAAAAGAGGGGACAGATGACACAGCTAAAGGGAGAGTCAACCCTCACACCTGCTTAGAGCAGGGCAGCTGGCAGAGGGTGCTCAGGGCCACAGCCAGTTGGGTTTTGAGTATCCCAGCTCAAACAGAGAGTTGTGGAGTGTGGAGACTCCACAACCACTCTGGGTGATCTGCCCAGGTGTTTGACCACTTAAACAGTGAAAAAAGTTTTTTCTTATGTTAAATGGAATTTCACGTATCGCAGTTCTTCTCAGCTGGCTCTTGTCACTGGATACCACTGACTCTCACTGGACTCTTTCTTCTTTACTCCCTCCATCCATTGAATATTTATCCACATGAATAAGATCCCACTTAGCCTTCTCTTCTCCAGGCTGAGCAGTCTCAGCTCTCTCAGCCTCTCCTCACATGACAGATGCTCCAAGCTATTAATCATTTCCATGGCCCTCCAGTGTGTCCATGTCAGTCACACTGGGGAGTCCAGCACTGGACACAGCACCCAGGTGTGTCTCACCAGGGCTGAGCCAAGGGAAGGGGCATCTCCTCCACCTGCTGGCAGGTGTGGCAGCAGCTCTGCCTGATGCAACTGAGAAGGCTGATGGTCACCCCTGCAGGAATGGCTTTTCCCAGGATTCCAGGGAGGTCCAGGGGAAAACAACTTTTCCCCAGGAACAACTTTTCTGCCAAGTTGTTTTCCAGCAGTTTCTGGACTTCATGAGCTATGTGTTGGACCATTTCTTCAGCCTGTCCAGATCCCCCTGAATGGCAGCACAACCCTCTGCTCTGTCAGCTGCTCCTCGTGGGTTTGTATCACCTGAACATGCTGAGGTTCCACTGCCCTGGTCATTAGCAAAGACATTAAACAGTACCAGCTCCAGTGTCGACCCCTGAGTGCCCCACTAGGAACTGGTGCATCGTGGTGTTGATCGTGATCCCCTGGGCCCCTCTTTTCAGCCAGTGCATTAAGTTTGGTTTTCCCTTAGTAAATCCATGCTGAGTACTCCCAACCACCTTCTTGTTCTTTGTATGTTTGGGAATGGTTTCTAAGTCTATTTGTCTCATGACATTCCCAAGTTTTGTGGTGAGGCTGGCTGTCCCACAGCTTTCCTCATCCTCCTCCTTGCTGTTCCTGAAGACAGGAGTGATATTTGCTCCAGGCCCCAGGATCACCACCACCACCATTCACAGGGCATTGGGAGTAGCCTCTCTCTGACACCTGCCAGCTCTCCCCACATCCAGGAATGTATCCCAGCAGCTCCCATGGAGTCCTGTATCCTCACATTGTTTAAATGTGTTTCCCAACCTGGCCCTCTGCTGAAGGACTGAGTTCTGATCTGTGGAGTTCAGTGCCACTGAGTGTTGTTGTTTCACCTGTTACCAAATCAGCCTTTGCAAAAGCTGAACCCGTGCCCAAGTAACCTGGTTTTCAGGGTGGGGAAGGATTTTAACTCGTGCATTCTGTACCAGCAGCTGCTGTGTTGGGAGTACAGCCCTGCCCTCTCCAGCAGGCTTGCCCAGCACCTGGCTCCCTGCCCATCCATGCAAGAGCTTTGATGGCAGCCGAGACACAGCAGCTGCCCCTGGCAGCCAATGCCCTCCTGGCCTCCACATCTCCCTCCAGGTGTGATGGCTGTCCCCACTCTGCGTGGGTGAACAGCACAGTGGTCCAGGCAAAACTGACAAGAGCCCTGAGGTCAGCCCTGCTGTGCAGATCTGAAGAATTGTGCTGGGTTACACATTTCCAGGAATGGAGGAGCCTGGGCCACATCTTTACCAGAAGTAAAGGGTATGGGCTGAGCTGAGAACAGACATGATTAACACAGCAGTGGCTGCACTCCTGCACGTACAGCAGAGGTGGGGCAGGCTATGAGTCAATCACTTTATAAAATTCTTTACAGCCCATTGTGCTCCCCTGAAGGGCGGTGCGGCAGTGATCACCCTAAACCACAAAATCACAGAATCAATTAGGTTGGAAAAGACCTCCAAAGTTACCAAGTCCAGCCTTTGAACACCACCATGTCAACTAGACCATGGCACTGAGTTCCACATCCAGTCTTTTCTTACCTCCAGGAATGGTTACCCCACTCCATTGGGCAGTCTATTCCAATGTTTAATCACCCTTTCTGTGAAGCAATTCCTCCTGATGTCCAACCCGAACCTTTCCTGGCACAGCTTAAGACTTGGCACAGCTTGAGCAGGGACATCCCTCAAGGTTACTCCTCATGAGACCCCTCATCCAGCATCTGATACCCCTAGCAAGGTAAGTGACAGCTTTCCTTAGGCCCGAAGTTATACTGTATTCTAGTGGCATTATCCAGCCATTGTTAGAACTGTAGGAAGTAGCAGTGTTCTACCTCTGTCTTATCACTGTGTAAAGCATCATTTAAGTCATCATCAAATCACAAATTCAGTTACTGCCCTGTGGTGGAGCTGACTTTGGCTGGAGGCCAGGTGCCCATCAAGCTTATCTATCACTCCCCTCCTCAGCTGGACAAGGGAGAGAAAATAAGATGGCAAATTACTTACAACTTGAGATAAGGCCATTTACCAAAGCGAAAGCAAAAGTTTGTGCATATCCAAGAAAAGAGAAAAAAAGTTTAAATTATTCTCTACTTCCCATCAGCCACTTCCCAGGAAACAGGGCCTCAGCACGTAGAGCAGTTGCTCAGAAGGCAAACACTGTAAGTAACAAATGCCCCCTTTTCCTCCTCATTTCTTAGCTTTTCTCTCTGAGCTGATGTTATATGATATGGAATACCCCTCCAGTCAGTTTGAGTCAGCTGTCCCAGCTTTGTGCCCTCCCAGGTTCTTGGCCGCCTCCAGCCCCTTGATGGGCAGGGAACGTTGGAGAGACAGCGCTGGGGCAGTGCCAGCCCTGCTCAGCAGTAGCCAAAACTCTGGGGTGTTATCAACACCTTTCAGCTACCAATGCAGGGCACAGCCCTGTGAGTGCTGCTGGGGAGAAAATTCCATCTCAGCCAGATCCAATACATACCAAATCACCCTTTGATCACCATTTCATTTTCATTCAGACATCAATTAATCACCATTTTTAATTTGTTTGATCACTAATAAACACCTTTTAGTTAATCCCATAATGGTGATTGCTCTTAATGATTCACCTTTGAAGCCAGATAAGTAAATGGAGCTGTAGAGCAGAAGAAAGGGAGCACCATGGTAAGACTGCACTAAAAAAAAAAAAAATTAGAAAGGAGAAGGTGAAACGGGTGAGGTGAGAAGGGTGGGAAGTCAGGTATCACCCAGCATTAACAACCTGAAGTCTTAAATGTTTAACCCACACAAGAAATATGTATTTTTACTTTAACAGGTAGGAAAGCAGAGTAACAGTGGGAGAATACAAATTGGTGTCACACTATCTTTTCTCTATTTCAATTCATTTTTAAGCTTTTTCTTTAGAAAGCTCTAAACTTTCCCCAAACAACTGTAAATATCTTGTCACCACAGTAGTACACTCTCCTACAGATGGTTAAGTTAAAACACACAGAAAACTCTTAATGCATTAAGACTTACATCATTAATGTAATTATTTACGATGAAGCTTCAAATTTTAGATCCTGTTTATGAGTTACACTGAGCCCTGGCAGAAACAGCTACGAGGGGCATTCACTGGCAGTATACATTACTGCTGGGACTCAGCAATCAGAAAAATCAATAATGATATTATTAAGGAAAACTAGGGTTCACAGGCAGACCAGAAAAAACTCTGGAAAAATAATTGTAATTAGCTTCTGCACCTAAAGTAGCCCATAAAAATCAGTGGGAATCTTTCCCGTGCTCTAGATCATCACAGTATTCCTCAGCAGGGATTATATCCCTGCATTTCTTCTGTATTACATTCACAGTCTTAATAATTATTTATGAAGATCTGACTGAAATAATTGCTTTGGGGTGTATCCATGATGCCTGAGTTAGCTGGCTTTCCACCCTGGAAATTATCATATCTCATGCCTTATCTGGGTGAAAACCACCAGTGCAGGGAATCCCTTTCACTCCAAGCAGGTACAAACAGACCAATACATAGCATGCCACAGGAGTCAAAATGCAATTAATGCCAATTTTAATTATGATGCTTTATTTTAACTCTTGTGGCTCTTCAGACAAAACTAGAAAAATGATTTAGAATAATTATAGAAGTGTGATTCTAGCAGACAACAAGTTACACCCATGATTAATGTTTCATCTGTCCATAATTAAAATAAGTAGCAATCCATGAAAACAAGGCTTCCAGCCTTCAAAATTTTTACTTGTTAAAAAATAACAGCAAATAAGACAATTAAAATACAGTGTTATACAAATTAAGTAACATAAAACAACACTCTCCATCTTCAAATTCTCCATCTATAATTTTTTTTGTAATCAATTAAAAACTAAGTTCTTGTCTCCCACTGAAGCAGAGGCTGGGGAGTGATTTGACTCTTTTGTGGCCCTGCAGTCACTGCTGTGCCCATCAGTGGTGGCAGGAGCCTTCCTGAGAGGGGTCACGTCCTGCTGCTGCCAGAGACCACGGCTGTACCTCACCCTACAGCCAGCTCCACCGTGAGCTACCTGGTTCAATTAGCGTTGATGGGAATTAAGACCAAGTTACCAGTAGTATATTCAAAATATCACTCTCAGTTCACGTTCCAGTGTGTAACACAAGGCCCAATATATTGCATTTACTGGTGAGTTTGGCAGTGGCAGACAGTGGTGCCCAAGCACCATTATCCATTGCTTAACAGGTCAGCAAGGCCCAGGCTGGCTTGAGGCAATCTTGAAAGGCTCACACCCAGATCTGCCCAGGGGAATGCCTGCTTTATTTAGCTTGCATGTTAACTGGGAGTTTGGAAAGCCGTCCTGAGGAGAGGGGGAGTCTTGGGAAAACCTGGGTCTCCGTTGCGTTGGGTTTGGCTTGCATAGGGTTAATTTTAGTACAAAAATCTCCATTAACACCCTCCCAGATCTCAAAATCAATGTGCCCCAGAGGTCTCCAGTGCTAAGGTGTCTGCACAGGATTAAAGATTGTGACACCTTGAGCTTCTCACTGGCTAATCACACAAGCCTTTGAAAGCTGATGTCACACACTAGGCTAATGCAGATACAATCTCATTTCTGCATGCTTGTGTCTTTTAAACCTTGTCCTCCTTTGAATGCCATATCCATCTCTATTTTGCATTTAGAAAATAAGCACCTTCACCAAATATTGAGATAATAAATAATCATTTCCTTCTACAGGTATGCCATTCCTTAAAAGCAGATTATAGGGATATTTTGAAGCAGCTCTCCATAGTATTGTTCTAGGGTATCGA
Source organism: Orthonyx spaldingii (assembly GCA_013397795.1). Taxonomy (NCBI): domain Eukaryota; kingdom Metazoa; phylum Chordata; class Aves; order Passeriformes; family Orthonychidae; genus Orthonyx; species Orthonyx spaldingii. The sequence continues at coordinate 2,306,008 of VZTJ01003848.1, forward strand.
AAGAGATTTCTTAGCAGCACTGAGCAGTGATGACTGTTGATGCAGGAGTTTGAGAGGAGAAATGTCTCCCTGTTACAGGCTTTAAGTTATCTGGTTATAAAGATGGTTAAATACAGTAGCTGACAAGTACTGTGTGTAAGCACTGTATGGAGTAGAATGATGCTGGGTGATGCTGATGTGATCTGACACATGAAAACAAGAGAGCTCTGATTTAATTGTTTCAAGCTGGGCTTGCAAATAACATCTATATGCACTGTTTCCAGATGTCATTTGCTGGAGAAACTAGCCTTTACAGAATAAAAAAATGTCATCACCAAATACATTACAGAGAGACAGAGCAGCTCTGTGCATGCTCTACAGCAACCAGCAAGTGCCCTTTGTGTACAAAGGTATGCTGGTTTTGGCTGGGGCAGAGTTAATCATTTTTCAGTGGCTGGTCTGGAGCTGTGTTTTGGATTTGTGCTGAACACAGGGTTGATAATATAGAGATGTTTTTGTTGTTGCTGAGCAGGGCTTGCACAGAGCCAAGGCTTTCCTGCTTTTTGCACGGCCACACTGGCAAGGAAGTTGTGGCTACATGGGAGGTTGGGAGGAGACACAGCCAGGACAGGTGACCCAAACTGACCAAAGGGATATTCCAGACCTTGTGACATCATGCTCAGTACATCAAGTGCAGGGAAGAAGGAGGAAGGAGGGGACGTTTGGAGTGGTGGTGTTTGTCTTCTCAAGTCACTGTTACATGTGATGGGGCCCTGCTGTCCTGGAGTTGTCTGAACACCTGGCTGCCCATGGGAAACAGTGAATTAATTCTTTGTTTTGCTTTGCTTGTGCACATGGCTTTTGCTTTCCCTATTAAGCTGTCTCTATCTCAACCCATGAGTTTTCTGGCTTTTACCCTTCCAATCCTCTCCCTGATCTCGCTGCTGGGGGAATGAGAGTGGCTGCCTGGGGTTAAACCAGGACAACAGGGAACCACAGTAAACCAACACCCAGTCTCTACCCCCTGTAATCACCTGTGGTTGCCAAGCTACTGTATGGCTAAACCTGAGCCACGGTGGTGCCACTTTACAGCTCACCTTTGGCACAGAAAAGCTCTGGTACTAGATCGGATTCCTGCCTGGGGATGTCAGGAGAGAAGGAGACCTGGGAGCAGAATGCTGTATAGGCAGCAAGCATTGGTTAGAAAAGCTTTCTAGCATCAGAAAAGACACCAGGGAACACAAGTGACCCCTGGCATCCCAAGACAGTCTATTGCAAAAGTTTCTCTTGCTTCCTGTTTATTCCAAATTGAAAGAGAAAATTTGCCTAGAAAAAAAGTGTAAGGCTCAAGGTTAACAGAATCACTTCCAGCCACTGAAGGTGTTATTAAGAGCTCAAGAGAAGCTGGAGGCAGGGGCTCTGGAGAAAGTTTCCTGCAGGTGATCCTATCTAATCCCAAATCATGATGGGTTTATATGTCTGCAACAGGCTACATCAAGATGATATCCTCATCACCAAAATACATTTCAATCTACACTTTAAAAAGCAAAGCAACAATTAGCCAAGGTCAGTGCACATCCACCACATTCCCAAAATAGCAACCAATTTCTTTTCACCAATGTCCTCTTCTGCAAGAGTTTCCTCCAGCAGACACAAGAGCAAAGCACTTGATACAATGACCACTGTTCTGGCACAGGAAATGCAGAGGCATCAAATAGATCCAGTCACAGGGAAGGTGATAAAGCTTTGTAACCTAAAACGTTAATAGCAGGGTTTTATTTATTTTGAAATATAGGTGAAGGGTGCATTTATGCCATGCATAAAAAATATATGATCCAGTGCTCAGCCCTGTGCCCAGGAGCCCCACATGGACATTTGGGTCCAGGATCTTGATCCACAACTGCACAAAACATGTCAGGACCCATCCTGCGATGCAGGAACCACCTGGTACAGCATGCCCCACACCCAAAACACAGCAGCCTGCTTCACCCAATGTTCACAATGATCCCTTCTCCAGGCTGATCCCCTTTCCCTGAAATCTTACCCAGCAGGAGCCTGTGCCAAGGCCATAACAGGCAGAGCACCACCAGTGAGGGGAGGGCAGCCATTCTCCTTGGGTGTCTCCCAGTGCAGGTAAAGCCTTCATGCTAACAAGCCACAGCAGAGACCATGGACCCTTACCCTCTGCAAGCTTCCCCTGCCTGTCCTGCCCTTAAGGAATCCAGTCTCATAGCCTAGAAGCACCCATAAAGTCAAACTCACACCACCAGTACTGCCATGAGTGTACAGACACCAGCTGGAAGACAATGCTTGTACAATTCTGTATACTTTTACTAGGCAAGACAAATTTTCAGGACCATATATGTATCAGCCCCTATATCAGGGCTATCAGAAACCGCACCTGGGAAGAGAGTGTTGAGATGCCCTAACCTGAAGGATGTGACTCTGCATCTGAAGGAAACCAGCTGCATCACAGAAACCTGAAAAAGCTGCAGTCGTGTAAGAATGGCTCACAGGTAAACAAGGTGTTGAGCTAAAGAAAACTCATATGTTCCCATGAAAATACAAATTAGCCACTATAATAGCATGGGTGGAACCATCTAAAATTGCATGAGTATGCAACACACCCCACTAGGTGCTTCTCAGGAACTGCTGAGTACTCGTGTGCCTATTGCCTTAACATTAATGAGTATTTCAGCATTTGACCCATGGCTCTGCTATTTGTCATTGGCTGGATTGGTAACCTGTGCTTGAAGATGGTTTTAAGCTCTGAAACCTGGATACAATACCAGAAGTCCCTTCTTCCATGGTCCTTCACTACCTTACTTTCTGCAAATGATACCGGCAAAGGCCAAACGCTTCACTCTGCAGCTTCTCTTGACTCTGCCTGAAGCTCCTGCTCTGCCATACACCAGTCAGTGCAAAGGCCCATTTTATACAGAATTGTCATTTGTTTGCTTTAGCCCTTCACTAACAATTTCCAGCATCCTGTTTACCTTTTTAACTGGTGCTGCCAACTGAGTGGAAGCATGGAGAGGACCAGTCATGGTGATTCCAGGACACTCTCAGCTGGGTTCCGCCATCATCACTGGTATTGGACAGCAGCACAGAAAACAGCTGTGTGACCACGTGGATGATCTGCTCAGCCGGGTGGCACAGCTAAAGAAAGGAAGCGGGATGGTTAAGGAGCATCAGGGAGTCTGAGAAGGAGACAGACTGGTGGAACCATCCATGCTCTGGCCTCCCTGAGACAGGAGTAACCACCAGAAAAAAACATAAGATCAAAGTCTCCTGTATCCTCCTCCCAGCAGGCAGAAGGCAGTAGCTCCAAAGAAAAGAGTAAATGGAAGGAAGTCCTCACTTGGGCAGAAGATGAAATCCCTCCCTGCCCATCTCACTATCCCAGGTGCCTCTGCACAGTATGTATGAGGCTCTGGAGGTGGAATGCCAGTCAACACGTGGTGAGGATGAAGGTCCAGCTACACCAGAGGTGTTGACAGGGTCAGAAAGGCCTAAACCACACATCACAACCACCTCCGTGAGGAAGAAAAGATGGATTATAGTTGTATGTTATTCCCTTCTAAGGGGAACAGAGGGTCTAATATGCTGGATATGGTCCTTTTAGGGAAGTCTGATGCCTCCCTGGGGCCCAGGTTCAGGACATCTCCAGAAAACTTCCTAGCCTGGTATAGCTCTATTACCCATTACTGGTCCTTCATGTGGGTGGCGATGGAGCCACAACATCCCAATCCAAGGGTCATCCAAAGAGACTTCAGCACCTTGGCTTAGTTGGTAAGGGAATGTGGAGCACATAATTTTTCCCTCTGTCCTTCCAGTTGCTGGCAACAATAAGAAAGATGGACCCTTGCCCTTGCTGAAACTTGGTGGGGCGGATCCCATGACTGAAGTGTGGCTACTGAGATAGGAACCTTGTGGTTGGTGTCACTAAAGGCCACCTGATCAAGGGGAGCCAACTGACGAAGCCTTCCCGCTCCAGCTGCAGAAGGCATTGTGCTCGCAGGCTCTTGTCCTACTGGGGGACTTCACCCCGACATCTCCTGGGAAAGTAGCATGGCAAGCTGTCAGCAATGCAGGAGAATCCTGGAATGCATGGAGAGAAACTTCTTGAGTCAGGTGATGGACAGCCTTGCCAGAGGGGATACGACACTGGACCTGATGGTCATGAGTGCAGTGAGCTAATCAGGGACATCAAGATGGGAGGCAGCCTGGACAGCAGTGACCATGCAGTGGTGGAGTTCACACTCCTGAGGGATATGGGTCAGGCAAAGAGTAAAATCAGGACCCAGAATTTTAGGGACCCCCTGAAAACTGCCCTCTGGAACAAGGCAGCAGAACAGAGCTGGCGGACCTTTAAGAATGCTTTCCATAGAGTGTGAGAGCTCTTGATCCCCAGGAGCAAGAAATCAGACAAGGAGGGCAAGAGACTGGCATGGCTGAGTAGGGACCTGCTGGTCAAACTACAGGGCAAGAAGCAAATGAACAGGCAGTGGAAACAAGGGCAGGTAACCTGGGGAAAGTAGAGGGATGAGGTTTGGCTATGTAGGTATAGGGTGAGGAAGGCCAAGGCACAGCTGGAACTGACATGACAAGACTCAAAGAACGACAAGAAGGACTTTTACAGGTTTGTTAATCAGAAAAGGAAGGTCAAAGAAAGAAGCAAGGCCATGAAGCTGGTAACAAGGGATGAAGAGAAGGCTGAGGTACTTAACCACTGTTTTCCTCAGTCTTCAATGGAAACCTCTCTTCCATGCTTCTCAAGTGGACAGAGAGGAGGATGGGAACTGAGGGAACAAAGTGATTCCCTCTGTAAGAGAAGATTAGGTTTTTGAGGAACCTGAGGAACCTGAACATACAGCAGTCTGTGGGACCCAACATGATGCATCCCAGAGTCCTGAGAGAATTAGCTGATGTTGCCAAGCCAGTCACCATGATATCCAAAAAGTCATGGCAGTCAGGTGAAGTCCCATAGGACTGGAAAAGGGGAAACATACCCATCTTTAAAAAGGGTAGAAAGGAGGACCCTGGGAACTACTGACCTGTCAGCCTAGTAAAATCATGGAGCAGATCTTCCTAGAAGCTGTGCTAAAGCACATGGAGAACAAGGAAGTGATTCTGGACAGCCAGAACGGCTTCACCAAGGACAAGTCCTGACTGACCAACCCATTGGCCCTCTGTGATGGGGTGAGTTCATCTGTGGACAAGGGAAGGGCTACTGATGTCAGCTGTCTGGACTTCTGTAAGGCCTTTGACAAGGTACTCCACTACATCCTTCCTAAATTGGAGAGATATGGATTTGGTGGGTGGACTGTTCTGTGAATAAGGAATTAATTCAATGGTCACATCCAGAGGGTATTGGTCAATGGCTCAATGCCCAGATGGAGAGTGACGAGTGCTGTCTCTCAGGGGTCTGTATTGGTACCGATTCTGTTTAATACCTTTATCAATGACACAGACACCAGGATTGAGTGCATCCTCAGCAGGTTTGCAGATGAGACTAAGCTGAGTGGTGCAGTTGACATGCCTGAGGGACAGGATGCCATCCAGAGGGACCTTGACAGGCTTGAGGACTGGGCCCATGGAAACCTCATGAGGTTCAACAAGGCCAATTGCAAGGTCCTGCATATGTATTGAGGAAACTCCCAGTATTTATAAAGGCGGGGGAACAAATGGTTCGAGAACCAAGAAGGGCTTGGGGGTGCTGGTGGATGGGAGTCTGGCCATGACCCAGCAATGTGCACTCACAGCTGGAAAGCCAATTATATCCTGGGCTGCATCAAAAGCAGCAGGGCCAGCAGGTCAAGGGAGGTGATTGTCCCCCCTTTGTTCTGCTCTCGTGAGACCCCACCTGGAGAACTGCACCCAGCTCTGGGGTGCCCAGCACAGGAAGGACAACACAGACCTGTTAAAGGAGGGCCAGAGAAGGACCTTGAAGATGATCAGAGGGTGAAGCACATCTCCCATGAAAACAGGCTAAGGACGTTGTTCAGTCTGGAAAAGAGAAGGCTCCAGGGAGACCTTTTGGAAGCCTTCCAGTACTTGATGGTGTTCTGTAAGAAAGATGAGGACAAACTTTTTAGCAGGACCTGTTGCAATAGGACAAGGGACAATGGTTTTAAACTGAAAACGGGTTGATTTATACCAGCAATAAGAGGAAGTTTTTACAGTGAGGGTGTTGAAACACTGGAGCAGGTTGCCCATAGAGATAGATGGTAGATATCCAACCCTGCAAACTTTCAGGATCAGGCTGGGCAGGGTCCTGGGCACCTCATCTAGCTGAAAATGTCCTTGCTCATTGCAGTGGGGTTGGAGTAGATGAGATTTAAATATCCCTTCCAAAACAAATTATTCTATGATCAGGATTATTTTTCCTATTTATGTTACTTTGCTTATGTTAACAGTGGATTTCAGTTATAATTTAAAATACCCTGTCAGCCTTTTTTGTCAGTATCTTGAATAATTTTGTCTCAGCAAACTGTGTCATGCCCCTGTTCACTCTGCACAGCACAGGAGCATGTGCAGCTCTTTGGAGCTTCACAGAGAACAATTTAGGAACTGCTGACACTATTTTCCATGTAGTACTGTCATGCTGAGCAAGCCAGAATTTCAGGATGAATAATTTATCAACTGCCCATATTTATTCTGGATTGAACGGATTTCACTTTAGTCCAGAATACACAAGCTGGTTTCAGAGAGCAGTATGTACAAGGACTATGAGCCAACAGTAAATTAAAGCCCTACTGAGACAAAACAACCCGTTGAGCATCAACAGTATTACAGAAAACACCCACACAGAGGTTTTAGGGGATGCGAGCAGCCTTTGAAGTAGCACAGGTCACAGCTTACACATGAGAAGTCAATACAGGCAACATGCTCCACACACCTTTCCCATCTACCCATTCTGCAGTGCAGCAGCTGAATCCCGTGCCCAGTCCTGGGCCCCTCACTACAGGAAAGACACTGAGGTGCTGGAACGAGTCCAGAGAAGGGCAGCGGAGCTGGGGAGGGGTCTGGAGCACAAATGTTGTGAGGAGCTACTGAGGGAGCAGGGGGTGTTTAGCCTGGAGAAAAGGAGGCTCAGGAGAGACCTTATCACTCTCTACAACTCCTGAAAGGAGGCTGTAGCCAGGTCGGGGTCCCTCTCCTCTCCCAGGCAATCAGCAACAGGACAAGAGGAAGTGGCCTCAGGCTGTGCCAGGGGAGGTTCATGTTGTACATCACGAAGTTTCTTCACTAAAGGGGTGGTTAAGCAGTGGAATGGGCTGCTCAGGCAAGTGTGGACTCACTACCCCTGGAAGTGTTCAAGAAACAACTGGACATGGCATTTAGTGCTATGGTTTAGTTGACATGGTGGTGTTCAAAGGTCAGACTTGATGATCCTGGCAGTCTTTTCCAACCTTAATGATTCTACGATTCCATGATACTGCCTCCTCTTTCCACTACGAGCAATTTTCATACTCCTGCACCATGTGAACATCCACAAACTCACTGCTGTGTAGCTGCTTCTCTTGCTCCTCTGCTCTTTCCAGCACCTGCAGCTGCACCAGTCCTGGCACAGAGGGATAACCACATCACACCACGCATGTCCTCTTGTGCCTATACCACTTATCTACAGGCTCATTAATGCCGTTAAATGTTGCAGTGTAGAAATTCTTTTAATTAACCTCTTCAGATTTAGAAGATATATAGATAACTCAAAAGTGGCATCAAATATGTGTGTGCTCTGCTCCTCTCAGATTCTGAATCATACTTGTGACAAAACCTTCCTGGCAGGTTGCTTTATTATGCTGCATATAGGTGTAGAAAATGAAAATCAGGATTCTTACAGCCCATCTGCTGCATGCTGTGGCTTAGCACTAGCTGCTGCTGGATTCTATTTTGGGCCATTTTACCTATGGACATTACTCAGTCACGGCCAGCTTTACTCTTCTTAGTCTCAGCTGACTCAAGAACTGCTTTATCATGACTTCTCCTCCACCCCCCAACATCCCTCTGCATTCATGAGAAAATAACTGCAGTCAGGGACTACAGAACACAGCTTGAAATTCTGTCCTGCAGCTCTTCTTGTCCGAGGCCACCGACCAGCTGGAGTAGGCACCCAGCCAACACTGCCCAACACCACCAGAGACCAGCTCATCAGTAATCTCAGCAGAAGCCCACAGAATCCTGTGCTGCCCTGTGGCCCAGTGACCCCACTCTGATACTTCAAAGGAAGCCCTTCCTCTTGTCCTGAGGACAAGGCACATGGCCATTTCATGATCATGTTTTCAGGTTGACCCTTCTTACACACACAAGCACACGATTTGTCTCTGCCCCAGCAATTTCCAAACAATGATTGCTACCCCAATCATCAAGACACTTAACCAGGTACTGAATTCAGGAAAAGAAAAGAAAAAATTCCTTACATATATATGTAAATTTAAGCAGATAAATCAGAATTTAACAAAATTCCTTAATCAGAGACACACAACAAAAATAATCTACAGATATAATAACTTTTTATTTACTTAAGCTGAGGATGTGTATTTGGCTCAGGACTTTTTATCCATGACTTTAAAGAGACTGACTGCAAATAATATAAAAAAATAAAAAATGTAAAATTAATATTTTCAAAATTGTCACAAATTTTGAAAACACTTGTATAAATTCTGCAAACTTTGTGTACCCTTTAAAGGGGCATAATTTAGTTACCATATATAATGATATTTGAAAATATTAGTACTTTACCCTAAAGTTTCAACACAGACATATTCATGATCAGTGTCATTTCAAGAGGGTATCAAAAGTGATCATGGTTAGAAAAATATACATACTTTTGTTTCTGGAAAAGAAAAGATCATTTGAAATATCCATCAAATAAAATACTAAATAAAGTCTCTCCACAGATTTTTTTTCACAGTCCAAGATAAAATGTATATTTATACACAGCTTATGCAATCTGTCATTTTCAAGGTAGAGTCCCAGTTTCACCAGTACAGAAGAACAAAATCTGTTACTGCTCTCCAGACTGTTGGCTGCACCCACGTGTGATTGTTCAGGCAAGCCAAAAGAGCAGAGCCATACAGTGAAACACAAACCAGTCATAAGGAAGGTAGAGAAAATGCAGATGCACAAGAGCAAAGGAAATCACACTGATAACGAGAACATCGAGAGGAATAGTGACCAATAGGAATAGACATGAACTCTTTAGTAGCATGCAGTAATTCCTACAGGAAAAAGAATCCCACCACACTCCAAGTATTAAAAGGACACTTTCATGGTGCTTTTCATGAATTTTTAGAAGTAATATTAAAGATGACTGTCTACTGGAATTAGCCTGGACTGAATTTGTTTCAGTGGATACAGTTTGTTGCTGTGCTTCAGTTCATGGCAGTGTTAAACTTCAGTTGCACACACACCAAGCAAAACAACCTCAAACTTTTAAGGTTTTAAAAGGAAGTGAGACAGGAAGAAATTTTCAAAACATGTGCTTTCACTACCTGAGTGCACTGCAGTAGCCAACAAAGCAAAGGTTTGGTTATTCCTTGTTAAAATGAGTTCTGGTGTAAAGAATTAATTCAGAAGAGCAAGATGGAACTTGCAACTGAAATTAAAGATATAGTGACACATCAAGAGCTGACATCCTTTACAGTGTCCTTTTAACTGTCAATAGACCGGTATCTTATCTGCAACTGAAACAGAACAGAGGCAAATCCTAAGGAAATAACCAAATCAAGAATGTTACAATATTTCACAGTAACAGTCTATGGAACTACTGAACAGCAAAAAGCATGAAGGATAATAGCAGCATATGGTTTACAGTTTTCACTTCTCAGTTTATTAATATTAGTGGTGCACTCAGCAATGCATAAAGCAAGGAAAGAAATTCTGTCAAAACTGGCAATTATCTACCACGTCAACACTTAATTATGGTCCTTGTAAACAGCTAACTCCTTTTTGAACTTAAATTGCAAAGAAAAGAATATTACATATAATACATATGTATATAACCACAAAACCAAAATTAAGTTAAAACCTTATCAAGGAAATTGCATTTTGAGGAGAACATAATACAATATTAAATAGTACATGTCCAAAGATTTTGAAGGCATTGTGATTTTCATGCTTTCTTCCTCCAGTCATTTTCCCCTGGATTTTAATAGACTAAATACTTCATTTCAGAGTAAATAAGTGGAAATATTATAGAGCAGCTCCGGTAAAGAATAGCTCCACTAGTGAAAATTGCTCGAGGCGTGGTGATCCAGGACTCTGACTTAAAGCAAAAATAAACAGCATATAAGGCCACAGCAAAGAAGTGGCCAATCAGTACCATTGGTTTAGGAGATAACCTGCATTAAAAACAAACAGATGAAACTAGTAAATTAACAGAATCAGACAGAACTGACGAATTTCCATTTTACAAATACAGATCTCCACTCAAGATCACACACACCCTTCTGATTTAGCAGATCTGGTCTTGCCAACTCAACTGAGAAATACAGATCTGGTTCTCTTGGGCTGCTCCACACTCTGCTTTCCCTTCTACAGCACAGCCAGTACACACTGCTGCTTTCTCTTCGTTTCTAGTGCTCTTTGTCTACCTTATCTTCCCCCAGAGGAATATTTTAAACAGGCATTTCAGTTTTAGCTGTCATTCCAAAGAGAGAGAAATATAAAAGCACACATTCTCATATGTTCATAGTAGGGTTTACTGTGCATTCACGAGTTTCTGAGGGGTCATTCAAACACCTTCATATCTGGAGATTTCCCTGTTCCTTACAATCTTCTATGGGAGGCCTCACCCTTCACTGCTCTCAGCTTGTCAAGTAGGAAACATCTCCACCAGCTGCTCTGCTGCTCTGGACCCCTCTACCTCATTCAAATTCCTGTGCCACCTACACTGAGGTCCACCAGCTTTTAGCGGCTTTTTTTACACAGAAAATAAATTTTTAAAAAAGAAAAAAGTCAGCACTTAAAGAAATAATTTCTAATAAAGCTCCAACCTTTAGTATAATCTTAAAAACCTAGGCTCGTATGGGCCATCCTCCCTGTGCTGAGCTGCCTGATGGGGAGCAAAGCAGATCTCGCAGGGGCTGGCAATAACCACTGCCAGCACTGAACTTACACTGAGAGCAATCCAACGGGACCTGAGACACATTCTCCTCCAAGTCTGAAGTAATGGAAACAGGCTTTCTTTAGCTGATGCAAGGAATCTACAAAAATAATTAAAATGAGTAAAACAAATACAATCAACACATACTAAAGCATTTTTCTGCATAGACAATACTGACATTAAATCCAGGACTTTGGTAGCTGTTGTTCTGTTCAATTCAGATGGACTTTAAGCTGCTTTTATTTATACCAAGGATAGTCTTACAGAATATCTACATATTTTTGTATTAACTGACTATTGTTTTCTTTGTTTTGGGGTTTTTCTTTGGTTTGTTATTTAATACTAACTCCAGACTTGCCTTCACATTGTTAAAACTCTGTCTAAAAATCTAGGCAGAGAACACAAGAAAACTTATGAAAATTCTTTGATTAATATATTTTTAATATATAACTATATATATATACACATACACACATACATATATACACACACATACACACACACAGAGACATGGACATCCCCTTCCCAGTCATACTTATCTACCAAGCTGTAACTAATCACAGGTTATCTTTAAGATATATTTACCATCTGTGGCAGCAAAGAGTTCATAAAGTGCCTGGGCAAGAACATTCACTACAAAAGAATGAGATTTTTTTCTTGACCAGTAAAATGTTCTTTTTGCCTGGGAAAGAAAAAAAGAAGTATTTCTGTCAGTAAATACAAAGGAACATTCAAAAGAGTCCCAAAGAGGTGGCAAGAGTCATGCTCATGGACATGTAGAAGGGATTTAGTGATATGTTAGATTGATTCCAAGCTAGATCATTAAGGAATTTTGGAAATTCGTTGAACCAGTTATCCAGCTTCCTCTCACATTAAATATAGGGGAAAAAAGGTAATTCCAGAGCATGCTTCATCTCATCCTACAGCAGATATCTGGGATACAGCTGAAACTTGAAGGATAATACTCAGTTAGTTCCCTCAATTGACTGGTAATAAGTAGGAAATGACTGGAAATCTGAGGTGACTGCTGTGATGGAAATATCTGCATTTGGTCAGGTAAGCCCTGAACTGTCCTGACATTCAGGGTTCCTCTAAGTGCTTCTCAATTTTCAAATACACTTTTTGAATCATCTACTTGTAGTCTACAATTATACAATCTATAATTTAGCCAAGACAATATGTCTAACCCCATTAAAAGCAGTAAACAAGTATGTAAGAAATCTTAGTATCTACACATCAGAATTTTGGGACTAAGTCTCCCTGAAAAAATAAACCTTGCATGAACACTGATGGTGCAGATCCTGGGAAAGAAGGATGCCTTCTAACTTACTACTCGGATTAATGCAGCAGGCAAGAGGCCAGTGGAGCACAGAGATGTCTCCTGAAAGACTGGGCACACAAGCTCATTATTGTCCAGGTTCCACTCACACAAGTGTAATGGTCCAAACCCACCATGGTTAGGATCAATCTGGTTACAAATACTCTACTGAAATGGGATTATCAGGTTATCCCAGCAAAGCATCCTGAGTAGACACAGCACACCAATCTCCTTAAGTAAAATACAGCAGGTGAGTGTGCAAAGTTTTGAAACTGGCTCTTGCCACACAGCCACAGCAGTCACAGCCCACAGCTCCACTGGTGAATGCCTGATGTCTGATTATTCCAGACAAAGCTTTGAAAACTGCTGTGCCTCACCAATAGCTTACTTATCCCTGAGCTGCATAAAACTTAGAAGTGTGTCACTAAATTGCAGCAGAAGCTGTCTAAAATACATCCAAAATAAAGAATCACCTTAAGAATGTCAGAATCTTCATAAAGGTCTGGGATATCCTGGAGCAAACTTCTCCATATTTTAACATCATTTAAAATAACACTCATTCCTCCACCAGTTAGAGGGTGTCTTATATTATATGCATCTCCTAAAAGAATTACACCTAGGTAGAAGAGAAAGAACAATAAACACCTAGGTAGAAGAGAAAGAACAATAGGACACTGCACAACCATTATGTAATCTTAAAATTCAAATCCTCTGTAAAAAACATCAAACTTACTAAGAATTCATTCCCATCAGAAAATATGATGAATAACAACTAGAAATTAAAAAAACAAAACAAAAACCCCACAAAGTATGTCTGTAATTTAAAAGGCTTAAAATGTCTTTAAGACGATCAAGGTCAAACTATTTTTCCCTATTCATATGCATGTGTCAAAGAACACGCTTTTTAAGTTAATTTCTTTACTTTCTTAATCATGTTTTCTGAAAAAGACCACACTTGTACAAGCTTGAGCAACTAAATTATTTAAACTTGGAGAGAAAGCAGGCACTGATTTAAAGTCTGGTGTCAATATGAACATTCCAGTTCAATTATGCCCAAGGTACACATTTTCAAAATATTATTTTTCATAGAAGATTTGTAGGACAGTTGTGCTGAGCAACAAATATACATCTATGACAACAACATCCTATGCCCCAGAAGATGTTTATAATGATGCCTTTTCCTTTCTTTTATTTCATAATACACACCTCTCTTGTTTACAGCTGAAGGAGGCAAGAAGCTGGCTGGCATAGTCCTTAAACGATCATTCTGAACTGCTACTAAGAACGGTTCTTTTAAGTGATCTGCAATAACCAAATATTTTAGTTACAGTAGTTAGACAAAGTCACAAATAATTTGTACATAATCCACTTTAATCTCTTTTTAGAGATATCACAGAATCATAGAATGGTCTGGGTAGGAATGGGACCTTGAAGATCATGTAGTGCCAACCTCCTGCCATCGGCAGAGACACCTGTACTAGACCAGACTGCTCAGAGGCCCACCCAACCTGGCCTTGAACACATACAGGGATGGGGCAGCCACAACTTCCCTGAGCAACCTGTTTTAATGTCTCACCACCCTCGAAGTAAAGAATTTGTTCCTAGTATCCAATCTAAACCTACTCCCTTTCCATTTGAACCCACCCCCCTTGTCCTGTCACTGATGCCCTTGTCAATAGTCCTGCCCCATCTTTCTTGTAGACTCCCTTCAGGCACTGGAAGGCCACAATTAGGTCATCCCAAAGCCTTCTCTTTTCCAGACTGAACAAAACCAACTCTCTTCAACCTCTCCTCACAGGGGAGGGTCCTCCATCCCTCTGGTCAACTTAGTGGCCTCCTCTGGATTCGTTCCAACAAGTCCATGTCCTTCCTATGCTGGGGACCCCAGAGCCTTACACAATCCTTCCGAATTGCTAACCTCACAGATGTGAGCTGATCAAACCTGTGTGTGTTGTTGTGTGCTGTGGAACCAAAGAAGGGTGAACGATTGCTGAAACAGTGACCACGCACATGGAAAAAGCCACACAATTCTATGGATTCAAGGAAATGTGTCCTTTTTTTTGACATATTTAAAGGTGACAATTCTCTAGAAGTCTTTCTAGACTTACCAGGTAGTTGTGGATGAATGTTCTCAATCATGTACTCTTTTAAATTTTTTGGCATTTCCCCTCGAATATCAACAAGGACCCGAGTTTCAGTTGAAGAAATCTTATAGATTAGCACTGGACTCGTTTTAGCTAAAACAAGTTCAGCATAATTAGCTTTGAACTGTGATGCATCCTTAAAAAGGAAAGAAGGGAAAGAAAGATTGACTAATGAAAGGATATTAAATATCAGACATGCAAAATAATGTTATAAAACACTTTTAAATAAAATCCCATATCATATTAAGTTTGTGTTATTATTCTCTTCAATGAAGAAGTCTTTTCAAAAAGAAAGTTCTGAATTTCAGTGTAGCAACAATTCTTTTGCCAATACATTTTAGTATTTACTAGAATCACGAACTTATCCATTTCATTTGAATATCTCACCAGTATTTAATATATGTCATTGAAAACCTGTAATGTAATCAATGTAGTAATTTTCAGTAAGATCATTTTGTTTTCTTTTCATAAAGAAAATGGTGGGAGGGAAAGAAATACACTAGTCTAAATGTAACTACTTGGAGACACCAACTGAAGAAGAATCACAGGAGCCTGTCTGGGTCTTAAAGGAGATTCCAAAAGTAGAGAAACTTGGGCACTGCTAACTGGGTTAGGAACCCAGAAAGTGCTGAGGTTCCTCCAAGTCAGTGTTCCCAGTCTAGTGAAAATTCTGTTAGCTTTGGTTCATTCTCCCTTAGTTATTTTTGCTGATAATGCATCAGTTAATGCAGCAGACACAAAGGTCCAGACAGGATTTCTATCTGGATTCTCCAACCACCCAGCTACCAACCCAGATTCCCAGTCCAAAACCAGGACACCACCTTCTCTCTTGAAGTTTATAGGTCCTGAAGGCAAATCTGTGCCTGGTTACAAGGTACCCCACCTTCAGGCAGGAGTACAGTTTGGGTGCCCTTCTGGAGTAGAAAACATAGGTGTGGTTTGACTCACAGCTGCTAGGATCACTTAAAACTCAAGATTTTTACGCCCTGAACAAACACAATAACTATTGTAAAAAAAAAAAAAAAAAGTGTCACCATCTTAGATACCAGTATCTTAACAGAAACCTGTCAGAACACCTATGTCCAGGGAAACAATTTTACTAGTTGGGTTCCAGGTTAACAGTGGTGCCTACTTCTGATCCAGAGCTTAGTGGTAAATGAGACTCAGCACTGATATAAAGTAGTGCTATGTGTGCTGTAAGGTGCTGGAACAATTTTTCTTAAAAAAAAAAAATAAATCCATGAACTGGTCTAGTGAGTCCAGTGCTCAGTTTAAAGTAGTTATGCTGAATCACAGTCCATTTTCTTAAACACTCCATTGTTAAACTATATGCTTCAGGTTAACCTTATACTCCACTTTTAAAATCAGAAATCTAACTTTTAACAACAATATCCACTTTAAAAGACAAAAAACAAAACCAAAGCAGGCTCAGAGATACTTAAAAGTGTTTTAAGAGTTGAAAATATGATCTGCAACTGTAATATGATCTGACACAGTAAGTTCGACTATCCTAGAGCTGGGACAGAATATGCACCAACGCTTTAAGAGTTAAAAACATAGAACAAAATTGCCAAGCACTTCTCAAAGGGACACAGAAACCGACAGAACAGCTGGATAAATACCTAAAAGCACAGTTCTAATTGATTCTGTTGGAAAACCAAATGAACAGAAACATATTCAGTGAAATTCAGAGCTACGTTAAGAAGCAGCAGCATAGTGGTTTATAAAGTATTATACATAGAAGTTACCTTCAAAATGCAACCAACAAAATGGGATGAAACAGTAACTTTGTTGGATACCAAGTTCTTCCTGAACTTGGAGAAAAGTCCATCAGCTACAACTGTAAGTGGGGCATGAAGTTCCTGCAGCATAAATTAAAAACAAAGATATGACACAGTCAATTTTGCTTCAGAACAGTGAGAAGCAATTCCCAAGCTCTCCATTTCAATTGTACATTAGATGTTTTAAAAAACAGTAAACATCTAAGAGGATCACAGGCCATATTAACAACATATGGATTAAGAAATACTGTCTTTTTGCCTTCCTCATATTCATACTTACCTATTTGCTCTAAAGCTGATCTAACAATATACTCCAGCTTTTTTAGACATGCATTCAGAAAACACAGCTATAGTAACTGTGTAGAAACTTGGATTAAAAAATACAATAAAGAGGAGTATTTGCTCCCTTCAGGCTGTAATGCTCTTCAGAAGAAAAAAGAAAACAAAGAAAAATTTCAAATTAAAGAACTATGCATAAGCAACTAAAGAAAACCAAACCAAAGCTTAACAAACTGACAAGCAATAAGCATATGGGCTTTTCTTTAAAAGATCAAGCAGGCAACTCCGAGCAGTTCCTAGTCCACTTAGAAACTATAAAAAATAGTATATATAGACAAAATACAAATCTGAGTAAACAGCCTGAAGGTCTGTGCAAATCCCTAATGTTTAACACATACATTGTTCTCAAACATCAGCAAATTATTCCAATTATTAAAATGTATTTTTATGCTTTTTACTTTTATGGTCATATAACAATGTTGTTATATTAGAAAGCATTTAAAGGTAGGCGTTTCCTTCTACCTACAGCTTCCTCAATGTCAATATGTTCAGTGACTGAACTTCAAATGACGACAGATTTACATCTGGCATTAGTCCTTAGCTTTCAGTGATTTCATATGCTTGGCATAAGCAGTAAAAAATATTTCTCCTTTTAAGCTTTCAGGCCGTAAGTAAGACAAAAAAAGCACACTGTGTGCTTCATTAGCACTCCTGAGGAATCTTTTACTATTGTATGGAAGCACCTGGTGAGTCACTCTGTGAGTGCGTTCCACTGTGAGCAGTTGCTGCCAATACTGGAGTGATTTCATAGAATTGGGGGGGGACTCACAAGGATCACCAAGCCTGATTCCACTTGGTCACTCAAACCTTAACGTCTTTCGCTGTGTGAAGGGAAGTTGGAGAAAATCAGATGAGAGAGATGAGAGCAGATCTGAGTAAAACAAAACTTTTTTTTGGTGTCTGTGCTTATAGAAGCGAGCTCCTGAGTAGTTAACAAAACCTCTTTCCTATGGATTCCTAGCTTGGATGATTGCAAGCTCTAATTATTCCTGCAATTAGACCAAAGTCACCTGTTCATATCAGTTTCCTGCTGTCTAATGAGTGGAACATTCATGCTACAATTTTTCCACAGTCAACACAATAAACCTTGAGTCTATTCAGTTGCCTAGTTTTGAAAAATTTTATAAGTTGACCTTTAGCATACTAGCTAATTTCAACCTCATTTAAGAGAATAAAAATCTCAGAGGTAATGTGGAGAATGTGGGATTGACAGAACGGAAAAACACAGACACATAACACAGATCAGCCTCCTTTCTTTATAAAAGCAGGGTAAGGAATGTAAACAGGCTTCAGTTCGGGGTTTTTATTCAACTAAGAGCTTCCTAAAACTCACAGGCAGAGAAACACAGTAAATGGAAATGTTTAATGGAAATTTCTTATCTACTAGATTTCTAAAATCAAATGAGATCTAAGCCAGCAAATCAGACAGCTCTTTCCAGCCACAGAACTTCAGCATTCAGAGCAAAACACTAATTTGTTTATCCCCAGAATACAGATAGCAAGCTTAAGGACTTTAGAACAACATCCATACTCTTAGGAAAGATGCAGGCTATAACACTGGTCACCCTACTGCTGGTCAGATAAGTCACACTTAAAGTTACAACAACATCCGTAAGTGTGTGAAGCTTAAAAACAAAACTCCAAACAAAATATGCACCTTCCCCTTCTATCCCTCAAACAAAAAAACCAAAAACACCCTTCTATATTGCTGGATGATAATGCCAACTGAATTTGGGAAATAAACCCCAGCAAACACCCTTCCGCCCACAAAAACCCCTCCTCCTCTCCAAATTCCCTGTCCTTCCCATACCCATGATTCAGTGGCTTATTCTCCTAGAGTGGATTTCCTAATAAGGTTTCATTCATTTTACATGACAGGTAAGACAGGCCAAGGAACAAGACTTGGACTCTCTCCTCCTCCAGCTACCCCAAGAGGGGTGGAGGACGATGTTACCTCTCTGCTCTCTCACAGCACTCAGCCATCAAAGTGGGCTGAAATGGCACTTGCCCGAGGACAGTCTCAAACCAGCTTCCTCCCCTACAGCTTTGGCAAGTACGTTTAAAAGGCTCTCTCCTACACGGTTCTGTGCGACCAGTCCCATTTCTAAATGACTTAGAGATGAAAGATGTTAATAATCCTCAGAGCAGGATCTTCCAGCTACTCAGGAATTCTCTCCATCTAGTATGGAGGGCAGCAGGGCATGGGCAGGAGATTCCCATCTTCCCCATCAGAGCACACCTGTGTAACTTTAGGCAGCAAAGGAATTTCAAAGATCACAAAGCAGATTACAAATTTGGTTTTTCCTGGAGATTAGGCAGCATATCCAAAACTCCAGTACAGGGGTTCTACCCAGACTGGTCTTTCCTAAACTTTTTTTCATAGTATTTAGCCAGCAGTTTAGCATTAAAATATTTCAGAATTCTCTTTCTGTCATCCAAGAAATGATCATGAATAGGTAACCTCCTCATTTTCAGTCCCTCACTAGATGGTGGAAGTGTATGTGGAAATGCAGGCCACTACACACAGGCAAAGCACAAATCTTAATATATTGCTTTTTTTCACCAGGAACTCTCAAAAGATTTTAAACTCCAGACACATGAATAATGAAACAAATAATGAACTGAATTCTCCAGAGCAACTGAAAGCAGAAGCTGCCTAAGAAGTTATAACGAGAATTCCCATATTCCCAGTCTGTATGCACTAGAAAATAATCTCCCTTTATTAAATATTTCACTTTCTTGATAACTGCATTATTTCTGTACCAGTGCTCTGAAATACAAGTTTTTAAAAACTATATATATATAGCAACCCTCAACTTTCTCAATAGTTTAACAAAGATTGCAACAGAAAACTGTCTTACCTTAGTGTCTCCAGTTTCTTTGTCCTTGTACTGAACACCCACGACACAGTCGTCTTCCTCAAGTAACTGTAACACAGTCCCTTCAATGAATCTTGCACTGAAATGAAATAGAGGGGTTAAAACAGAAGAGGATTAATGATGCCAGCATTTCAAGGCACTAAACACAGAAAGAAAACCAAATTTTCAATAATCTTGTCTCTGCCAACACAGTTTAAATCTTGCAAAAAAAGTGTCCTTGAGCACTTTCAGAAGCCACATTAAATGTCAAAAAGTGTTGGTCATAAATTTCACTTTGACATTACCTTTGGTTTGATAGCTGAATATTCTAAAAACCATACAGTTTATCATAAAGACCCTGCCACTTAGCAGAGTCCCCAGCTGTGCTCCATGGCCCGGTGAGAGATGCTGAGAGGAGTTTCACACCTCATAATGGTCAGAAATCAGGCAGCTGACTGAGTCACCCCTGCTCAATGCTGGGAATCGCTGACAGTGCAGGTGAGACCTAACTCCGAGGAGAATTAAAGAGCAGGATCAGCAGCACTCAAACCCTTAATATGTACGATAGATAAAAGTCAGGCACCTAACTCTCAGAGCAGTCCAAACTAACCTAACCTGTTTAGGACACAGGTATCTTGTCACCTCCGGAATTCAGGATAGAGTTTGGTTTCGGTTATTTTCTATTTATGCCTTTAAAGTTCTGCTAACATTTATGTTCAAATGGAGTATCCCTTGCTTCTGTCTCCCAACCAGAGCTAATTTGGGTTCAGAAATTAAATCTCTGTAAACTTATATCCCTTGTTGGGTCTGAGCTGTTAGACCTGATCACAGCACTTCAGACTTAGTAGCTCAAAATGGGACACTTCCTCTCCCTTGCAAATATTCCATGTACAGATGGAATTCCACAACCTGAAGAACTGAGCTAAAGGTGCATGTGAGAATACAGTAGCTTGCTATTATAGGCTCTTAGAAGGAATACAAGCAGTTCAATTAATATTTCTTTTCCTGTCATCCAGCACAGACATTTCAGAGCACATCATGACTGGCTTAATTTTCCAGGCAACAGGCACATTGGCTATATCAAAATATGAATGGTTATGAGTGAGCACACAACAGAAACCTCAACTGCAAGGGAGTGCAGCAGCATGCCAGGGAATCAGAGTTCTGCAGATCCTTTCAGCTTTAAGTTCTTTTATAGTTGTCATTTCAGTTACCTATGTAAGTGCTCACTTTTTCTTCTGGTTCTCATCCACTATAAATAAGTTTATAATTATATATAATTAGTTTATTATTATAAGCCCATGATGCCCTACCTCTTTCTGCTACAAAAATAACTTTACTCATCTGAAATACATTCATATTGTCTAGTACTTATAAAGAGGATATAGTAATCAGTAATAATTATCCCCTATATCTTCAAAAGCTTTGTAATAAAACCCCAAATCTCCTGGCACTATTAAGAGTTCTTGATCTTCTACTGCACATAAACATGCAGTTTTCTATGCCACAAATTAAATGCCAAGCAAATATACACAAAACAGACATTCAAGAGTGTGTGGAAAATGGGAGAGAATTTAATTCAAATCACAAACATGATTTTTGCAAGTTTTTGCTTCAAAGAATGTTCACAGCTACTGGAGTTTTTCCCACAAGTTGAGCAATCAGATGCCCAAATTTCATTGAACTTAAAGCCTCAACAAGGCTTTAGCTTTCAGGGCTAGTGAACACAGTTGCCATTAATTTTAACTGTACTACAGAGTTATCTTTAGTGCCACTTTCAGTAATTCATATGATATAACAAATATGAAAGGAGAAAGCAATTTTCCAGCTCAGAATAAGGATGTTAGGTAAAAATATGAAGATGCCATATTTCCCTTATAACGGGACATATGGCATCATGATATTCTTAGGGGAAAAATTATTTAGGGGGGAAAAAAAGACAACACAAGAAAACCACCACACAGAAAACAGCACCTAGAATCAATACTGTTTCAATAAAAGTTTACTTCTGATCTCTTGTATAAGAGAAAGAAAACAGTTAAGAGAAAATAACAAATACTAATTTTCCTTTTCATTATGAAAATAAGTTGTCTTCAAGATTCTGAAACATACAAGTTAGTAACTGCAAAGAGATACTTCCATTTAGTGATCCTTTTCAGTTACTTGGTCTCACTTCTTGTCAAAGAAGAAAGCAAAACAACGTGGAAATGTAAAGGCTTGGTTTCTAGCACCACTGATAACATCAGTGGAAAACCAACATGCTGCTGCCTGGTGTGGGAAGGTTGGACTACCTGACCTTTAAAGGTCCCTTCTAACCCAGACCATTCTGTGATCTCAGATACTGTGCCAGATTTGCCAAACACTCATGTTTGGACAGAACTTGTCCACAGAAGTTCTGTGCTCACCAAGAAGACGTTACTACTTCTGATAAAATGCCAAACCCAAGAATCATCAGAAGAGAACCAACCCTTCACCTGTGAACTGTTCTCTCATACAGATGGGCAAATACTTTGCCTAATATTTAAAGCCTATACTCCCTTAGTTTAAAGATTAAGTTGTCCCAAAGGGTGATATATATATATCTGATATGTGTGTAACTTACGAACTTGGCTACAGACAGCAGAATGAATAACTATAGCTGCTGCTTTCTCTCACTCGTGTTCATCACAGCCCTCCATGTTGAGACAGAGGGAAATGGTTGAGGAAACCCATGGAAAAGGTGGGGCAATGACTCTGAATCTCTGGATCCCAACTGTGCTGCTCCCAACTCACTTGGGCTCTGCCATAGCTGCCCTTCGCAGACCCATGATAAACTGGCCATGATGAAAAGATCTTCCACTGGCCACACGTCCGTCTTCAGATGTTGGATATGGAATCTCAACCTCCGACTTGCTCTCCAGGTCATGAATTATGTAACCATTTACTATTTGTGAATCAATACCTTCTACTGTATCTGCAAAAGATAAACAAACAGATGGGTTAAAACAAGTCTTTAAGAAAGCTTACCTATTTATTAAAGGTACTTCTTTACATAGGGTCCAATTTTCTTAAGCAAAATACACATGTTGAAAGAAGAGTATTTTCAGAATAGCAAACTGGAAATACACAAGCGATTTTAATTAAAATGTAAAGCACATATAATGTGTTTCTTAATTTTTCCTGTAGGCATTCTTTAACTAGATAGACTGTTGACTGTAGTAACTCTTGTGTTACAGATCAATTTACATTTTGAAATGTACTCACCTTCAAGACCCAAGTCTCGAAGAGCATTAAATCCTCCAGGTTGCAACAATTCTCCAACTATCCTGTCAGGTTCCTTCAGATCCCTCTCTATCACAGTCACCTTCCTTCCATCCCTTGAAAGTACTGTGGCCAAGGAAGAACCAAGGACGCCTGATCCCACAATGATAATTTCTGGATCATATTGAGGTGACAATGTTGTATTTGGAGCGGTCTCTGTCAGATACACATCTGAGAAGTTCACTTCTCTTTTACCCTTTAGAAAACAAAGCCAACAAAGTTACATGTGCCAATGGATCTGTACCATAACCTAGTCAAGTGGACTGACTTTGGAGTAGCTCCACTCTGAGCCAGGGGACTGAGGGTGCATTGGTAGTTGGAAGGCATCTTCCAGTTTAGTTTTGTCCAAAATTGAATCAGTCATACTCTACAAGGCAACAAAAGTACAACAAGCAGAGAAAAGAAAAACCAACACCGCTGCAAACAAAATCAAGACCTTTGCTTAAACCTGCCCTGCTGATCAAAGACAAACCACAAACAAACAGTCAGAGAGACTGAAAGTTGCTATAAAAGGCACTAAGAAAAGGCTGTCCCATATTCTTGTCCAATAAAGTAAGACTGATACCTTCATGCCACCGAACCACCCCAGCATGGAGGCCTTAGCACTTAGCAATGAAAAAGGTATTAGATTTACTGGAAAATGTATTTCTCTGGAAAACATGCTCCTTTTTAATTATACTCCAAGTGAACCTACCTAACTAACAAAATAGCAACTTATGGTAATATTCAGCACGGAAAAGTGTCAGCAGAAGTAGCTGCCTGGGAAATGTTATTAAGAAGTGGCCCTGAAACGAAAACTCATCTAACAATTAAAAGCATAAGCAAAATCACCATTGATCTACATTTAAAGCTGTTAAGAATTGACATACATTGGACTGGGCATCAGTTAATGCAGAAACTGGTATCTTAAACCAGTTATGTTATAGAACCTTCCCAACAGCACTTAATCACATACACTTCAAACTGAAAAACAGTTTTAAGGGCAACTGCAGCGCAAAGCTGCAAGTCATTTCTCCAGCTGGTAGATATGAGAGTTCAGTCTTTCACCAATGCCTCAGCACTGCAGTGCTGACATTGGTAAAAATATGATTGCATCAGTGAAACAACACTGATACCAGAATTTCTAGTGGCATAGTGTCATGTTTATATTCACAATACAGCAAGAGAGTGCAAAACTAACTATCTGAATTCAGGGAACACAAGAAATTAGTAAAGGCAGACTTTAACAGATAAACAAAATAAAAATCAAAAACCTTTGACTTGCAGCCAAAAACAGTTTCATGTTCTTCTGTGCAAGGATCATATGAAAATGGCCAGAAGTACACAGGCAAGTAGGCAAAAAGTGCTGACCACAGATGTACTGGATATCTATGTCCAGTTCATAGTCTGGGATAGCAGGACTCCAGCTAAGCTCCAGGCACCACCTACAGCTCTCCACTGTCCCACAGCCAGGCTCATGCTGGGCTCAAGGGAACAGGCTGACTATCTGAGCAGGTCCTGTACCTCTTGTACAAGCAATAGCTCAGCCATAATTTCCCAGTAACTCTATCTGCAGTTGATGAAACAAACGTGTTTTATCCATAAATATTAGTAAGCTCATCAGAGAGTTACAGAATAGCAGAGGTTGGAAAGGGTCCCTGGACATCACCTGGTCCAAAGCTGCTGTTCAAGCAGGGTCAGAGTAGACTGGCCTGGATACCTCCAAGGATGGAGACTCAGCCATCTCTCTGGGAAATGCTGCAGTGCTCAGTCACCGTGACAGCAAATAGTGCTTCCTGATGCTCAGAGCAAACATCCCGTGTTTCAGTCTGTGTCCATCACCTCGGCACAGCCCTTTTTGTACCCTCCCTTCAGGTATTCACATGCATTGATGAAATGATGAACCCCCTCAGCCTTCTCCCATCTGGACAGTCATTCAGCCTTTCTTCATAGGAGAGATGCTCCAGCCCTTCATCTCTACAACAGACCGGCAACTGAACATATTTTTTCTGCTACCAGAATAATCCTTTACTCCAAATCTTCCTTCAAACATATTTGATTTGACGCTAGAAAACTCCTGGTCTACCACTTAAGTAAGTTTCACTGTTTCTTTTGCCATCCAAAACTAACACAAAAGATGACAAATCAAACATTCAGCATCTAAAGACAAACCCCTTACACCCCTTTCTTAGCTCTTTTCCTTCACCAGGGCAGAGGGTCAGTGGCCAGAGAGAAGAGCAGCAGGACCTTGCATCCCATGTGCCACGCATGAATCGAACTTACCTTTCTGGATTTGGGTTGTTCAACCTGTTGAGATCCCGGGGTGGGTTTGGCCCAGAAGAAGCCAACCAGCGGCAAAGCTGAGAGCACATCAGAGAGCACCCCCAGGTGCGACTTCTGCTGCTGCCGCTGCCTGGGCCCCCTGAAGTGGTACCTGTAGGACAGCACCAAGCCGAGCGAGAAAAACACCAGCACGGAGAGCAGCACCTCCTTATTAGCGTAAGTCATCAGGTCTCCACACTTTTTATACACGTAAATGAAGGAGGCAATACCCAGAAAGGTCCACATCATGAGGGTCACTGATGCCGGTTGTTGCTCCAAAGCTTCACCGTCGATGGATGCTGCCCAAAACACGGTTTCGTGGAAGGGATGAAAAAATGTATGTATAGAAAAGCGACGATTTCCCTTCCAATGGAAGGTGGCAAGATCTCAATGGAAAAACAAGGAGGAACACAGGAAGAACAAGCCCCACCTCGTCAGGCTGCCACACGATCCTGGACCGAGGTTCCGAAACCAGATAAAAAAATATAAAAAGTCTTCTCAAGAACCCCTTCCCGGACACGCGATGCCGGAGGAGCTGGAGCTCGTCCCACCGCCCCGGGGTCACCCCTCCGCCGCGCCCAGCCCCGCTCGGTGCCGGGACTCTCCTCCGCTGGCGGCGGCGATGCGGCCGAGCCCTCACGCCCGGGGATGAGGCAGCGGCGCCGCGCGGGGCGGGGGGAGGACGGTGCACGCCCAGGGCGGCGCGGCTGATGCTCTGCTCTACCTGCCCTCGCCAGGGCACGCCGCAGCCGCCTCACGGAGAGAAGCTGCGGTGCCGCTGCCTCCCTCCTCGACCCGGTCCCGCCTGGCGGCAGGAATGGGGGGTGCGGGAGGCAACGAGGGGTGACGGGGGCGAGCGGCGGGGGCGGCGCGCGGGAGGGGCGGCCCCGCGGCCATGCTAATGAGCAGCGGCCGCCGCGCCCCGCGGGCACCGCGCGCCCGGGCCTCAGCGGCGCCGGCCAATCGGCGGCGCTATGCCGAGATGGCGCTATGGCCGCCGGCCAATCGCAGCGCCGGGGGGCGGGGCCGGCGCGCGCCGGGCGATGTGACGCGAGGGGCGGGGCGGGGTTGCCGTGGGGACGGGATGAGGGGCGGCGGCAGCGCCGTGGTCCCGGCTCGGTTGGGCACGGAAAGCAACCCCCGTCGGAGAAATCGTAGGCTTATGGAAGGGTTTGGGTTGGAAGGGACATTAAAGGTTATCTACTTCCAACTCCCTGCCGTGGGCAGGGACACCTTCCACTAGACCAGGTTGCTCAAAGCCCCATCCAGCCCAGCCTTGAACACTATC
The DNA here is from genome assembly GCA_013397795.1 of Orthonyx spaldingii. Taxonomy (NCBI): domain Eukaryota; kingdom Metazoa; phylum Chordata; class Aves; order Passeriformes; family Orthonychidae; genus Orthonyx; species Orthonyx spaldingii. Next base: position 2,332,426 of record VZTJ01003848.1, read on the forward strand.
GGGAGTCAGGCATCCACAGCTTCTCTGGGCAGCCTGTTCCAGTGCCTCACCACCCTCACAGCAAAGAATTTCTTACTTACATCTAATCTAAATCTACTTTCCTTCAATTTGAAGCCATCCCCCCTTGTCCTGTCACTCCATTCCCTTGTGAAAGGTTGCTCTCTGACTCTGTTGCATCCCCTTTACATACTGGGAGGTGCTGTAAGGTCTCCACAGAGTCTTCTCTTCTCCGGGCTGAGCACCCCCATCACTCTTAGCCTGTCTTCATAAGAGAGGTGCTGCATCTCCTCTGATGAACTTTGTGGCCCTTGTTTGGACTCATTCCAATGGATCCATGTCTCTCTTGTGTTGGGCTTCCCTCAGTACTCCAGGTGGGGTCTCACCAGAGCAGAGCAGAGGAGCAGAATCACCTCAGAATCAGCCTCAACCTGCTGGCCACACTGCTTTTGATGCAGCCCAGGATGCAGTGAACTTCCTTTTTTAGCATTGAGCTCCTCAAGGGCACCAACCTATGGTCCTCCCATTTCTCCAAGAGAGACTTTTCTTGGGCTGTGTACTTGTTGCAATGCAGCAATATCGAACATGTCTGTCTATCACAGTATAACAATACTTAAAAGTGAGGAAGCTGTGAAACATGACAGGACTCCAGGAAGAACTGGTGAAAGAATAATCAAAAGCAATCACATGCACATGGAGCTAAAGGAGATGAGGTCTTTGCTGTAGTAAAATGGAGTAGATTATGAAGAGGGGAGAAACATCTGGTAGCTTCTCAGTAAAATGAGATGAAGCCAGTTTGACAGTTTTGAATAAATACAGGTGAAACTGGAAGGCATTAAGAGATGGGGCTTTGGTTCATTCATCAGATCAGTCAGTTCAGGCTGAACGTAAAAATCCTGTGAGCTAAAGAGATCAAACACAGGTTTTTCTACTTGGTAATGACACGGGTCTCATCCAACAATGATGGTTATTCCCTCAACAATGAAATGAATTCTGGTGCAGCAGTAGCATCCAAAATCATAGACATCTATATGTAAAAACATGTTCACAGCAGGAGCTGCTTTTCCCCAGTTTGAACAAGGGTTATTAAAGCTGTCAACAAGTTTTATACTTAAACCACTGCAGACTGAACTTCTTAAATACATCTGCACTTGATTTCCTATGTTCAGTTTATAAATATTCCTTGTGCCTGCTAAAAATGCCTTTTTCCTATGGTCCAGTTTCCACAGATCTAATTAAACTGTGTGTAACCCTTCAGACATTTCATGCTAGAGACCAAACACAAGAAGAGCCATAGCCTTCAAGTTACTGGAACCAACAAAAACTTTCTAAAGACTAAGAAATGCAAATTGATATACAAAAGCCAATAATAGCTGATAATTAATACCAGACTAAAGCAAGTGCATAGTGAGAACTGTACCAAGGGGCAGAACAAGTGGAAGTGGCTAAAAGAAAGAAGGATGGTAGTTAAGGAAACAGACCAAAGCAGAATTCTGTGAATGAAGATACTGGTATGATGATTTTAAGACTAGAGTAAAATTTCTTCTTCCCCTTTAGGAGGAAGGGGAACTTCTCGAAACCCTTCACCTCATAAGGATCCTGCTTGATGCAGCTGTGAGGTTATTTTGGTCACAACAGGTATGTGTAACCCATTGCAGAACATGAACTTTCTGGCTTGTCCAAGTCACCCTGTAGCCACTGTGCCTGAGCCAGGGCAGAGGCAGCAATCCATGGAAGATACATGAGTGAAAAAGAAAGAGTACACGGAAGAGTAAGTGTGGGTGTTTCTCTGGCTGCAGGCTGTAATTAGATCTTATTAGGTGATCAACAAAACTGCATGTATGTTCTCCTTCCACCCTAAGAAATTGCCTTCTCTATATGAAATACCCATGCAAAATTGCTTTCAAGATTATGTAATTTGTGAGTCATTTTTTCTTGATATTTCTGTTTGGAGTGGTTAGTGCTGGGAATTGATGCAATTACAGAATTTTGAGAGACACATCTGTTCAAGGCTCAGATGTTATCAGAATATTTCTATATTTCCAGTCAAGGCATTGAAAATGGGTGGCTCCCTGCTGCTTCTTTATTTACTCTCAGTCTCCTGGCTATGGTGAAGAGTTTGGCACATTTGCATTTCTTGAAATGTAAGTTCACTCTAAGAGCTACCTTTTTTTGCTTACATTATTGTAAATAAGGTGGATAGCTAGATAAAGCTACTGGTTTTATTGACATTGAATGCCATGACCTTATTTTCCAACTTTACAATTTACATGCATTCCTGAACATTTTGATTTGGTTTCTAGAGTGAGAAACTTCTGGTTTCATTTGCATTGCCCTGTCAAACGAAGCAACTTTTAATTATTTAAATCCCACAGTGGCAAATATGAAAAGGCTGAAGCAGGAATATCTAAAAATTTATAACAACTTCACAACCAGGAAATAAAGTCTCCCAAGAAGAAGTTGGAGTTGAGCAAAATTTTCTTTTAACCCTTCTCCAGATTCAGTTTCACTCAGCAAAATGCTGTTTTCAGGCTTGGACAATCAGCAATTGGCAGGGCAGTGATGTGATGTTGGGATAACCAGAAATGGTTGGCTCGACTCCAGGGTATAAAAAATAAATCACTTGATGAAGCCTGCCTCTGCAGAAGCAGGCATCCTTCTGTGCCATCTTAAGCTGCGGAGCCATAAAGCACAAGTCATGTCCCCTGGTTCCTGGTCAGAGGTACCCCAGGAGCAGAGGCATCATGATCAGTGTCTGCAGTGTCAGCGACAGCATGTGCAGTGTGAGACTGACCCTTGCTGGCCATGGACAGGCTACACCTCACAAAGAGCCTGGTCTCACTATGCATCCTTGTCATTCATTAATCAGTAATGATCTTCTACCTGCACTGGTAGACAGATGGAGCAAGTCTGGTGTGTGGACTGAAAGACAAAAGAAAAATATCTATACTTGTGTTTCACTCATCATCATGAGAAGCATCAGAGCCTGGTAAATGTTTGGATGAGGGGTGGTAGGGGTCCTGAAGGATGAGAAGGATGATTATATGAAACTGCAGTTACTCAGAATCAGAGATACTTCAAGCTCTGAAGCAAGAGGCCACTTGCATAAAAAGTTGTAATCATTGTGTTTATATCAGTGGGTGTGTGAAGGAATAAAAAAACTGCTGTCCCTTATATGGGCATTTTATTGAGAAGCTGGGTGGTTAAATTAATTTTTTAATGAAGTAGTGCAGCTGGATTTTTCAAGACTGATCACAATGAAGAAGTCTGCAAACGTTTTCACAATGATTTTAATGAATGTCAAAAAAACAGGTTAATGTCTGAACAACAGCAGAAACATTATCAAATATACAAGTAATGCATGAACTGGAATTATACTAACAAGTTTATGATATTATGCAGCACATCATGAAAGTTCATCTTGATGACACATTGTATATTTAAAGTGTACCAAGGGATGTTTAGCAATATTTTCTCACTATTCCAGCAGGAACATTGTGAAATAATTTGTCTCTTGTGAATGCATAATTAGGGAATTAAGGCCGTTAGATAGGACAGAATATTTGAAAGGGTATCTCTCTGGGGGCAAAGCTGTAATTCCTGGGGAAGCCAGGCAGTAACTCAAAGTAATTTGGGGTTGAGAGACACAGGTGACATGCAGGCTGTGGTGTAGCCAGTGGCTGCCTATCCTGTGGCAGCACCAACAGCTACACGTATAAGCATTTGTCCCCTTCTTGGTTCTGTTTTCTGTGTAAGGCTGGGATTATGCTGTCCATTTTTCTACCACTTTATCTCAGATTTCACATAGTAATTTTTTAATATACTAACAATATGTTTACCTCTTGTTCTTACTCTGTAGAGTCAGTGGGTGTTCCACCAATGATATCCATAATCACAAGTCAGATGAGGGATGGAAGGATGGAAAGGCAGAAGCTAATTCATTATTTTAAAAATTACAGTCCTCACAGTGACAGTGTTTTGTGTTTTTCTCTGATTTCAGTGATATGTTTCACAGGCATTTCATAGTTGTTCCTTGCTGAAGACAGCAAAATATTTTCACAAGGCACTACGATCTTCAGGCTTATGGTGAGAAGGTGGTGATGGAGGAGTAGAGTTTATAGATAGCAGACAGGCTACAGATCATGAGAAAGGAAAAAGAGATTGAAGAACCAGAAGACAGAGATAGGGTGGAGAAGCAAATCAGCATTTCAGTGGCATTTTTAAAAAATGTTTTCCTTTTGAGCAGTTACGCAGCACTGAATGGAAATGCAGCCTCTGTACTGTTTTATCTCCATGTGCAATCCAAACACATTCTCTTTATGGATCCCAGAGGCTGCTCCTCTCCATTGTTTGCTTGCTAAATAGTTTGTTTCTACATAGCTGTAGCTCAGGTTCTCAGAAGACAATCACATCTTCAAGTTCAATATGCAGCACTGCTGAAGCAAGAGGTGCACTAACTCTATGAACAGAAGAGCTGGGCATATTTGTGAATTCCTATGAGGTGGACTTGCAAATTACACATCAACAGTAATCCATGCATGCTCTAGAAATTCAGAACAGGTGAGCTCTGGAGGGCAGATAGGAAGGACAAGCCTGACAACTACAAGTGAACAGGAGAGAGAGCTTAGAAAATACAAAAAAAAAACCCCAGACAAACTTACAGGAATTAATCCACATCAATTCTGCTTTGAGTGACTTTATCCAACTGCTGAGCAAACTTAGTAGAGCACAAGTTTGATGAGGGAGCTGGGGGTGTTTAGCCTGAAAAAAAGGAAGCTCAGGGGAGACCTTATCACTCTCTGCAACTTCCTGAAAGGAGTTTTAATGAGATGGGGGTCAGTCACTTCTCCCAAGTAACAAGTGACCGGATGAGAGGAAATGGTCTCAAGTTGTACTAGGGGAAGCTTGCATTGATTATTAGGAAAAAATTTCTTCACAGAAAGGGTCATCAGGCTGGAACAGGCTGTCCAGGGAAGTGGTGGAGTCACCAAACATGAAAGTATTTAAAAGCGTAGATGTGGTGCTTAGAGACATGGCTTAGTGGTGGACTTGGCAGTGCTGTGTTAATGGTTGGATTTGATGAACTTAGAGGTATTTTTCAGTCTCAATGATTCTATTCTATGAATCCCAAGAGGGTTAGCTGCCACATACTAAATTCCACATGACTTCATAACAAATAATACTGGTTGCCAATACAAAAATCATTTGACATCTAAGATAGGTGATATTTATGACTGAATATTATAGGTTGGAAATGTCAGTAAGAATGAGGACAGCCTGCAATTATAGACTCTAGAGGGGCACATTACAGCAAGATGTCTGACCTACAAAACACGGAGAGAATCCACACAGCTAGCAAATTCCATTTAGCAGGGTTTTTGATTGGTTGGTTGCTTTGTAAATTAAAGATTGTCTCTTCAGACTGTAGGAGCATGTGATAAAGCCTTCTGAAAATACATCATTTCAAGATGCAGCTAAGTTCTTTCACTCAGTTATGTATATTTTCTCTGTCATCCATCTTCCCTGTTTCTTTTTAGTCTCTTCTGCATCTACTCCAATTTTTCATTAGAGGGTGCAATTGCTTCTTAATTTTCAAAAACTGGAATAAGTACTCCTAAACAAAATACACTTTTGGATTTACCTCTAAAGACCAAGCCTAATTTAGTGGAACTTAACATCCCTTCTTTCATCTCCTTGAAGATACTGATCTCTATAGTGATTCACCCTGACCAGATGAGGCGGTGAAACAAAGAAGCCACTTTGTTCAGGTAACTTTTATTTTCTAAGTGAAAACACTTCAGGCAGGCTAAATGCTGTTGAAGAGCCAACCGCCAAACCCAAACATTTTTTAATGAAAATACATAACAAATACGGAGTAGAACTAAGAAGCTACTGGGCTCACTGCCCCAGATAAGATGCCCTAAGGCTCTTTGCTTATCAGAAGAGAACATCAGTCTGATGGGGAGGGGGTGACTTCCATTGCCCTGTGGAGCAGGCACATCCTCAGTACTGCTCAGTTGCTGTCTTCTGATCTCCTGATTTGTTTTTTGTCTTTGGTATCAGAATTCTCCTCTAACCCTTATGCTCCTGAATGTTACAATTTCAACTGCTTCACTTATGCTACTTATTTGTCTTACCTGGTGAGGCTTTCATGTATTTTTTCACACCTTAACAATTTTCTCAGTAAAAGTGACTGAAATTCACTCACCTGTTCTATTTCAAACTTGGCTTTGAATGAGAGACAGCGGAACTCCTGGATGAAAGCCTGCACTGCCTTCTCACGTGCTGTTCCTTCACCAGAGGAATGCAACCTGTACCTGAGAGAAATCTCGCTTAGCCTCTCTATGATGAGTACTCAGGTTGTCAGAACCATGGCCCAAACCCACTTCACTGCTGCAATTATAGTCAGCTGCCCAAACTGCTGCCTGTCTCCACCCTTCATCTCTAGATGGTGACTGCTGAATGTCCTTCTAGTTCTGCCTCTGCTCAAGCATCTTCCACATACTTTTGTCAATGCCATGTCCATGTCCCATGGATTCTGCTTTCCCTAGCTTAGGGCAGGTCCCTGGCTCCCAATTTTGTCCTTCTGTGTATAGGACTGGGCTCGTTTTCAAGAATGCTGGTGAGCAGTATCAGGCTTGCTGATGGTTCTTCCTGGCTTCTTTTCTTCCTCTAGGGTGTGGCTGGGTCCCTCACAAGAGATATCCAGGCCAGGCAATGGACATTCTCCGTACAGCCGTTGAAGAAGTTGGGCTTTGTGAAGCTGCTGCCTGCTACAACCAGCCACAAGCACACATCCTGGTGGAACACCAAGAGGACTCACACTCAAGGATAATCTCCCTTCTCTGACTTAGTCACTAAGAGTGAGGGAAAACCATGCCGGTTAGCAAGACATGGCAAGGACTGGTGGGATAAGCCTTGTCTCCAGGAGTGCTCTACCCATGGTAGTGTGGTCATAGATGCTCCAGGGCCCTGCTGTCCAGATGTAGATGAATTTTCTTACATGAAACCCTTGTAGGAAGTGCTTTAACAGTATTTATGGCCTCCTAGAGGGCTCTGTGCTTGTGTGTAATGAGCTAATAGTCACCTCTAGTGGGAAAAGAGCCCACGTTCCTTTCCTCCAGACCAGGAGTTTCAGCTACAATTACTGCATTTCCATTGCACCCTCTTGTAATAGATCTAAGTTACCACAGCTACCAGGTGCCCGAATCTCCAGGATGACAGCAGAAGTAGCCAGCAGTCATCTATCTATCAAAAGGAGAAAGGAGTGCATAATGAGTACAAACGCATTTCAGGGGAAATGTAAAGATCAAGAAACATAAACACTGCATTTACCTGAAATTACACCCACTTATCTAAAGTTACAAACTCAAGTTTGTTTTTCTTAGCTAAAACTGGGATAATTTTCAAGAACACTGGTTGCTTTCAGCTTTCATCAAGGCTGAAGAAATCTGTGCTGTATTGTTCAGAAATATCAGGATCCTGAGGTTGAGTTTTGATTCTTCAGGCAAATGGCTGTCACAGTGTCCTGATTGCAGAAGTATTTCTCTCCATAGCATTCAGCAGTGAGAAAAAGAGAATGGAGCTGCATTGAAAATCAACATGTAAAACAGATTTTACAAGACTTGAGCTTTAGACTTTCTTGTTTCAAACTCTCAGGTTTGGAAAAAATACCCCACAAACTGTCTATGGCCAAAATGTAAGAAAAAGGGTTAAATGTGGATTTAAGTACTGCTCTGTATGGTGTAGTTGTATATGAGCAGTGCTGGCTTGAGTGAGATCTGTCATTTTGACTCAGTAACCTCCCCTGTAAAAAGGGGATATCTGGGTTTTTTACCTTTCCTATAAAGGCATGGGAACAAATTCTATTCTAAGGTGCTGCTGTATTTCTTTCTAGAGTCAGACTTTTTTTCCTATTGACTTAAAAGCTGAAGTGGCTGATAGGATATTTTCAGTTGTTTACTTCAGCACATGTTATTATCAACTATTTTATGTAGAAACTATTTCAGTTACTTTAGATCCTAAAAACAGCCGAGGTCCGGCTGGCTAAGTAAAAACTCTGGGGCTGGGTGTCCATCTCCGAAGGGTCCCCAGAAGGGCTGCCATGTAAGTGAAACCTCACTGCGACACCCTCTGCAGACCCACCCAGGCAGATCCCATTTCCAGAGCAGGCTTTGCTTGTGGCTGGTACCCCCCTCTTGTGGACTTTTGCTAAATGACATACCAGAACCGCCAAATTTTGTCTCTGAATCAGTCTCTGCCGTGCTGCTGCCGTGTCTGCTAGTTTGCATTAGAAACGGGCCAAAGCTAAATAGGAGGATTTCAGTAGAGAAATGTAACTTATTTTAAACTTAATCACTAATTTCGGTTTATTTGGACTTCTCAGTCTGTGCCATCAGCTTTTTCTGCCTTTTTTTTTTTTTAGTTTTATTTTAACTGGTTGATGCAGCATTTTTGGAAAAACAGGTACTTGAGGCTCAACTCATGCTTTATATATTTTTAGCATCAGACATCTTTAAAGCTCTCTTGACACGTCAGTCAATACAAAATGAGGGACTGGTATGGAAAGAGGCAACTGTGAAATTCACTAAACATGAATATCCATGACAGTGCTGTAGCAACAGGTATTAAAGTAGTATTTTTTGGATGCATAAATGAGCAGAACAAGTAGAAAATGTAAAATGATTTCATTGTTCATTGTGGTATATGGTATTCTTGCTGATGATGTCAGAATGGCCTGTGGGAATTTGTATTCTCAAGGGCAAAAATCAACCTTAAAAATTAAAAAAAAAAAAATAAGAAAAAGAGCACCACACCTGATTTCTTAGACTTGAGAAAATGCATTTCACTACAATATTTAATATATTGATTGTGTTGAATTTGTCAAATAAATTACTGAGAAGTGACTGGATTGTAGCAGAGAAACACCTTTGGATAAAAAAAATCCTGTGTGCCAATGGGTTTTTTACTCAAGTGGTAGTGGCTCAAAAGCAGTGGCTGCCAACTGATCCGGAGTCATTTAAATGAGGAATAACACCCAAATATTTAGTGCTGAGTTTGATTAATGCCTGGAACCAATCTCTGGCAAGATGATAGGGCCATGACATTATATCTGTAAATCAGGTGTCACGTACATATTTTAGTCAACCACACAAGCTATGCTTTGGTTCAACACAAGTAATTGCGTTAAATACAGAGGTAACTGATTGACACAAGATGGTTTGTATTACATGTGACAGTTTAAATTACTTTGTCCCCTCCTGGAACTCAGTTCTATGAATTTGTATTCTCTTGTGGTTTCAAAACCAGCTGTTTATCAGCTGGAAAAGTGTGAGAGGAAAGCAGAGCTAATGAATGAAGTAGTTCTCCTTGCACTCCTGAGATACTTTGTGAGCATCTATAATTAGTCACAGGTAGCTAATTAAATGAAATATTAGGAAAAACCCAAAATACAGAACCTAAGTACGGGACTGTAGCAGAGACACCTGTAGATGTCAGATTTGATGGTAAAAGCAGACTAGCATGTGAGAGTTACAACATCCTATTTGAAAATGCTTAAAGCAATATGCAGCTTTGCCTCACAGAGGGAAAAAATAGTTTGTTAATTCTTGATAGCTGACATAATGAAATGAAGATGAATATGAATCCACCAGTGGAATGATTGGGAAAGGGGAGGGATTGCTTCCCCCATGAGCAAGAACCTGAGGTGAGCTTGTAAAGAGAATTTCCAAAAATACAGTAACTGCAAGAAGATAAAAAAGAAAGAGGCAAGTCTGACAGGTCTGAAGCAAATACCTCAGAGTGTAGTGGTGCATCCCACTTCCCCCCCCACCCCCAGTCTCACTGTGGTCTGAGAAGCATTCCCTAGGCCTTGACCTTACTGAGCAGCACCTGGGCTCAGCTCCTCTTGAGCTTATCAGAAACACTGTCTGCTCCCAGGAACTAGTGCTGTCTAATGAGCTCCTGCTTTTTTAACAAACAGCATTAGAAACTTATTTTTCTTGCCTGAATAACAACCCAAGGGGAAAAACATTTTCATTATCAAACATGCAAAGAAAGTTACTGACCCAAATTGTGGCCAGAATGGAAAGTTACTATGACTAAAGCCAACTCCCTTGCAACCCTAAATACAGCAATCCAAAGTGACACCCTATGCTAGTTTGAAAACAAACCAGTGGGAGATTGCAAGTCAGAATTGTAATTTAATAGAAAAAAAATTAAGAAATGAAATAGTACAAGGAAAAACATTGACAAAGTTGGATACAACCTGACACCCTGTTAGTCAGGGTGGTGGTAGCAGTCCAAGTAAAGTGGCTCTGGTGAAGTGGTGATCCTGTAGAAAAGTCTGGTCTCCACCTGAAGGTCCAGTGGTAGCTCTCATCCTCTGGGAATCCAGTAAGCAGGGCTGACTTTTGCAGTTCCAAGGTCCAGGTTATATTCAGTCAGGAATGGTTGGCTCCTCCCCCCTGGGCGGAGCATCTCACAATGGGATGAGGTAATTCCAGTGAGGTAATTCCATGAGTCATGTGGTGGTTTCTTGACGGCCCATTAACAGCGATAACACCCGGAGGAAGTTATCAGGGGTGAGTCATGACAGGAAATATCGAACAGTGCACCACCTGTTTTAACAACTTGTGGAGATGGTAATAGAATATATCTTATGTTGCAACCTAGGACAGACCCTTTGAGCTCTCCTGGACGGCAGCATCTGCAACCAACAAAATCCCTCTAAGTGGGGCCTCTAAGAGCCAGTGAACTCACAAGTTTGCTAGACTTGAAGTTTGCTAAACTTGGAGGACAGCTGAACCACATGGCTGATATCTCCACACCTTAAGGCTCAACCCCTCACTCGTTGAGAAGATGCAAAGGCAAACATGAATACTTCATTGAACTCAAGGGGAATTTTTCACAGGTATACTTTGTACAGACTCCTTTATGTCTGTGTGCATGTGAGTGTGAGTATGCTATAGCAAACGTACTAGGAATGTTGCTCTCCTAGATTCTTAAGTACTTCAGACTTGTAAACAAGTTAGGCCTGTAAGTAGGTTGCTGTTGTGGTATAGTAAATTTTATATGAATCCTTTGTCAAATTGTTTAACTTAAGTTATCGATGAAGTGATGTTAAGTGCTGTTAAGTGCTGTTAAGTGTTAAGTATTGTTAAGGTTAACTGTTAATTATTGTTAAGGTTAAGTGCTTTTAAGATTAAGTGCTGTTGGGCCTTTACATCACCTGTTGGTTAGGTCTGGGCTCAGTTTAGTGTGGGGACAGAAAGGTCTTCTGTATTCCTTTTTATCCTTACCCTTCCCTATCCTTTTCTCACCACCCCCACCCCTCCCTCAGCCACCACATAGATAGCTTTGAGTTTATTTTGGTTTGGATTGATTGATTTTGGATTTTTGTTTGCTGTTTCTCTGTGTGCTTTAACCACCAGGTAAGAGTGAAAACTTCCCAATGAATTTTATCATGCCTTTTCTTTTATATTAAACCTGGTTTTGCCAATATTTCACTTTTGGAGGTGAATCAGTGACCTTAAAACAGTTATTTGCAACACAGAGGGACAAATAAGAGCCTAGAAAAGGAGGCCTCTTCTGTTTTTATAGTCGACAGCATCCTTTCCATCTGCTCTCTATTTCGACAGTCCAAGTTTTGATGTGAAGAATCATAAAATTATAAAATGGTTTGGGTTGTAAGATTGAAAGATTATCTAGTCCAACATCCCATCTTGCACTGGGTGACATTGATCAAAGCCCCATCCAACCTGACTTTAAACACTTCCAGTGATGGAGCATCCACAGCTTCTCTGGATAACTTGTTGTTCCGGCATCTCACCATTGTTGTAAAATAATTTCTTCCTTATGTCTAATCTAAATTTACCCTTTTTTAGTTTAAAACCCTTGCCTTTTGTCCTGTCACTACACTCCTAGTAAAAAGCCCATCTCCCTTTTTCTTATAAGCCCCCTTTAAGTATAGAAATGCTGCCATGAGGTCTCCTCAGAGTCTTCTTTAAGGTGAACAATCTCAACTCTCTCAGCCTTTCTGCATAGGAGAGGTGCTTCAGGCCCCTGACCACCCTTGGGACCATCCTCTTGACCTGTTCCAACATTTTCATGTCTTCTTGTACTAAGAATTCCAGAGCAGGAAGCAGCTGGAGGTGGGACCTCACCAGAGTGGAGGTGGAAAAAACCCATCTCTCTCACAACCTGCTGGACACCCATCTTTTGATACAGACCAGGATACTCTTGGCTTTCTGGGCTGCAGGTGCATAGTGCCAATTCATTCAGAATTTTTTGTCTACCAGTATCCCCAAGTGCTTCTCCACAGGGCTGCTCTCAATCTCTTCCCCTGCAGCCTGTGTTGATTTTGGGAATTGTTCCAACTCAGGTGCAGGACCTTGCTCTTGGCCTTGTTGAACTTCATGAGATTTGCATGGGCCTGCTCCTCAAGGCTGCCAAAGTCAAGAAGATCTTCAGACTCAGTTGGACTAGATGATGATTGTAGATCACTTTCAACTGAAATATTCTATATTTGTTTTCAATATTTTGTTATGCACACCACCTCTATTCCTATTGGCTGGTGGCTGGGATGGTTCACAAGTGAAAGCAAGCGATGCGTTGCTGGATAACAGTTTCTGTGCCAAAGCTGAAGTGCTTCTACTTAAAGTGATTATCAGTGACATGAACCTCATTCTTCACTCTTTACCAAAGGGCCAGACACAGGCAACAGGAGGGACTGAGAGATGAATTCAGGTGCTCTGATAGCAGAGCCAGTGGTAGCAGGACTGGACAAATACCCTGCTCCTCAGGGAACTGGACACAAAATGCTCCCTGCTGCCCAAGAAGCCCTCCCTCTTCAGCCTACTGTACTGCTGACTGAGCTTGCCCTATGGTCTTGGTTGTTCCTTGGTCTTGCCAGACCTTGATAAACTGATTTACTCCCATCCTGAACACAGACCATGTTCTGGCATTTGAGGAATCCTGGTCTGTAATTACCAAATGGACTGTAGCAATTCAAATATTCCTGGGAGATCTGGTCTGAGAAAACAGTGCTGGGACGTTACTGAGAGTAACAAAGACAAAACATGGTCATTAGAATCGTGTCAAGTGAGGTCTGTCCATTGACTTTCTCTGTGTGGGGTGCCAGCAGGCATTCTTGTTATTTGGAGCCAGATCCAAAGAGAAGGTCCCAGAGAAGTCCCGATTTCACATTCAAAACCATGCAAGGATTGTTATGACAAGTAGACCGTACAAAGAGCATTTGAATTAGTGGGCAGTTCTGCTGTGAAAGAAGTCATTAGCTAAGGTCAAAATGGTTTGGGGCATATTCATGCTACTGTGCTATAAAGAAAAAGAGTTGGCTACATTAATAAGGGTATTTTTTGTCTCCTCTACATCCTGTTCCCAAATACAGTTGATAAGCTAAATATTTAAAGATCAACTAATACCTTTAATAGAACTGATCTCACCCACAAAACTTCAGTTTCTCTGGCTCATGCTTTCAGTATGTTTTCTTCTCACAGATCAGACTGAACATTTTTGCTCGTTTGTCTTGTCCAAAGACATTTCTTGGCTAAAGTTTCCTCTTCTCTGGCAGCAGCAGAACTGTTCTTCATGCTTAAACACAATGTGATGGCAGATTAAAATTGATGGCAGATGCAGCCTACACCATATATGTGCCTCACCCTTCCGTGGAATAAGTACTATGATAAGGCGAGTTGTATTTAGGGTTAGTCCATTTTTGGATTTTTGATTTAAAACACTCTGGCATTAGCTGTGCCTTAAAGGTTTGGTGGATAGCCAGAGTCAGAACAATTTCAGCCAACCAGATTTAATCTGTCACTGCGTATGTGTCAAGGACCTAAAGGTGAATCTGCAGCTTCAGGAAAATTCTGGTTTAATCTGATTTATTGTCATCTATGAAAACTTGGTATCATTCCTTTTTTTTCTGAAGTAAATGGATGTTTTATTTTGTTAACTTCTCATAGTTTGAAATTCTCCATCTAAAATAAATCATACAAATATATATTTTCCTCAAAAAACCCCTCTCATTATCTCACAAGTGTCAAGTATTCCTAATTGTCAAGAATTCTGAAATTTTTTTCTAACATTTTCTTTTGTATTTCCAACTAGATCTGTAGAAGTTCCCATTGTATGAAGTCCTGCCTTTGCTGTAGCAGTACCAAACATGTGTGAGATTTCTGGTCCATTGCAGACTTTCTGCTGATTTATAATTATTTCTTTCCCAAACCTTTTCAGTTTCCTTACTTGTCTGCTGTGTCCAGATTTGCCTGCTCTGAAGATCAGTTTGAGCAATTCTCCTTTCAGTCTTGTATTATACAGCAGAATCACACACATTGTTCTACAATGCTTGAGAAAAAACAGAAATGTAATGTGATGCTTTAGTTTACTTTGTGACGTACCACAGAGCAAAACACTAAGGAAAAGTCAACTCTTCAAAGCCTTTCAAGGTTTGTTGAAGAGTTTTGCATTTGCAATGCTATTGACTAGTGTTACCCTTCTCACTCAAGTAGATCATCAAACTGCAAGGCTTTTCAAGGAATTTTTTTTTTACTGGAATACAAATTGTTGATACAAATTGGATGTGCTCTTAGTATAAACTCATTTATTTGCAACAAGGTTCATGAATCCTGGTTCTATGTTGGCAGAAGCAGCAAACCATGGTGGGATGTTGCACTGCCTGTAGAAGAGGGTGTGCATGACACCAGGGCTTGATCCCAGGAAGACCAACTCTCAGCTTCTCCTCAAGGTCTGACCCCTAAGTCTTTCCTCTGCCTTTCTGCTGTTAATGTTCACAGCTTACCGGCCCTATCCTGGCCTCTTTTTTTTTCAACTGCTTAAACCTTTCTGAATTTATCTTCCTTAGCTCTGGGTATGGACATTCCTGTGCATTTGAAAACAGGTTTAAACTGAGAGCCTATTGCGCTAATCTTCTCAGGGAGGTAGTCTGGAAGTTCTGATGCTTTAACTTCAAAACAGCATGGCAAAGACACTATTTGAGCTTGTCTTAGGAATTTTATAATCACAAATTAATATAATTTAGAATTTTTCCTTTGTATCCATTTTCTTTTGATAAAACTTAAGTTGGAGAGGTTATATTACCAAAATACTCATTGTACACTTTGGTAAACATTTCAGAAACGTCAAAAAAATCAGTCCCTGGCTCTTACATAAATCCAAAAGCTACCACGGGAAAGACAATCAGACTTTTACATGCTTTTCTGACTGGCAGTCTTTTTAATCCTTAGATGAAAAATGAAAACAAGTATTATAACACTTCAAGAGACAATAGACTAGCTGGCAGATCCTAAAACTTTAATCACCAAGGCATCATACCCAAATAATGCAATACGCACAGTCAGTAAGGCTGTGCTGGGTTGGATGGTTCCAAACAGAAAGCAAACATTAGGGAGAAAAATAAGAAGAAAATGTAAGAAGAAATCAAGCATCCACGAAGTTTCACATGAGTTAGTAAGCTTCTTGATTTTTTAATTTTGGGGGCTTTTTGTGCAGGCTATAGGTAAAAATACAAGTTGTTCCATAAGAATCTTTATAATTTTTTTTCCCCAGCTGTCAGACTATCGCAGTCACACCTCCAAAAATTGCAACATTCTCAATGCGGAAATAGTAGAAACCTAAATCCAATTTAAAAGTTCCTGGAAGTATTGAGTACCTTTTTTTCCATCATAACAGCTGAGGTAGCCTTTTCTTACTGTACAGGAGCAACCTGAATATTGTCTGAAGATGGCAGAACCCTGCTGAACAAGGTCAGCTCCCACAAGAGCTTCACTTGCCTTTGATTCTCACCCTCAACATGAATCACATAAACAGCAGTGGGCAGAGCTGTAACAAGGTTGATTCCTTCCTGGACAAAATCCCAAGGTGATGACCCTTCCTAGGAGTGGGAATAAAGTAATAGTGCCTGGCTTTAATAAATGTGATGGAGAGCAGTGTAAGTATGGGCCAGGAGGCGAGCAGGAGGTGCTGCACTTCGTTACCCGGGGTGTTTGTGCCTGCAGTGCTGCTGCTCATCCCTGCCAGCTCTTGGGACCACATTGGTACAGCTTGACTGCTCTTCCTACACATTTGGGCCATGTCCCTGGCAACTTGAGTCAGCCGTCTCCTGTGAGCCACTTCTGCAGAGGCCCACAACGGAGCCAGAGGAGAGAAGATACATCATAAACAAATTGTTAGATAAGGCCGAGCTGCTACTTAGTGCATTCATGGCTGTCCTGAATCACTGTCTTTTTTTTAAGGAAGTCTGAGGCTTATTTTAGCAAAACTTTGGAGACCTTCCCTTATGATAAATGAAACCACTCATTTTAAGTAAGGTTTCAGCATTTTATCTTGCTTATTTTAACACTGCCTGGCCAAACAGGACGCCCTGATGACTTCATAAACCATTTCTTCCTGAATGAAACTGCAAAGAACCACCCTTAACTTTGTCTTTTGTACCTAATTACATCTACCTCCCTTGCTCAAGCATTTCCTGTTTTGTGTTTTGTAAACACTGCAGTGTCCCCTCCAGGCAATGGGGAAGGTAGCTTTGAGTTTGGCCCAGGTTTGATGGGGGAGCTGGACCAACGTACCTCCAGAGGTCCTTCCAAACTAAATTATCATATGACTTTAGGTTTCTTACCTGCTGAAAAATTACTGTTGCATTTCTATCACTCTTCCTTCAGCAATTGTTATCTCACCAGGATGATTATCCTCTTGTTCTTAACCTTGCACTTGCTCATTGACATAATTTTTAGTCCACAAGGTGAACTTAGGAAAAATATGTCAGTGTTTTCTGTGCTAATCAGCAAATAAGATCACTATGACTTTCCCAGATAATTAGGTCCCTTATGAATATTTATATGCATTCAATAATTAATGTCAAGCAGTTTTCTCACACTGAAACTTTCCTGCTTGTGTTTTTGCAGAGCTTTTAAAGCACCATGAGAAAAACTCTCCAGCTGAGCAACAGAGGCAACAACACAGTTCCCACTCAATTTGATAGGCTTTATATTATATTGTGAACAAAAACTGTGTAAGAAAAAGATGCATTACAGAACAAGCCATAGGTAACTTCACAGAGAAATACTACACTCAAGCTGATGCTGGAAGAACCAATGAATTTTTATATCTGCCAGATTTACTACATAAAATCTGTATAACTTGCATGTTTAAGCATCCCCCCCTAAAGTCCTTGCTGGATAGTTCTAAGGTGCTAAAAAGAGCAGGTCTTCTCTGCAGCTTAACGATAAGGGTTTCATGAACAAAAAAGGGCTAAGGGACAAGACAAAAAGGGGAGGTTTTTGCAATTATCCATGAAAGATGATTATCTGTTTACAAGATTTTATCAATGGGAGCTTTACTGTACCTCCTGCTTTCTAACCATTGCATTTGGGGTTCTGATTCTGCAGATACTGAGTTGTTATTGTTGTCTTGGGAAGAAAAGTAGGATGAAGGTCAACAGCCCTTTCAAAGGATAGCCAGGGCTTGACCATTTATCTAAATGCTCAGGGCAATTATTTGGCTGCCTGGGTAAGGCACCCAGGATGTGGGACAACAGTGTCCAAGTGCCATTACTCTGGAGAAGGTTTTAATCCAGAGCTCCCTTGTCTTTGCTGTCACTCCACCCATCTGGTGCAGGATATTCTGGGGTGTTCTGCTTTGTATGACACACTGAATATTCAGTAGGACAAGGAAAGCAAATAAGTATACTACAGTATGGTCATGAAAGCATTCAAGAAGTGGGTGTTTTACCCAACCCTTCCTGGTATTTAATAATTTTATGGAATACACAGTTTAGAACTTCTACCTTGTACAGCTGGGTGACTATAGCACTTACCTAGCCAATTTCAATGTCCTGGGATAAAAACTGGAAGTGTTTTAGGTCTAGGTGAATGCTTCACTTCTGAGCTATTATGGATAAAAAGGAGATGCCTCCAGCCATGGCTGTATAGAATAACATGTCAGCATATACATCGTATCAAATCCTGCAGATGAAATAGGAGCGGCAAAAAAAATTGTCCCCTGAATCTCAGTGGGGTTTCTGTCTAAATTCAAAGTATCTGGGTCCTGTAATGACAGAGATGTTGGTATCATCAGGTTATGGCAACATCTAAGTAACTGTCACTAATTTTCTCTTTTTAAAAAAATGTGTTTACTGATTTATTACAACTAATAGCAACTATATTTTGGTCGAAACCACCTAAAATGACATAGAATCACTTGAATCCTAATTTTGTAACTTAATTCTGAAATGTTTTAAATATTTACAGATTTGAATACTAATAAACCCAGAGCAGTCAGCAGTCCCTCTCAAAAGAGAAACTAGGAATCTCAATGAAGAAGAATCCATAAGTTAAGAAATACATAAAGGCAATACTTGCACAACTCTGAACTGTTGAACTGTTCTGAAAAAAAGCCATAAACTAATATAGTTGAAGGAGCCTACTGAGTCTAGCTGCCAGGCAATTTATTTCCTTTCTCTTGTTAAACCAATGTGTAAAAATGCATGAAAAGCTCAAGTCTGATCTGCACTACCTTGCTCAACCAGTGTCAAATCTGGGATCTGGAAGTACAACATTCTCAGTCAGATAATACATCTGCCTCTGATACCACATACCAGCATTGCAGCTCTATAGTCATACTGTACTGTTACTAAACCACTTTTTTACTTCCTCGCAATTCTATAAAAAAACCTCTGTAAAAACACATATTAATTTTCCAATAAACCTTAAGATATGTAATGAACAATTAAAGACATTCATTGGCAAGAAGATTTGGTACAGCATACAAACATACAGAGACCAGAAAGAAGAGGGTGAAAACAAGAAAATCATCCCTTTAGCCAATTAGGATAACATTGATAGTTTGCTCATTCCTACATTTTTGTTATTCAAGAATGTGAATTCCTGGGAAGTTTTGAGTGTAGCACAGTGATGTCTGGTGAATAGCTTTGGGAATAATATTGTAAGCACACCTTCTGCCAAATGGTATCAGCAGCAAGAGGGAGCTAAATTTAAATATCAAAGACATTTAAATTGACACACACACTGGCTGCTGGCCAGAGAGCTAAGGAAAGCTGTGTTGTTGGGTTTGTTTTTTAATGAGTTCCTTTTTTGGATCTCAGGGAGCTTGGTAGCGAGCTGTCTGTCAGGACGCAGCACTAGGGAGGCAGTGAGATGCGAAACCGATGTGTGGAAGATCAACAGCAGATAAGTATTTTAAAGGTAGTTGGATAGAGGTAATAATTACATACACATCAGCAGGAGAGGTCACCCAAGGACAGAAGACTGAGGGTGGAGGGGAGGGAATAATTTTTGAGGAGGCTACACCTTGAGGTGAGAGGAAAAGCTTTAGGAAGGGACTCGATGGAAAGTCTAGACTGAAAGAAAAAGAGCGTAGAAACATTCTTATGCTCAATGCTACCAGGTATCGAAGGACAGGCATTTAATAGTGGTGTCAAGGCAACGAATACATCAGAGAGGATGAAGATGATGTGCAGGCTTGAACCTTGGTTAGGAAGTTGACTTTCAGTGATGGTACAGGGAGGATGTCTGCGAAGAGGAGCCATCAGGAACAGACTGAAACTGGTCTAAGACTCAGATCACAGCTATTTATTTTCTTATTGCCACCACAGTCACTTCGTTCATGTGCTTTGTTTTTGTAACAGTTGTAAACATCAAGAGCTCTAGAACCCAGTGTTCTGTCTCTATTAATTTGGATAGCACCAAACGTCAGAGATGTGAAGAGATGTACAACTGGCCAGGAAGATTTTGTTTCCTAGGAAAAAATAAATCAACAGGGTAACTGAAGGATTAATGCACTGAACAGGGGAATGGGGAAGAAATGGCACAGTCAGTAACACAGGAATGGAAATACCAAAAGCTGTTGATTATCATATTAAATTGTGGTTAGTGGGTCCAATTTACATTTGTTACCTTTGCTAGGTTTGTTTATGAAACCAGCAACTACTGCAGAAAGTTGCATGTTAATTTGAAAGAAATCAAGAAACACAGATAATATTGTTTATTGCTAAAATCAAAGTAGTCACTTAGTAACTCATCTTGATAAGGCCTTGCTGAAGTGGGGTGGCATCTTCTCCACAGACACTGAGCTGAAGAAACCTCTCAGAAACCACTTCCTTAAGCATACCTTCTGCTGCCTTATTTTATTTAGTTTGCATATCATTTTCTAAGCACTTCTTAATTGATTAACATATTTTTAAGTACATTAGGATATAGCTAATACTGGCTATGTAAATTTGGTAAATCAAAGTACAACCCACAGCTCATCTGCAATACATTGAATTTGCATTGTGTTTTTCAAGCCTGCCTTTCCTTGTTTGTATTCTGCAAAGCTAAACTCAGCACTAGGGAAGGACAGAGGGTGAAAAGATTTCTAGGGACTCCTCACGTATCTTCTAACAAGGTGCAGCAGATCTTATCTTCCATTCTCTCCTTCCTTGGGGCCAGCAAGTATCAAACTGTGCAGGCAGGAATGGTCAGACAAGGGCCTCTACCAATGATCCTTCTGAGAGACCTTGGAGCTTCACCTGGCTTAATTCTTAGTACTCTCTGCTGCAAAATGGGCATAATTGTACTCATCTGCTATGCAAAACTGAGATGTTTTCATTAACTAAGTTGTGCTAAGTGTTGGGAAGAAACTTGGCTCGTGTAAAATGACAAAAAGAGAGAGAACACAAAGGCAGTAAAAGGTCTCAAAAGGTCTCTTCAGAAGGGGAAGCTGTGCTCAGATTAAATAGGTGACATTTGTTTAAAAAGACATTGGTGGTATGAAATACTGACACCCCATCCTCTCCTTATGTGCCTTGCAGGAGCTTGTGCAGAACCTTTAGAATGCAAGGACAAACCAGCAGGTGGCTGTAGATGGCAGCGGCTGCCTGGAATGGGGCAGGTCCCAGGATGACAGAGGAAACCTGGAGTAGGCTCACTGGAGTGATTAATACCAGCTACCTTTACAAGCAGTCTTTCGGCAGTCTGGTCAGTTATCCATGCCCCAAAGAGACTCAGCCAAAATCAATTTCTCCTGTTTCCAGTGTTTTGAAGTCAAACCACTCACACCAAGGAATCTTTACTTCACAAGTACCTACTACTGAATAAATGGTTGCTTTGCACTAAGTAGTGGCAAATCATAAATATATTTATGAAAGCGTTTCCCAACTCAACAAACCAGTATACTTCAATTCTGAACTCACCTGAACTTGTTCACTCACACCACCCCTTGATACTCTAATTTTGTCAGGCTCACTATCAGAAATTTGGATCCTGAAATCTATCAACCACACTCATCTTGTTATGGTGAGTGGGACTTTAGGGAAAGTGGAAAATATTCTCTCTAGTCTCACCAAGTGGGTACCGAAAGGCAGGAATCTTACAGATTTTCCTTAGAAAGAGATTGGGAAAGATTTTGTATTGGTCTGGCTTCTGGACTCCCATGTACTGGGATTTCAAAACACAGTTGTGCTTTTTGGGGGTCTGTCTGTCAGAACATTCCCATGTCAAAGGATGAAGAAATCAGCAGGGCCAGTGGAGGCATTAGAGAAGGGAACAGTCTGGAGCCTATCGTAGCTGCACAAACCAGCCCTAAACCTAGAGAATTACACAAGCATTGCACAAGGGAGGCTTCACTGGAACTGTTGCCTCTGGCTTGCATTCCTTTTAAGCTGTTATAAAACTTTAAATATAATTAATAAATAACCAGGCCTCTCAAGCAGAGATGAGTCCAAAGCTCTGCCCCCTGCATGAACCGAGTTTGTTATTTCAGCTCTCGATATGAAAGTCCGGTGTATCACCACGAGCCGTAGCGCTGCTCCAGCTGCGGGGCTGCCTGCTGAGGTCAGCCAGACTGGCCCGGCCGCATTGCTGCTGCCAAGGAAACCAACCCCGGCGGCTCCGAAAGGTGGGGTAGGCTAAATCACAGGCACCTCCTTCAAACTGCCGTTCGCATGAAGGGCGAGGAAGGTTATCTCTTCCCTGACATCGGGGCGCTTTCCCGCTCCTCCTCCCCTCCCCTTCCCTTGCAGCATCAGCAGTGGCCTGAGCCTCTCTGTGCTCGCAGGGCTGGAAGCTCAGGGCTGTATTTGTAGCCTTCATTTCGGTGTCCCTGCAGGAAGGAGGGGCAGGGTGGCAGGAAAGGTCAAGGAATCACTGGATTGAAGGAAGAAACCTCTGCCTTTCAGCTGCTTGACGGGAAGGAATCTTCACCTCTCCCATCGTGTCCTCAAGGCAATTCTCTACGGAAAAACCCTTTGACAAGAGTCCTCCCTCTCTTTCGTTTATCAGCCTTTGTAAAGCTATTGATTAGCTCTGGAATTAAAACATTCTCAAATTCTTTAAGTAGGTAAAGACAAGTTGTTAGACCCACGTTACACTTTGGTACTTTTATCTACTCGCAGTAATTTCTAAACTATTAGAAATCTGCTCTCTGAGACACTGGTTGCACTTAAAGTATTGGTATCACCTGTGTTATGGGGTCCCTTTGTGCCACAGGCACTGCTTTGAAACATTAATATCAGATTAGGAACTACTTTCTAACATAACAGCCTGTTTAATGGGAGTGTCTGGGTTAAACAGGTGTAAAAGAGGTGGGCCTGGTAAAAGAGGTATGACTGGACACAAACACATGAGAGTCAATATAGACTAGTGCTAATTAGAAATACTGATAATTACACTTCATTGATTTCAGCTGGGATTTTATTGAAGTTTCTATGTTTCTAAAAATCTGATCACTTTTATCTAAGGTTATAAAAAAGAGTGCAGCTTCTGACAGCTTTGAAAATATTAGCTGTGGTAGCTGGTCTGAGACAACATTGACTCAATTTCTAGAGCTGAGAAAATCTCTGTGGGCGTCAAATACGACACAGAAGGTTAAAAATTAATACCACAATCTCATGCTTTATATTGTAGTATTTTTCCTAATAGTTGCAAATTCAATGCATGAAACAAAATAAGAGCTGGGTACCAAATACTCAGCAGCCAGATGCTTGTAGGTAGAGATGAAAAGTAGGAATATTACTACAGCTTTATGAAATGTTCGGCTACTACAAAGTAATAATTAATATCAGGTCTTGTTTAGACTTTTAAATTAATGATGCATGACAAATTGTATCTCCAAAACTGCACCTCCAAAATTGATCTAAGGAGGGCATTAAAATTCACCATAAAATATTTTCCAGGGTTGTCACAGAAGATAAAGCCCACAGAGTACATTACATGGTTAATTTGTGACCCCTGGTTGATGATCCATGATTTCAAGACTGACTCTTGTAGCAATATAGTCTTACAATAAATCAATTTAATACTTTACCATGCATAAAATGGTGAAAGGCACCTTATAATCTGCTAAGGACCTACTCTGGCTTTGAATTTGGACACATAAGTATACTAAAAGAATCCATGAATTTTCAGATTTTATCTAAGAATATGACACAGTAAAAGTAAGGGAGATCAGATAAAGAAGAGTCTGGATCAACAAGCAGGTTTTATGCCAAGGATGATGGTATACTCAGCTAATGCATTTACATATCATGAGACAATAGGCTTGTTGGTTGCTGCAGATTTTCCTTGTCTTAAAGTGTCATTCTTGACTGATATCCTGGGACATCCAAGAAGAACTGAGACAGATTTTGTAACGGGGAAAAAGAAAGGATGCTGGTTTATGAGCTTAATGTACCTCTTACAGATTTTAGAAGTATTGTTTTATCTGATATAGAGCACTTTAAAAAAAAGATCTACTGTGTAGCTATGTCCTGTGGATGATATGCAATTGCCTTCTCTGCTATTCTCTCTGTTTAATAAGCAGCTCTGTGAAGTTTGGATGACCACAGGTTTTGTAACATGGTTGATAATCCCTATTGTGTTATTGTGCCCAGGAAACATGAAAAAATTCACATAAAATATTGTTATTCTCTTCTTATAAAGAAACAAAGAAATTACTAATTCTGCAACCATGCTGAAAGAAGGGAGGGAGGGAGGGAGGGAAGGAAGGAAGGAAGGAAGGAAGGAAGGAAGGAAGGAAGGAAGGAAGGAACGAAGGAACGAAGGAACGAAGGAACGAAGGAANGGAAGGAAGGAAGGAAGGAAGGAAGGAAGGAAGGAAGGAAGGAAGGAAGGAAGGTGTATTTTAGGGGAGACAGGGAAAGGTTGACCCGTTCTTCGTGTGTGTTAGCAAGCCCTTGCTGTCCTACCCTGAGAGCACCTAAGCTACAGGACAAGCTCTATGATCTCTGTGAGATTTCTCCTAGCCATGTTTCCAAAAGTAGCAGTTATCATAGGAGGAAAAGGATGTTATAGGTGTTCACTGAGCACAACAATGGGCTCAGAACCTTCAGGCGACGTGCATGGGGGATGACCTGACTGTGGAGCTTGACTGCTGCTTCTGAGTAGGCCCAAAAGCAGAATTGTAGGTTGCTGGAAAAATTTATGAGGGAAAGTTTAGATCTCTATAGACATCATGTAGTGCTAAGTGAAATTTTTGAAATTTGCTTATTTTAAAGTGAGTACCTAAACACCATGAAAGCCTAACCTCAGTCATTCACGGCCCTTCACAGATCCAACTCAGTGAGCTCAGAGGGACCTAGAGGAAAGATCATAAACCAAGTAAACGTCACCATCTGTAATAAACAGATATTGTGTATGTCAAAGTATTCAAGAAACTCAGTCTTTTGAATTCTGGATCCATTCCCTCACATCATTACAACTGATTTTATTGTGGCTTACAAAAGGCAGGAGACCGACTATGGACTATCACACATTTTAATCCACTAAACTATCAGCTTTTGTTTAAAGGATCCATTATAGAGAAAAGAGGAAGAGAGTTTCATAGAGCAATAGAAAATAAATTAAAACAGTTCTTCCAACATTTCTTAAAAATTAGTTGTGTAGAAGAAGACAAGATATATTTTATATTTCTTAAAAACAGCTGAACATAATCCTGATAATTATTTTGAAGGGATTATATGGTGAAAAGTGACTGTAAAAACATTGAAAGTATACTTTTTTTCCACATATTATTTGAAAATCATAAA
Organism: Orthonyx spaldingii; assembly: GCA_013397795.1. Lineage (NCBI taxonomy): Eukaryota > Metazoa > Chordata > Aves > Passeriformes > Orthonychidae > Orthonyx > Orthonyx spaldingii. The sequence goes on from VZTJ01003848.1 coordinate 2,357,480, forward strand.
TCACTGTTCTCCCATGTGTTCTGGAAGTCTGAACTGGTGATATGGAGAGTGTTGGGTTTCAGTGGACAAACTCCCATTACAGTGTTATAATAATTTGAAAGGACAGTTAAGGTGGTTTTGGGTGGGATAGAGTTAATTTTCTTCATAGTAGGTGTATGGGGCTGTGTTTTGGATTTGTGCTGGAAACAGTGTGGTAATACAGGGATGTTTTGTTACTACTGAGCAGCGCTGACACAGAGTCAAGGCCTTTTCTGCTCCTCACCCCCCACCAGTCAGGAGGCTGAGGGTGCACAAGGAGCTGGGAGGGGACACAGCCAGGACAGCTGACCCCAACTGACCCAAGGGACATCCCACACCATGTGGCATCATGCTCAGCTCATAAAACTGGGAAAGAAGGAGGAAGGGAGGACATTCTGAGTGATGGCATTTGTTTTCCAAAGTCGCTGTTATGTGTGATGGAGCCCTGCTTTCCTGGGGGTGGCTGAACACCTGCTTGTCCATGGGAAGTGGTGAATGAATTCCTTGTTTTGCTTTGCTTGTGTACACAGCTTTTGCTTTGCCTATTAAACTGTCTCTATCTCAGCCCACAAGTTTTCTCACTTTTACCCTTTCAGTTCTCTCCCCCATCCCACCACAGGGGAGTGAGTGAGCGGCTGTGTGGGGCAGAGTTGCCAGCTGGGCTTAAATTACAGCAATGGTCCACAAAGGCGGTTTTCTCTTGGTCTTTTTGCACATCTTTATAACATGTATCTTAAAATAACACAACAGCAGTCTGCAGGGAAATCAGTCTGATCATGGAATTGAGAGACAAGTATTTTCTTCCCACTGCTCCCACTGTCCTCCTGGCTGGCAGAATATGTCCCTCATTCGCTCTGCCAGCTTCCCAATATTTTTTCCTGTAATATTAATTTCCCTTTAAGTATGCTTTACAACCTGAACATACCAGCTAAAAACACTTCATAAGAGCAAGATCTTATCACTTGATGACTCGTGATATCATTCATGTGTTTTAACTTTGGTGTCTATCCAAGCAGGTGTTTTATCTTTCTTATGAACAGCTTTCATGATTAGAATTCAGTCCCTATTTGCATGTCAGTAATAACAAAAAAAAGCCCCTTCTTCTACTTAATAGCTGGATACTGCTCACTGAAGACTGAATATTATAGATACCATTACCAAATCAAAGAAGTATTTTTTTTCCCTTTTAAATCATCACAGACATCAAAACTGAGTTGTACTACAAGTATTCTATCTGCTCAGACATAGAAAGGTATTGAATGACAAAATCTTCACCACAACCAGAAAAAAATCAAAATAATTAAATAGGACATGAAACAATTTGTCCATTATGTTACACCTGGTGTCAGAAAAGCAGATGATGTAACCTCAGGCATTTTCACTCACACCTCAGCTGTTGATCACTACCAAACACAGGCTTTAACACACCAAGAAGCTGATCCAACACTGCAGCACCTAATCTCAATGGCTAATCAGAAACACTTGAAATTGATTCTTTCTGAGGGCCAGCAACATCTGGTACATTCAGATCGGCAGAAGCAGCTCTGCTGCACTAACTGCTACAACTGAGAACTGTCAACCCCCCCTAGAAAAATGAGTCTTTAGGTGTTAGTTCTTTCTGAGCTGGTGAAGTATTGTGCTGTTTTAGAGGAGCCTCTGAGTGTCACTGGGAGTAGTGAAAAAAGAGTAATAGGAATTTATGCAGAAAATAACCATAGCTACTCTGATGAGACTGCTGTTTAGAAGGGCATGTTTTGCTTGGTAGATTCTCAGCAAATCTATTTCTCTTCTGCCTTGCACTTAGGTTGGGCGAAATTGTCAGTTTGCCCTTCATACAAGAGTGCCTTCAAGAAAAACAAAGAAAAATTATTTTTGTATTCCCTCCACCCTCCTTCAGTGTTTGTTCTGCCTGTGCTGTGTTACTGTGTAATTTTGCCTACTGCTAGTTATTTGGGTAATGTAGACATTTACAGTTTGTCATTACAGAGGTCTAAGATTAGATATTGTAAAGACTTAACTTTTCTTATATTATCAAATACTGATTTGTACTGCTTTCCATTGCTGATTAGCCTTTGATGAGGTCTGGTGGCAGTGCTGGTTTACATAACCTACCTGCCTTTGCTTTGAGATTTGCCTGTTTGTGGACAACAGAATTAGGCCTGTGTAACTTCTCTTGTCTTACATCTTCTTGTGCCGTTTCTTTCAGTTCTGAGATTTCTAATTCATTAGAATTTGCTCAAAGGCAAATTTAATTTAATTTTGGCTTGAGATTGGCTAGGAGTACTACTTCTGTTGTTTGTATCAGCCCAAAACACTGAGTACACCTGTGATACCCTGTCTCTGTAAATGAAAAGGCAAAAACTTCACAAGCATAACTGTGCTTGTAGTGAAGGTCATGTATTAAGTCATTTACCTCAAAACATTTTTTTTTCTTATTTCTATCTTAAAATGCAGCTGTTTTAACTATTAAGATATATTTGAGTTCACAGTGAAAAACTGTGTGAAGAATATAATTATGTGTTCATCCTTAACCCAGATCTTAACTCTAAGAGAAAAAAAGATTCTTATATAAGAACCAGAGGAACAAAAAAGACTATTGGGTCTATTCTATTAAAGCTCCCTCCATTCAGAAAACATTTCCCTGCGGTCAGAATCTAATTGCTTTCTGAATAACCATTATGTATCTGCCTTTGCCCACTGGGCCATTCCAAACGTGACATTCCTTAGAGGGGAAAAAATGACATCCAGCTGTTGTGTTTGAATTTCTTTTTTGCTAGCAAATACCAGTATTTCATCCAAGAAGCTGTATTGGGAAAAAAATGAGTTACAAATGCAGTAACTCTGATGATAAGTGCTAAAATTAACATTTGCCACATTCCTTACTTTATTACCTGTGTTATGATACAGGTTCTCATTGCATCACTCTGTGCCATGTGTTCCATGTGATGCTTGCTTTGCTTAGTGCTAAGGAGGGGTGATTTCTACTGAATGATCAGCTTCAACAGTTTCACTGTGCAGCTTCAGACCATGTTCACATGTGTTCTGTTTAATACTACACCAAAGCCACAAATGTTAATTTCCTCACAGCCCCCCCTGTGGTTCTTGGAACTATCATCAATATTGAATTCATTTTCATACCTTTCTGGAGATGAATATAATGCCTTGTTTCACTAAGGCAGAGCTGAAGCCTGGTTAAGCAAATATCAAAGATATCCAGTTGTTTTGGATTTCCATTCTGGGGTCATGAGAATACTAAGTTTCTTTGGAATACTTTACATGTGCTGTAGATAAGAACATATTACCACAGAGAGAAAACACAGATGAGCTGAAAAGCAGTAAGTGGTCCACCCAGTACAGCCTCATCACAATTGTTTTTCTTTACATAGTCCCATTCTATTGGAACCCTTCAATCCACTGTCCTAGGCACCTGAATGCTATTTTCCTTGACTCTCAAGGCCAAGTAATGGCACTGGTGTTCTGATCTTCCTTCTGCTCAGTCTCCTCTAATTGAACATCACAGGATATGTCCAAAGTAATTGCCAGGAAAAACTATGCTGCTAACAGTGTGGTAAAGGAAGGTGTCCCAGTATCAAGGCTGCAGTTGTGGCAGTTTTTGAAGATCCCAATGTTTTCATGGTTGCTGGTGTGGGAGGCATGAGAGGGACATGGAGTGCCAGCAGAACTAGCAAATATGAATTGGTGACTGGTGGATGAGTCAGACCAGGAGTGGTGCTGGAAGAAAGCAAGAACTGCAATGTTTGGTTTTACACTAATGAAATAGCAGCAATGGAGGGGCACAGACAGGCAGGTGATAGCAGCAAGCCCAAAGGAAAGCAGGTATGGCTAAGTCAGCAGTAATTGTGCTGAGACCCAGGAGCCACACACAGATTTCCAGCAGTTCCTGTGTAACTCCTGTTCCCCAGCACCTCGGGCCAGCACAGCCTTGCTGTGGTCATAGACCTCACTCGTGGGATCAAGCAAGTCTTCAGCTGCTGAGGTTGGTGACATTAGATCATCCAGTGGCCAGCTGGGTACCTAAGACAGGTTTTACTGGCAAGGAAGGAGTGATGTCCTTGGAACCACTGATTTCTTTTCCTGGAAAAATGTGTTGGAGTTCGCCATCCATGATCTCTCTGTAGTGTCTTCATACTCCTGCTGGAGAGAATTTCCCAAGAGATACCACAACTGGAAGAGAGGCTGTGGTGGGGATAGCTGGAGTTTTCTTAAAGGAGAGCTGATCTGTGTGTTAAGCTTGATAGACGTGTTCCAATGAATCCTGTGGTCTGGGACCTGTGAGATGAGGGGCCATCTTAGCATTTCTAGTCCTGAATATCTGACCATTGTGTATACTCTGACCGCTGTTGACATCAGTTGGCTTTCATCTCCACGTACCTCCTAAGGCTGTGGTTCCCCACTTGCAAGCAGAACCTGTGTCCTGTTGGATGAAATCAGAGTGTGGGCACGAGTGCACTTTTGCACAGCTCTCAAAGACTCCTGAGGTGAGGTTTATGCTGGTTTTGGCCAGCTACAGGAGAACAGGCAGCATACAACACAGCAATACAACACTGGTTACCCTGCCTAGTCTACAAAAATGGTTTTGGTAAATAAGAACTAGCAAGTGTAGAAGGTATTAATTGAACCAGTCCTTGTCATGTTGTATGCATGATGTTTGAGACGCAGTACAAGGGCCTCGAACACAGACTTTAGCATCTCATCAAATTGTTGTCTGGGTTGTATTAGAGCAGTCCCACTGAGCTAACCTGAGAAGTAAAGGTAAGTAAATAAAAGTCTACATTTTATGACAGAATTTAGTGACCTCTTTTTCTCTCTCTTGAAACGTATGTTTCTTTACAATGTACAGGTTTTTTCATCTGAAATACAGGCAGCTACAAAAATAAGGTATGTAAAAATGTCAGCAGGAGACTGACCTTTTTGAAACTTCTAAATAGCCATTCTAACTTTTAATCTATTTTTTCTGAAAATACAGGTCTAAGTTTAAATGCTGGCTCCAGGCAAACTGTTTGAATTGTTCAACTGTCTAAAAATACACTTAAAAGCTGTATTTGAGGAGACAAGACGCTGATGTAGAAGCAAAGGAAGAGACAGAAAGTCAGAGCCTTCGGGAAGCTGTAGCACAAAGACTTCACAGAAGTTCTTTTCAAATTATCCCTCATCTGCCTGCTCTTAGTGCAAATATTCATGTGGAAGGAGCATGCTGAATTCTTCCACAGAAGTTACATAAAGAGAAGTAATCTAAAAATAACATTTTTTGACCAGGAGACCTAGAGGCAATGAAGAACAGAAAGATACAAAATATTAGAATTAAGGTAATTTGCTTCAGACAATCTTTCTAGTAAGCAACTAGGGACAAAGAAACTAATGCTGTTTGACATAGCCCCTAAACACTGAAGACCTTGCAAGCTTCTTAGATTTTTCCTCGCTAACATGACATAGCAAGACTTTTTTCTTGGGTACTGGGTCTGCCAGGTCAGGAACTGAGGAATATAAAAGCAGAAGATTGCAACAGTGACCAAAGGAGCAAGGCTGATGAAATGGGCTCTTGGATTTTGTTCTCTGAGGCAAAGAAAATTTTGCAAGGCAGATCACCTGATTCCTTGCTCCATGCAATCTCTTTTTATTCAGTCACCGGAGGTTGGAGATAGTATGTTTCTTTATAAACAGCTTTGAAAGATTTCTGATCTGCCTTTAATTGGGTTACCATCCTGTCTTTCCCTGCTGTTCTGCGTGAAATGTTGCTTTGTGACATACATTTCCTCTTCCTTTCTGTACAAAAGCAAAAGATGAAGATCAAGTTATTTCTGAATAACAATGTCTAGACACTATAGCTGGACTCCATCCAAAAATGTTTAAACAGGTCATAGCTTAAGCTGGTGTAAACTGGCACAGCTGCACTGGCTTTGTTCTAGTTATCCTGACTAAGGCAGGTGGGGATGTAGCACATGTTAACCAGGCTCTTCTTGTTGCCTGTGCTCTGACAAAGACTTTTCTGAACTTTATTCAGGCTTATTCATTTTTGGGTACTCTGAGTGATGGTTTAATGTGCGAAATTATGAATGGGATCTAAGTGCATGACCCAGTGTCTAGACTATTGCTGGCACTTAATTTTCTGCCTTCCATTTAGGCATTGCTTTTGTACATTGTTTAATGTTTTACTGCTGTTCCTGCCTGTGTGTTGGACTGTGTGCTCATTTGCGTGTGCAACTTAAGGAATGCACACAGGGGTGGCTGAGGATTGCAGAGATTGCTGTAAGTGCACTGGATTACTTCTTTGTGTCTTCTTTCTTCCTCCTCTCACCATCCTCAACCTTTGGTTGAGAATAGCTTCAACAAGTAATTATGAATCATCCAATCTGGGAAGAAATACTTCAATTGCTTTTTATAATCACCTGTTCTGTCATCACTAACTACAGCAAAAGCAAAATACTGTCAAGATTGACCGCCACATTCTTGTAAACAATCTGGTCTTGCCATTTGCCTGCTGTTGAAACAATGAGGTAGACATTGGGCTGTAGAGAGATGGGCCCAACCCCTTTGCCCAGAGTTTTACAATGACTCCTCTCATCTGGATGCGTGTTCACTGCCGGCATCGTACAGGTCTCAGCACGCTGTGCTTCATGACAATCTTAGTAACTCAACTTCAATCAGAGCAAGAAATCCTTTCCTTGTTAGCTTTGGAAAGATTTGGGTTCTGTTTCAATGCATTTCATATTAAAACAAAAAAAAAATATAGAGAAGTAAAACAAAATTGTTGCTGACACAGAGCTGGAAACGAGTGTGTTATCTTACCTAGAGGCACTTTGTTCAGAAAGACTCAAAATGCCGATTTCGTAATCTTGATCGTGCTCCAGGTGATGGCCCTGGTTAAGCAAATAAGTATGTTTTAACTTTGCAAACTGCTGAAAACACAGGAAATAAAGAGAGAAAACAGCATGAGCCAGCAGTTGCCTTGTTGCATGGGGTATGAAGAGGGAAAGGCCCCCCATGGCCTCACTGCTTGGGAGCTGGACGCGGAATGCTGTGCGTTGGCAGGTGCAGACTGCAGGGGTCACAGAAGTGGCCGTGCTGCCGGGGTTGCTGCTGCTGGTCAGCACAGGTGTGAGGCAGAGGAGGATACAGCCATGTTACCATTGTCTGGGCAGTTTTAGTTCTGCAGCTTTCTCTCTCATATTAATGTCTAATTTAGGAAAACAGCTGAGGGCCAAAGGACCCTCTGAAAAGCTTGCTTCTGTATTAATGGATTTCAGGGACTTGCCATTTGACTACCTAACTTTTAATGGAGGGAGAAATATTCTTTGGAGACTCAGGGATCATTTAGACAGATTGAGTTAATACTTCTGTTCACGGGCAAGCCTTGTGTAGGCAGGGAAATGATGGATCCCTCTCTGTGCTTCCTTGTAGCCTAATGGATAATGTGGTGGAACTTGAGGGTATTTTTTTTAAATGTCTATAAATGATAATGCCTGGGAAGAGGCATCTGAGACATGGTCTGTAGTTTAACTGCTGATACTTTTATAGCAAGACATAAAAAGAGATTTCTAGTCTACTTTGCTCCCCATCAACCATCACAGCTGCCAGATCACCCTCCTCTTGTCAAAGCACAAACCTTTAGAATGTATTTGCTCTCATTTGATTTGGCTTTTCTCTTCTGCTGTACCTCAGGGGGCCTCACTCCTCCCTGGTGCCACCACGCAGTGTGTACAGGAGACCAGGACCTACATCTCACTGTTCATCACCCTGTTTGAACTTCACACCCCTGCTGCAGTGGGGCCTGTCCCATCTTGCTGCTGCCAGCCTCCTCACCTGCCTTTGTTCCAGTCCTCCCCTCCCCTGTCCCCAAGCTGCCTTCTCCTGTCACACATACATCCACTCAGGTGTGCTGGATGCCTCGGTCCCTATTTTGTAGTCAGTAGGCTGAGGCTTGGATTTCTTCAGGGCTTTCCTGCCTCACAGAGGGGGCAGGAAAAAAGGATTGCACAGGACTTCCTGGTGACATGGGAGAAGGAGGAAGAAGTGTCTGGACCTTCTCCAGCAGACAGAAGCCCTCTGCATCCTGGCTTTCAGTGGAGGGCAACTCATGGGGCTCCAGTTCAGTGGCTGCTGCATGTCCCTTTGAGCCCAGCAGCTTGGAGATGGACAGGGAGGAAATTAACCAAAGCTCTGAATTCTGTGCTTCCCTTGCAGTCTCCAATTTACCTTGATGGTACAGCTCACTTCTACATACAGAGCACCCCTGTGTCTTGCATTAAAGGACCAGGGAGGGCTTTGCTGTAGCTGGGGAAAAAAAAAATCAAGCATTTGAGGGCATGTTTGGCATAATTCAAGCTATGGCTCCTGCTAAAGGTTTTACTGAGCAACTTCACTTCTCATAAGTTGTTCATGAGTAGACTACATTTTCATGCACTTCGTTTATTGGTGGTTTTTGGGGGATTTGGGGTTGTTTGCTTGGGTTTTTTTTACACTTTGCGTATTTTCTGCCAATTCTCTCCTTGATATTTGTGAAAGATTGATAACAAACATTTAGCAGTTAACATTTGAGCTGCTCCTATTGAGTATATAGAGATACGTGAGATTTAAATTTCACCTAATCATGACTTGAGACACTTAATTTGACTCTTTATTCAGGCTGATCATGTGGCCTAAGAAGGTTAAGCAAACCTTAAAATCAATTAATGGTTGAAAATAGAGGCATTAAGTTGTGTGGGAGCATCAGTGCTCCTGTTCATTCCCAGAGGTATTGATAGTAAGCTAAATACATTCAAATCTATGTCCTATGAACCCGGGCAGCAGTGAAATCTAGAGAAGAGGAGGAAGATTCTCCCCTTTAGCCTAATGGCAAACAGAGAGGGTATGAGCCCCTCGCTTCCACTTCCTTGAAGAGTGTCTTAACTATCCCCATGTATAGACAGAGAACTGTGTTTTCTGGTGGCTGCTTTGGCAAGATGCTGGCTTTTGGTTGTGTAGGGCTCTGTGATATATGCAGAAAACTTTTTGTGCACGTTCTTGACAAACAAATCCATTGGCAAGAATATCCTTAGCAAGTAAGTTGCAGTTCAGTTCTTTTTATTCTTTGTGCAGGTCCTGGCATGATGGGATGTGGGGCTGTAATTGATGCTCCAAGTCAATATGACACTAGGTATGTACCAGTGATATATCTTCTCATCATCCTGCAGCAGGAATTGCTGTTACTGTGCTGACACACTGTGTGTGTTGAAGAAAGAGAGAGCTGGGTCTGGGAAATATTTCTGTTGGATGTTAAATGACATTGTACAAGAGTTTTATAGCAAGGTCTTTGAAGTATAGCAAAGAAAAAAGCTAATAATTTGAACTATATTCACAGTATTTTCATATGTTTTGTATAGACTTTTATATGGTAGGTTCAAAGTGTAATTGTTATTGCTTCAGTTTCTTAAGCTTCATTTCTCCCTGTACTGTCTCAGCAAATTAATTGCCTCAACACTCTTCCCCCAGTGACAGGAAACATGGTTTTATAGGCATTGTCCTTCAGTAACTAAGAGCCAGGGTATGAAGCAGTGGTGCTTAGTAGGATTTTTGAAAGGTGACTAACACCGCATTGCCATGGAAATCGATGGGATTTAACCAATTGGAAAATCTCTCCCCAAGATCTGTCTACCTATGCAGTGAGCTCAACGCTTTGTAAAACTTGGCCAGGCACCTCTGCTCAGGGCTGTCGTATTCTTCCACAAGTGTATTTCAGTTCGGGGCACAGGGCAGTTTCTGGCCTCAGCAGAAAAGCACTGCAGTAAGAGGGAGCTGCACTGGATGATGTTATTTCCAGGCTTCCAGTTCGGAGGCACCGGCGAGATGAAAGGCACTGATGCCTCTCCCTGGCGCTCACTCCCTGATTGTAATGATACGGTGTCAGATTGCGAGGGAAGTGGGATGGTTTGACGGGGGAAACAGCGGTGCTTAAGGTGCCTCCAACCCCTCGGCTCTCTGCAAGTTCGGGACTTCCTACAGTAGGAAGACAATGATCACATTTCCCCCAAGGTCAACCATCACAGTGGGCAGCACATGGCAGTAGGAGTGGTAGTTTTGGCTGGTGTCCTTCAGCTAGTCCCTCTAGGAGACCTCCCACTGCAGCAGGCAGAGGCTGAAACAACCCATCAGCCTCTTGCTAATGCCAGAGTGCAAATTCCTTTTGCCCTGACCCAGGATAAACACACCTGTGTTCTCTTCTTGCCTTAGCATTTTATTTTGCCCCAGTGAAAAACAGCAAAACAGAAGAGAGAGCTTTGTGGTTCAGGAAGCTGACAGTTATTAAAAGTAAATTTTACAAGAAGGCAAGATGGAGGAAGGGGAATTCTGACAAATCCCTGATATGTATGGAATGTTTTTTTTATATGGGAATAAAGCAGAGTTCAGAGTTTCTTCAATTACATTTTGGGAGTTCTGTTATTTGAAAATAATTGTTTGTAGTTGCTTTATTTTTCCTGAGCCAGGGCAACTTTGATTGATGTAACTGGAACAAACAGGATTGCATAAGTCTGCAGAGGTTTCCTGGTATGCTGGCCAGGCTTTGTACTGATTTTTATCATAGCTGTGAAATTCTCACCTGACATCTGTACTAGCACATCATGTCATTTGCAGTAATGCTAACCATAAGGCATTCCCAAAGAACGGTCTCCAGCACGTCACTGTGGAGCGATGGAATGCAGACACTGGAAGTTTCTGCTGGACACGGACACAGCAGCAATAAAAATAACACCCCCGATTTAGCAAAAGAAATCACAAAGGCCAGTTCAGCTTTGGATCTGCTAAAAATGGTTCAACATGGGTGACATTTTTTGTATCACTTTTGTATTTAATTCTACAGTCTTGTCATCTGGAAGCAGCATGGGCAGGTGCAAGTGAATGAAAATAACAGCTCCACAGGGCTTTTCCTAATTTATCTTTTTTTAGGATTGCCTGCCATTTGTATTTATAACCAATTCAAGACCTTCTGATTTCATAGTCAATGCCTTTTGGACGGTTCTGGGATTTCAAACAAAAAGAACTCTTTGAAGGACAAAATGCAATATTCTACTGGAGACAAGGTTATTACCTGAAATATTTGTTTGCATGTGAGAGAAAAACAGGTTTATAGAAACACAAAATAAACTGGCACCCTGAATGTCAGCATTAAGAAGAGAAAGGACATTTGTACTTCAGACATCCTGTGACTGTGGTGGCAATAATTCATTACAAACAATTGAGAGCTGCAGAAAATCAACAAGGAGGACAGTCTGTGATGACCAAAATCTCCTGACATTGATGCTGGAGTGGTTCCCTTGCAGGTAATATAAAAGTCCTTTGGGACACCAACTTGCATCTACAAGACAGATTTACAAAACCTTGAAGGCTTATTTTTCATCATCCATCTGACACTCTCTTATTTCTGCCTGCAATGATATTTAGTGCTGGTCACAGTAACAGAGAGGAGGGGAGAACCCACATGGTTATACAGAACTGCCCCTGTGCAACCTCACTTCATCCCGTGCCCCTCTGGCCTGAGGGAGCCATCCAGCCACCTCAGTGCTGTCCAGATGTTCTGCAGGGTGGAACTGACAGCAGACCTTTCTCAAAAATGGTTGGGCTTTTAGACAGGTGGGAAAGTAGCTTTGGGGTTGGGATAAACTTCTCAAAAGCAGCAAAAGCCAGACAAAAAAAAAGTTCTTAGTTGTTCTTTGGTCCCACTGATATGTTTCACAAGGCCATATTAGGACAGCTAAGGACTCCAAAAAACCAGCACTTTGGAGTCTTTGTTCCATTTCTTATTTGTGAAACTCAAGCTCTTGGCACAGAGTCCCAAAAGTATTTGGGCATGTTGAATCCTAGGGATTCCTGTGATCAGGTAACTCGGCTGCAGCTGCCTCGGAGACTCGAGCTCAAGGGCTTCCTATCACTTCTGAGAAGAAGAATTGCACTTTTAAGAATTTTACCCATTATTTATGAAAACAAAGAACGCTTTCAAAAGAGAAGCTTCTAATTCCATAGCACGAGGCCAGCTGTGCCATCATTCCCTGAGGTGAGAGCTGCTCTTGCTTCGCTGGGAGCAGCACCAAGCTCCATTCAGCAGGATGCTGAGTGAAGGTTGGACTTTGGCACTAGGGTAGCCCTGTTGAAGGATATACCTGCCTGAGGTAACAACTGATGTTTTTGTTCCTCATTCCTGCTTATTTAGAAAGCAGGCAAATAGTGATAAGCTTTAAAACAATTCCAAGAAGTTTGTAATCGCAAACAAGCTGTGGGAACTCTGATTTAAATCCAATTTTTTGTTTTTCCACAGAACATACATCTTTTTACACCAGGAAACTAATAAACATAGTGTCAACAAGAGCCATAAGATTAATTCCTTAGGATTTATAGGGCAGTCTGTAACTTCATCTAGTGACTGGCTTAATTCCCTCTCCCTCCTGTGTAAATTTGAGAGACAAAGGGCTCTGGAACATCAAGTGGGACCTGTGTCTGGGTTTGGAGTCTTAGGGATTTTCATTTCATGCTTCTTTATGAGCTTTGCATAAGCCTGTCATTGGCCTTTGGTAAAGAACAAATAAGCAGCAATAGCTTGTGTTGTGCCAAAGCTGTAAAACAACTGACAATGGGAGCTTCCAGTGCTTGTGAGATACTTAGAAAAGTGAGTCCCAATGTGAAAGACCCAAGGAATGATATTTCATATTTCCCCTGACAGTACAAAATACTTGGGTTCATACATTGTTTTTAAGAGGTTGTAGCTAAGTTAAAATTCTTGAGGAAAGTACAGGCAATGATAGGACTGGATAATGACTTCGTGATCTGGACTCTTGCTGTGTAAGGATGATCTCACATAGGATGTGCTATGATGTAGCTGTTCCTTTTTTCTGAGAATAACATTAAGTTTTTTTTTTTATTATTTTAGAAGGTCTAAAGCCTTGCAATGTCTCTATTAAAAATACAGAATTGCTCTGTACATAGTAGAAATAAGGTAGTCTGATTTTCCCCTTTATTTGAATCCTGTAACTGGATTTCCATTGTCTGAGAAGGGTTGAGTAGTTCCTGCATCCCATTATTCTGTCATGTGTCTGTCTGTTCACTCTGCTTCCCTCATGGAGACATTTTTCCATGAAAAACATAGCAGGAGCTTCGCACGCTTGAGAAAGATATTTCTCTAAAATTGACTAGAAGATTCAGAAGAAAGCTTCCTGTGAAAGAGCAGTAGCAATGCCTGTAGCTTTGTCTAAGGAGGGGTGATGAGTGAGTTGGGAGCTTATGGGTGGGGATCAAAGGGCAGACCAGTGTGAGCAACTGTGGTGGGTGTCTGCTACAGATCATCTGATTGGGAAGAAGCAGCAGACAACTGGGAGAAGTCTCATGTTTGCAGGTCTGGTTCTTGAACCACCCTGGTAGCTGCTGGGAGAACAACACAGCAGGGCACAAGCAACTAAGGCTGTTTCTGGAGTGCATTGAGGATAACTTTCTTCCAGACACAGGTGACGGAGGAGTCAGCAAGAAGAATCTGCTCTGCCTGACACTTATCAATGTGGAAGAACTGGTCAGCAGAAAGTCAGGGGTAGCCTTGGTTGCAGTGATGATGAGATGAGAATGGGGCAGGGAAATTGGTGACAAAGGACATGGAAAAGGTCAAAGTGTACTCAGTGCCTTCTTTCCCTTGTTTATTCAAGTAAGATTTGCCTACAGGAATCCCAGGTGCCTGAAACCAGTAGGAAAGTTTGAAAGAAGGAAGATTTGTTCTTGATGGATAAGGATTAATTTAAGGAACATTTAGCCAGACTGGACATATCTAAATTCCTGGAATCTGATGGGATGCACCCATTAGTACTGAGGGATCTGGTCAATGTCATTGTAAGGCCACTCTCAGTTATCTTTGAAAGGTTGTGGTAATTTGAGGAAGTTCTTGAGGCCTGGTAGAAAGTAAATGTTGCTCCTGTCTTCAACACAGGCAAGGAGAATTTGGCGCTCACATGCAGAGCACTGTTTTAATCACTCTGTGTTTTGGTTTGGGGGTTTTGTGCAATAGAGGCCACAGACTTTTCAGCATATAATATCCAGAAGTGTATTTAATGTATTTTGATGCAAATCGTTCAAAACTAGTGGAAAATGCATATGAAATGCAACACTTTGTGTGTCACATAAGGACATTGGACCAGATTTTCATTGCCCTACAATGTCCCTCACCAAGTTATGGTGTTCTAGCTCTGTCAAGTCTTGGGCTGCCCAGTCTGCCTAGCCGGTGCTTATTCAGTATAGGGAATCACACATCCATTTGGGACCACCCACAACTGTCACAGAAATATTGTGAAGGACCTTCCTGCTAAATATCTATCTAGTGCTATAATTTAAAACACCCAGACAACTTCCACATTTTGTTCCTTCTTTGGGTGATCAGGCACCCGCATCTTGCTTCCATCATTTCTTCTCTCTTCTGACAGTGTTTAAGCCCTTTTGAACAGCAGCCCATGGAAGGCAATGGGTGGACAGATTGTCTACTGAAACAGGTAAGTTATTTATTGTGCAATAAATAATTCAGCACAAATCATAAAGTCTAGCTAGTCTGTTACTTTGAATGTCTTTAAATCAACACATTCTATATTTTATTTTCCAGTCGGCTGCAAAGATGATGCAGAACACAAAAAAAGCAAGATCAAAGGCTACACATTATTTCACTGAGTAAGTCTATAATGGAGATACAAAGGAAAACAATTTCTCCTCTTCGGTCTATCATGTCATTGTATGTCAAGGATAGTAAATGAAGGTTCTTCCCTGATGCTGAGTAAAAGATTTAACAGGAAATCCTTGAGCTAAGAACAAGGCAGAACAGTTCTGGGAAAGTGCTCTTACTCTCCATCACCTGCCAGAGTCTTCTGTCAGTTTCCAGGAGGAGCTTGGATCTTGAATCCAGTCTTGTTTTGAACCAGTTAGTGCAGCTGAGCCAGATAAGCTTGGACAGTCAGGGGAAACATGGATGTCATAATTGTTGTCTTGAGGAGTTCCTATTATGTGTAGTATGCTAGTTAGGGTCTGAGTCAAGAAAACATATGACTCTGAGCTTTGTTCACTCAGATTCAGAAGGGCATTTTTGAGCTTTGTGCACTTAAACATTTTTCTGGAGTGTGGTGGTTTTCTGAGGCAATGTCTGTAGCCATCCCAGTGGAGTTAATGGAGAAAGATCCTATTGACTTTTGGAGTAAATTTTCTCTTTAGTAATGTTGACAATGCTGAGAAACCCCAGGGATCATCCATAGCATGTAGCCATGGAAGGGGACAGGTTGAGTTAAGCCACTGTTTTGTTTTCACTTGGACTGTCCTGGAGCTGCAGAGATTGAGAAACATTTGAATGTTTCAGAGGACCAACACTGAAGATTCAATGACAGTTTAGACGGCCGTGGAGGAGGTAAAAGTCTCTTTTTCTCTGCCCTCTAGCTGAGAGACAGTTAATATTACAGTGGTCTGGGTGACTTTACATGACTGTGGAGACTAAACCGATGAGACTCCCCAGAACAGTAATTTCTTCACCCCTGTCTGTTTCGCTCTAGCTGGTACCTGCCAGAGCATAACAGAGCAAGGTCTTTGCTGAGAAAAGGGAATAGCCTGGGCTAGAGGCCTAGAACCTACCTGAGGGGTGGCAGTGCCAGCCACCAGGTTTTTTGCAGAAACACCATCCCTGCTACCAGGATGCCCTGCTTGTCAGAAAGCAGCTGTATAGATGGTCCACAGATTCCTGTCCTACCTAGGAACAAGGCTTCCAATGCCCCCTGACACCACTCTGGCCTTTCTGCGCAGTGTGAAGTGGTGTGGTGAGTTCACATCTCTCCTGTGTGTGTATTGCTGCTCAAACCAAGAGACCCCGTTAGCAACACACAGCCAGGCCCAGCCGTGGTAACAGCGGATGTACAGTGACCTACTTTTAACACAGCTTATGGAGCCTTTCTTGCGGCTTTATGCTTGAATGGCAGAATTTGCAACAAAAGGTCAATTTATGGCAGCCTTTTATTGCAAGGTTCTTTTGCTGTAGTCCAAAGTTATAATGACAAAATGCTCTGTTGAGTACAATGAAGACTGCAAAAATCAGCCCCACTTTTTATGTAAGGCTTTAAACATTATCTGTTTTAAGCAGCTTTTGGTGCTAAGTTTTTTGTTTGTTTGTTTCCTTACGAAGAGAGCTTTATTACTTGCATAGAGAGCAATAGAGGAATATGCCTGAATATAAATAGAGAGGCTCAGAAATGGTGGATTTAAGTAAAATCATAAAAAATACTTCTGAAGCTCAGCAACCCACCCCCTGCATAGAGGGAAAAGAGCCTAAACCACAGCAGCCCAGAAAAGGGAAAACTGCATGGCAAAAATGAAACGGGAAGCTGTCCCCTGCCAAGGGAAGGCACAAAGTAAATCTGATGTGACCCAACCATGCAGGGTCAAAAACAAGCCGAGATAAATACAGGAGGAAGGACACTGTGACAATAGTTAGCCCGGAGGGCTGAGACACATGGCTGAGTTCCTACATGTCAACTGTGCTGCAAGAGCTGACTGATTCATACACCTCGCCTACGGCAGCCGGGAGGTGAAGCACATTATGTTAAGCCTCAGTGGAAGTGGGTTGGATGAACATGCTCTCCTTGATTCTTGTAAAGGGGCAAGAGCATTTCCATGAGCTGTTCCTGCAGCTCAGCTAATGTGGGCACCCAACACTACTCTGAACAGCCATGGTTCCCATTCGGAAATGACCCCAACCCATTTCTATTGAGGCTTAGCCTGCTGGAAATAGGGGCTGTGGCACGTTAGAATAAACCCTTTCTGCTGCCTGCTCAGGAGCATAAGATGGAGAAAAGGATCTCTGACACCATTTGGGGACTCCTTAGGCTTTAGAAACTCCTTTCCATGTCTGAGCCTTTAGCAGGGCCGTGCTGTTGGCAAACATTGCTCTTGGGGGGATGTCCTAAGGCTGTACAGAGCCTTGTTGAGCTGACAGGGTGGCTTGTCCTAAGTCCTGGGTGATGGCAGCCTGTGTCACGCTCTCCTAGCAGAATGCCAAGGACCATGCCCCAGTACGGGCAGAGCCTTGTTTTCCTCTCTACTCAGCTTTCTTCCAGATAGCAAAAGCAGCTTTGCCAAGGTTGCTCTACAGCTTCTACTGTTGCCAGTAATCTGGGTAATCTCTTATCTCGTCTTGCTTTGCTGTTTATAGCCATGACAGCTGAACCCTAGACAATGTGTAATGGGTGAGTTATGTTAGACATTGTCGAGCCAACAATGGTCTGGAGCCAGGGCATTGCGAGCTATGTACCAGAGCTCAAAGCACCAGGGGTGGAAATCAGCAGTGGCAAGTGATTTGAGAAATCGCTGTGTCCTGGCTTCAGTTTACTCATTCAGTGCACAGTCTGCTCCTTGGGACCGATGGAGAGTTTAGCCTAGGGGCAGTTGAGTGTTACTAGTTACGAGAGACTCAGTCACAACTTCAAGCAAAAGGCTTGTTAGTCATCTTTCCTTCTATCTCATGTATCATCACGGCAATAAACCTCTTGTAGCTGCTGTTCAGGATGCTGGGAAGTTTGGCTCTCTCAGTTTGAGACTTCTCTATCTCTGTATATTCCCAGTGCTTTGTCTGGGTTTGTGCTGGTTAGGACTCTGGCTGAAGTGAATCTCCAACAGCAGCTGGAAAAGATACAAAGAAATCATATCTTTCTTAGCCGGAGTGACTCCTGAGTTTTGGCAGGACTAAAGAGCTCTTCAGCCACTATTGAGGCTGCTAATTGTGGCTAATCAGTTACTCCATACAGAGCATCATCTTTTGCATGTAAACATATTTGTACAGTCCCTTTCTGAGTCTTAATGGCTGGGTGGATCTAAAGATAAAGGCGATTAAAAAAATGTATCAGTCAAGAACTGACATCCTTGTTTGCACTAAAGAAGTAGGTCCACACTTCTGTAACATCATGAAATCTTAACACAAACCATCCCGGTAGAACTGGTGATGTTGATGGTCTTTTTTATAATAAATAGGGACCAAGAATTCTTTTAAAAACCTAATCTTAAGTTGAGCTGAACATCTCATGAGTCTTTTCCTGGAAAGAGTTCAGTACATTTCTGAATCAGCTGATTGAAAGAACGATGTACTATGAAGACAAGTGTCTGGATGTATGGGTTTTCTCAGATACAGCCACAACCACATCCTGAGTTAGGGTACCATGTTTGCAGTCAACTTATCAAACAACCCTCACTGTTATCAGCCTATCAGTGACAGCAAGGCACGAGTGTTGAAGTAGAGAGAGAGATAAGGAAAAGGGAAAATTCTCTGAGCAGCCAGCTGGGAGGACAAATAATGGGGCCCCATAGTTGGATGTTCTCTCTTTGTAGGAGGGTCCCCCCATCATAATGTCCCACAATAACCAGACAGTTTTTATCAGGAACCGTTTTGGGGGAATTTGTGCTTTATTCCTGCTCACGATGCTGTTGGGAGAACAGTTTGACCAGGGTGTGTATTGCATGCCTGCTGGTTGTTAATCTGAGTATTTTTGGGTCCCCTCATTGAAAAATACCACAAAGAGGAAGAGAAAGGGTGGGCATGAGTCTCACTCCAGTGGTATGTGCTCCCCTTGGAAACACACCTGAAGAAAAGTATCAAATTTTCAGGTTCAAGGCCTTAAGAGTAACAGCATGAGAACAACAGTAGTGAGAACAACTGGCAACAAGGGAAACAACCATCCCAGAAGTGCTGGGACACACTCCTGTGGCATCTTAGGAGAAAGGGTACCAAGCTGCAGGTGAAAGGCAGCTATGGAATGGCAGCCAGAAAGCCCTGAGGATGACATGGGCTAAGGCACCTACAGCACTGCCACTGAGGGGTCTGGCAGCACAGAATGGGGCCCACAGCATCGAGGGCTCTGAGCAGCACATTGCTAAGAGAGACTGAAATGTGAAAAAGTCAATCCTGAAAATGCCATCTTTGACTTAGGTATTTATGTGATAGCCCAGATTAGGTGTCAGCTTGGGACATGCAGCTGTGTGGCTGCAGAACACTGATGATCCACAGTTCACCTCGTAGTCCTCCATACAGACAAGCCAGGAACTGGCTGGGGCAGGTCATGACTTCCAACCCACACACCCACATCTTCTTCCCGTGAAATCCAAAGAGTGGAAGAGAATGAAAGGTTACTACACACCTTGGTGTCCCCATGGCACAGTCAGGACATGGCAAGGGCAATCATCCAGGCTGAGGATTTGCAGAGCACTCCCAAACATCACCATAATCCTCCCCTTGGGTGGAAATTACCAGACAGCTCTTTTTTTTATCCTTCCTGAATATACCTGAAACAGATAATTCCTTCTTTTTGTATAAAAACCTGCTTATTTCAAGCACTTGCCCAGAAATGGCGAGACCTCGGTTTTACCCTCAGCCTGAGAGATTTCAATGCCTCTACTTCCCTTTCCACCTGAGCATCCTCATAGACTTTCTGAAAGTCAATGAGACTTCACATCCCTAATTATAGCTGGTCTATTGTCTGTCTTGGTCTTCATGTAGGGTTCAGCTCCAACAGAAAGGGTAGGGAAGGGTCCACCTTGTCATCGGCCTGTTGTTGGGGTGCTCCCAAAGTTGTCAGTTTTAGACTTTCCATTACAGTCTTCACTCTTCAGTTGTAAATTTTTCTAGGCAAAGCTAAGATTTTTTGTGATGTGTCTATAAACCAGCTAGAATACCATTGCCAAGCACCTTGTTATTATCTTGTTACTGTCATTAATTACCTAATTAAAGCCAGTCACGATATATTAATGATAAACCTTAGCCTGATTTCTGAGAACAGAAAATTACCTTAGTTTTCCTAGCTCTGGTCTCATTTAAGCCTCATGTCATTCTCATTATAATGGGATTTTCATTACTTAATGCATTATTTACTGCAGGGAGAAGCTGAAATGCACAGAACATATTTACAATGCGGAAAGGTATTTGGGTACTAGTCTTCGAACCACTGGTTTTGTACGAGGAATTGCTGTACAAGTCTGTCTTGTGGCTACTTTTTAAAATAATACTATTTAAAATAGATATTCAAAGGATGAGTAACAAGTCCTGGCTTTGCAAATGCAGACATTAGATCACAGTGACCCTCTGCCTCCTGGGAACAACTTTCCTCTCACTTCCAAGCCAACAGATAATGTGTGTTGAGTAAAGCAAACTCAGGTCAGAGAGCTGCTCACATACATTGCTAATTGGTGAACTCCTCATTTAGTGTTTTAAGCGATCTGTCACCATGTAATGTTTCAGCCTTACTCCCCAGAGGACTCTTTGATCCTGTGTTATGCTTGCTCTTTATTATTTTTCATTTAACATAGTAATGTGTTCCCCACAGAAGTCTTAGTATCCACAATCCAAGGTGTTTTCTCTGTTTCATTCAGAATATGGTACCTTGACAAGCACTGTTTTCCCATCTCTATGATGAGTTCAGTGGTGACTCAGAGTGACACACAATGAATAGTCAGCGCCGCTCCCCGCAGTGTCTGGCCGTTCAGAGAACTCCCTCACCACCCATACCTCTTTGTGGTTTGAGAGGTCTGACAAGTCACATCACAAGTGGAAAGTTTGGGGAAGCCCAACTCTGTTTTGACATCAGCTGTTGGTTCAAAATGCCAAAGCACAGAGAAAGCAAACCCACAAAGATAGGGGAACTGCAACACAACTGTTGTCAAGGTAAATCAAAAGCATGGGGTTTGCAAGCTTGGTTTTTCCTCACAGTCTATCACAACGTATATTCATGAGGACGCCAGAGGGGAAAAGGCACAAGGGTTCCCTTCCCTGTGTGTACCCAGTGAATGGGCCACCAAGAGCCGTGACTCCTGCTCTCAGAAGGAGATGAGTCTATCATGCTCAAGAGACATGGAAAGTTCAGGAACAGTGTCAAGCTCTCTGTCAAGCGGGTCCTCAGGGGACAGATGAGCAGGCTTGAAGTCTTTCAACAGTGTTAATGAACATGCTTCCTCACAGCCATTGTACTCCCCTGGCATCTATGGTTAAATCTGTGGATGGTTGATATGCTCAGAACTGATCAGGAAGAGTTAAACAGTCTCATTTCTCCAAAGAAAACAACAAGTCCCTTGTCTTCAAGGCATCACATATTTTCCAGTGCCTCCACGCTTGAATATCAACCTAGAAGTTTTTTTGGTCAGATGCTTAGTGCCCCTGAACTTCACAGCTATAAAGAGTGTTATGAAGCACCATGGTAGTTCAGTATTTGGGAAGCAGCAGGTGCCTGGAGTTGAAACACACCATTTGAGGCAGTCCTTTGAAATACAGGGAAAGGCAGTCAGCTGTTGTCCTTATATAAAGGGAATAGAAGAGAACAGATTAAATTATGTCTGGTCTATGCCTTCAAATCCAGCCATTCATGATGCCTTCTTTTTAGTCAAAATGCAACATGCCTCGAGATCTTGCTATCTGCTCTATAGCTAAAGCTATCTGCTTTTTCCTCAAGGAAAAGTCTACTTCATTTTACCTCCCTTAAAAATTAACATGATAAAGAGGAACGCCCTTTGCTGTACTGGGTTGCAATACCCCAGGAGACAAAATGACCCACAAGTCCATATCCTTGACCAAATATGCAGTATCTTGGCATGGATGTATTTCTAACCTCTAAAAGGTATCCACACCAAAGGATAAGTGGGCTGGAGCAGCAGTGCCAGAAAGCCAGCTCTCTGTGCTGAAGGGTCATCTCTCTGCAGGGAGCCAGTACTGTGAGGCTTGTGGTGTGGGAACATTAATAACTGCACAGTGTTATATCTCAAGCCATTGCCTGTACTTGTATTTGGTATCCTAAAGCTGCTGCCCCTTCCTAAATGGGAAGAAGGGATGACTCCTCTCCATCCACAGAAATCCCACCAGGAACAGTCCCAGGTTACATGCTGAATGCCTGGATGTCACCATGTGGCCCACAGGTCTGCTGAAGGTTTAAAAGAGGCTGTAGCGTAGTGGTATTTGGGACAGGACCCACAGCAGGGCGTAGACAGGCAAGTTAAAACCACAACTGTTTGGCTGAGGATGACATGAAATGGAGCAGGGAAGCAGGAGAAAGAGGAAAGCAAATGCCAGTGTGGAAATAACCCTCCACCACCTCCTTCCTCACCCAAATTACAACACCAAGGGGATTTCCGGTAGAAAACAAACCACCCGCACTGAGGGGGCTGAAAATATAAATTGAAGCAGGGGGGAGGATGGGGAAAACCAGGATGGCACAGTCATGGTCAGATATAGGCCAGAATATAGAGGTGTTTCTTGAGCTGCTGCCCAGGCAGGACACAGCGGTCAGCAAATTCTCAGGAACAACAGGACACGGCTAAGATTTCAAGATGGATTTGAATCTCAGCCAAGTTTTTGCGGCAGAGATCATGGAGGCATCATTTCATGTTCCAAGTGGACTAGAGAGAACTTACTGAGTTATTTGTGTGTGATCATGCCAAATGTCCTGAACAGGACAAGAACAACCCCACTGCCAGGAGGATGAGGAAACCTAGCAGTAAAGAGGTGTTAAAATGCTCCACACCAGCCTCTGTGAAAGTGAACTGGTATCTGGTGCAGTAAAATGTAATCAAATGTTAATCCAAATCGAATTTGGGTTTCTTTTTGTAGGGCCTGATCTTGTACTGCTAAATATAAAAAAAAGGGAGGTAAAGAAAAAAAAAAAAAAAGAAAAAGAAATAGTGTTTGATTTTCTGATTAAAACTGAGCTCCATTTGTTTCGAAAGAAATTTTGTCTCTACAACAATGACTCACAAACTGCAAGCAAGAAAAAAAGATCTAATCACCAGGGAAGGGAAACACAAAAATAAAAACCCCAGAAGTTCTTCAGCTCTGTGAGGCTGAGGGAATGAGTGTGTATCTTGTGATGCACTTGGCTGTAGTTTTCCTCCTGCATTTTCATCTCAGTAAAATTACAGGTTGGAGTGTGGGGGATGTGAGCTCAGCTTTTGATTCTGCACAGCTTCCTGTGAGACATAGGATGAATTTTCAAACCTCTCTGGGTCTCACCTGTAAAACAGTAATAACATTCTTTGTCTATTTAAATTACCTGTTCGTCCTATGAGTTTCTACTAGGTTTAGAGTAACAGGGCCCTAATGTATCATTAGAATCTCTAGCTGCCACTGTGCTATGAATAATAATGTTTATTAATCATAATAAACATGTCAGTGCTGTCAGAGCATGTGCATGGAGCACATAGAGCAGTGTCTGACAATCACATCCTGCCGTGTAAGGCTTGGGGTGGAAAATGAGACTCATTTTGCAGGCAATATAAAACCGATGGATGGCCAAAGTCTTCCTGCAGTCAGTGCTGGAGGAAGAGAGAAAAGGTCATGTTTGTTCTAAAAAATAATGCAAGAATATCACTATGTCCCTCTCTAAAGTGCCAACATAGCTCCTCACATTTCCAGACTGCAGTAAATAAGGGATCCAAGTAGTGTGTCTCCAATCCAAAATACATATAACAGTAAGAAACTCTGACTTATATATTGAAATTACCTAAATTAATCCTTAAATCTTCATTGCTTCCTTCCTTGCTCTCCTCCTCTTCTTCGTTTATCCAATTCACTATTTTGGTGAAGAAGTGAGGAAGGGCAGAATTAAAGTCATTCTATCCAATGATCTCAGTTGCTTGTCCCTCCACCTGTGTGCCAGCAAGGGTCAGACCAGGTCTTATATCTGACTTATTTCTGACCATACTGAGAGAAAGATGGGATGGCAGCCCATCAGGTGAGTAGGAGAACCTCATACTTTGCATTCTCAAGAAGCTGATCTTGTGGTAAGGCACAACTCAAAGTGGGTCAGGCTACCCCAAATTAAACCTCGTTTGCCAGAGTGGTGCAAAAAGAGATCATTCCAAAACCAGCTGGGGTAGGATCCACCCTTGCCCATAGGAAATCATTGCTGCTGCTGACAGCAGGGAGGTCAGCTCAGATTTTGGATTATTTATATTGAAACAAGACAGATAAAGGCTTTGATGCTCCTGGAGTTACTTGAGAATCCAGCTGGTGTAAAGGAGGTTAGAACTGGCTTCTAGGTTCTTTGGTTGCATCCCATTGCTTGATCTATGCTGGAGATACTTGCTGCAGGGTTAGTCATCCTTGTGTCCTGAAGAGACCTCACAGCACTTTCTATTACTCAGAAATACCTGCTGGGAGGAATTGTCTGGTGAACTACAGGACTGGAATAAAAAAGAAGAAAATTCTGTATATTGAGAAAGAATCTAACCAACACAAACTCTGTAAAAATGGTGTGCTGTGCAATGGAGAAACAGTCTCTGTCTCTGCTTGATTGCCTATGGGTAATTATAGTGGCTGATTTATTTTCCTCTGGAGCACTCCTGGTCCCTTGCTCTGGTGTAATCCATCCCTGGCCACTTCTGCCAGCCCCACCATCTGACAGCCAGACAGGCCACTGCCGCCCTGCATCTACCAACATCAGCCTTTGACTTCCAGTGACAGCATCTCCTCGACGCTGCAGCCCAAGACAGGAATCACTGGTCTGAACTGAGGAAAGTGCATTAATGCCCGTTTTAAAATTAAATTCAATTATCAAGTGTTTGTTTTTTAAAATACTGAAAGGAGCTGGGCATTCAAAACCCACTGAAATACAGTTGAATCTGAAGACCCAGCTCTCTTCTGTTCTTTTGCAAATTTGAGCTTCAGAGGTGTGAACTCTGAGTATGTGAACTCAGTCAACACGTCACATGTCACTACCTTTATAATTTTGTCATTGTGGCACTGCCAATACCCTTGTGCTTTTCAGTCATTCCCTGTTTGCTTCTAAACAAAACAAACATTATTTGCAAAGTGTGTCTACTTAAAAGAATTCTCTGAACTGTTCACATTGTTTGCATCACCCATGCCAGGAGAATGTGTGTCTCCATGTAAAAATCAATTGTGCACCCTACCTTTGTAAACTTCCCATGCTCAGCCTCAGGAGTGGCCCAACTCCTCCATTACACCAGAGGAGAGTGATGATGTGTTCACTGTGGCATTTCCAGTGCTGCTGACAGACAACAACAGTCACAATGAAACAAAAATAGCACTTTTACTTAACCCATGTCCTTGCAGTGAACAGTCCCTGGAATTTCCAGCAGTGGCCACTGCTGGCTGCCGGGCTCTGGGTACACCTTGCTAATTTTCAAGCACCAGCTTTTCTGCAAGGCAGGAAATACTGTTTGGTGCAGGCAGGAGAACAGCAAGAAAAACAAATCCTTGCCCTAAGCCACCATTTCAAATCAGTGGTGGAAACTAACAAATGCCAGGAGATTCCCAGTCCCTTGTTTCAGCCACTAGGCAAATCCTATTTTTGCAGTGACATCAGTAGCTCACTAAGACCAATTGACTGTAGCATCCAATTCATTTTTACAAGCTTTGTGGCACTATGGTTTGCCAAAGAACCCAGAGGGAACAACAATTTTCATTTGAACCATTTTTCAGCTGTGGATATTAAAGACATAGGTGAATGGAAATAACCCCACAAGGAGTATCTGTCATTTTCCCACCTTTTTCATTGTTTTTGATGTGGGAGCTGCACTACTGTGCCCTCCATGTCACTACATCATCTAATACATAGTTTAAAGGGTTGCTGAAATGTCTATACTAAAGAGTGAAAACATGCCAGCTTATGTTTTATTTAGACTGAGAGCACGAATGTTTACCTTTTACAGCCTTTGGGAGAAGTGGCCATGCCCAGGACCGAAGCCGTGGTGCCAGCCAAATGTCTGCTGATCCTGAGGTGTCACCCCAACATACAGGTTTGGAGATGCTATTTCCCATATGCAAATGTCAAAAGGGTGGCACTCGTTCAAAAATCAGCCTGCTGCTTTTGTTGGCTGCATGAAATAGCTGTGAATGTGTTTAGAAGCAGGCCAGGTCCCTTACAGCAGGCTTTAAAACAGAAAATCTGGGGTAGGGAGGAAACAATTTAGAAAGAGGTGAAGAGGACTGAGACAGGGAGAAGCCCCCTGCCAGCTGTGTCAGTGCCTGTGTGTCAATATGGTATCACCAGCAGATGACCTCTCTTCCTACAGCAGCCTTATTTGAGGATTAGCTCTGGAGCAACATCATCTTCTCGATCAGGTTCTCGATCCTTTCTTTATCTTCTTAGCTGCCATTTGGCTCCTGCTCCCTCCATGCTAAGGGCATCCGAGAGCCACGCAGATGGAGTGGGAGGACGACACTGGCACCTCCTTAGAGAAACATTACAGGGGCAGTGAAGGCCTGACAGCACACACCAGCAGCCTTGCAGCAACGTGGGCCCTCTTCCTCTCAGTTCTTCACCAGCATATACCAAGAAAACACCAGATATCCCTGGCATCCTTCTAAATATCATGGACGGAGGGTCTGTTCCTAAAGCCCGTCCAGATCCCAGCTTTCCAACCAAATGAATAACAAGCATGAAACACTGGATTAGCCCCCCTCCTCTTGGAAGCATCACCCCACTTGGTCAGCAGAATGGGAGGACACAATAAGATCTATTCTGGATGATCTGTATGACAATATTAAGCATTTTTTTTCTTTATCTTTTTCTTTCTTTCTTTTTTCAGTTTGGTGCTGGATGAGATTGCTTCTGGGATGCTTCTGTAGCTTTTGGCTCTGGCTAAATAGCAGGAGAGCTCCCAATAGCAGGAGTCATATGACCATGCTCTTGTGCACTTGTGAATGGAAAATCATGTGTCTTCATAAATCCCAGGAATATAAAGACCAGATGCGATGTTCAGAGCTCCCACATATTCACATGAGAATAGGCCAATGTTAGCAAAGAAATATGAAAGGATAATTATCTGCACTATGTGTTTTACTTTGCTTTAATACTGAATGTAAGTGGAGAAGGGAAAAAATACAAATAAAAGAGAATGTCAAGAATAATGAAAAAAACTTGTGTTCCAGGCTCAGAGAAATTATTTTGACACCAGCTTGCACATTTTTTATTATCGCCCCTTTGGGCAAAGTCATTCAAGAGAACAAACACAAAATCATACCTCAGACTAAGATACAGAACCTACCTCTCTTAGCAGACCAGATGTGACAGCAGAAATAAGACCCCAGGATCCAAGCAGAGTGGAAAATAAAAAGGTTATTTTAAAATATTAAAAAAATCTCAGGATCCAAACATGGTAGCAAATAAAAACGTTATTTTAAAATATTGCTGTTTTAGTAAGTGGGGAAGCGAGGGGTGAATCCTGTGTTATTAAGAAGGTGATTGCCTTACCATAACCTTACCCTAATTTCCCCCCAGTTTTAATACAGGCAGATTGAACCACCACATCCTGAATGTGATAAGCATCTGCCAGGATTTGCTCCAGGACTCATCAGAGCTGTTGGATGCTGGAGAGCCACCCACAGCTGGTGCAGAGGGTGCTCTTGTGTCTGGAGCTATGTGTGCTACTTCTGATCTTGACATGGAGTACCTACCTACCTACCTACCAGACTAGAGTTAGCAAAGATTAGTTGGACTTCCCTTTATAGCAGCTCTTTGCAGACAACATGGTGCACATCTGGCCTTCCTCACTCTTTTCTATTCATTCTTTCTCTTTCATAGGGTTTTTAAGTTTTTTCAGCCTTCTCCAGTATATCACTGTCACGGAAGCTGTTTTACTCACCTTTGAGTTGTAATATATGAACATACATACAACCAAGACCATTGAATTACCATTCCTCTGCCCTACGGGACTCCTTTTTTTCCCTTGGGATTTGCTTTCTGACTATTTTTGGAACTATGACTCTGGCCTATATGAACTAAGGTTGCTTCCACGTGTTTTTACAAAGGGAAAAAAATTAAGGGACATAAAATCATAGAATGGTTTTGGGTTGGAAGGGACGTCAAAGATCATCTAGTTCTAACCCCCTGACATGGGCAGGGACACCTTTCACCAGACCAGGTTGCTCAAAGCCCCATCTAACCTGGCCTTGAACACTGCCAGGGATGGAGTATCCACAGTTTCTCTGGACAACCTGTGCCAGTGCCTTATCAAGTAAAGAATTTCTTACTAATATCTAATCTGGATCTACCCTTTTGCAGTTTAAAGCCATTCCCCCTTGTCCTATGTCTATGTCGTATGTCTTTGTTAAAAAGTCCCTCTCCAGCCCTCTTGTAGCCCCTTTACATACTGGAATATGCTCTAAGGTCTCCCTGGAGCCTTCACTTCTCCAGGCTGTACAACCCCAACTCTCTCAGCCTGTCTTCATATGAGAGGAGCTCAAGCCCACTGATCATCTTCATGACCCTCATCTGAACTCACTGCAACAGGTCCATGTCCTTCTTGTGCTGTGGGACCCAGAGCTGGATTCAGTACTCCAGGTGGGATCTCATGAGGCCATCACCTCACAAGGTCCCCTCACCTATTAAATTTGAGAAAAATGTGCTCCAGGGGCTGCTGTGCTGGCTTGTCTCTTGGAAGAGCTGTTTCCATATCCTGTTCAGACTTTCCTCATGACCTTTAGTGAGCTATTTAGGACCTGATCCTCCAGGCTCTTCAAACCTTGAAAGGCCTGGGGCATAGGATGTGTCTATCTTGCAGAAATACCAGCTGGATGTGCAGCCTGGGATTCAGCAGAGATTGGTTTATCTTGCTGCGAATAAGTAAGGAAAGTTGTGAACTATGGTTTATGATTACTTTAAACCAGAGATTTCTGTTGTATCTCTGCACTTTTTAATTGTAGTGAAGACACACACATAGTGTTGCTGCAGATATGCCAAGGGACACATGTACTGAAAACTGGGAGACGATGAGGGGATTTACAGAAATTAGCACTAACCAAGCAGGGAAAAAAATCCTTCATGTCTGGAAATAAGATATTGCTAAACCACAAAGCAAAGCAGCATTCGTTTGGCATAAAGAGTACTGGGGAGCAGGGTTAAATACTGGAACATCAACACTGTGAAGCTCTGGAGTGGTCTTGTACATGACTACGGCCCAGGGTAACCAGGAGTCTCCTCAGCAAATGTTCAGGAGTTACCCCGGACCAGGGACTAAAAGCAGTAGTAGGAAGTTTGCAAGCTTGTTTTGGAAGTGAAGCTAAAAGTAGGGAGATGGGCAGACGATGCCAGCTGGCCCCAGGACCCAAGGGTGGGCACTGGCACCAGTTCCTCAGCACAGGTGTAGCCAGGAGAGGCCAACAGGCCCCACAGTCATCAGTGACTTGGCACCCACCACTGCTATTCATCTTCTACTTGGCCCCGTTCTGGGCCATAATTTTTTTATGCCCTAAAGAGCAGCTGGCACCTCCACAGAGCCAACAGGTTTCTGCTTCAATGAGTATCTGTTAAGGTGTAAAGGAGATGTATCTAGGCCAAGGATGGAGCATGAGACACAGAAGGATATCACAAAGCTCTGAATGCTCAGTCTAAGTGTAGGCATATTTCAGGTGAATAAAAAGTGATGGTTCACATGCTGTGGGCAAAGACATGTAAACACAGCCCAGTGAACATAACAAGGAAGAATATTAAAGAATCTCAGTAAGTCTTTTTGCCAAGTACATCATGGTTTCAAAGTGACTGCCTTGCACAAACAGACTGAAGGAGTAAAAGTTAAGAGAGTTTTTAATCCATCTCATTACATGAGCTGTGAGAAGACCAACCAGGTCAAGCTTTGCACATGAGTAGAAGAAAACCTCTGTGGAATCTGACAAGGTTTAGACATGCACTTGATGTCTACAGAGGCATTTCTGGTCTCACCCCAAGTCATACCTCGTGATGAGCTATAGAATTGTGGTTCTAGCTCCTTTCTCCACGCTTTACCTCACACTGTGTGTACCCATTTTATCACTACATAACATTCCTCGCCCAGAAGGTACCTAAAAACAGCGATACACTTGAATTCTCACAACTGAGGCCTAGTATTTTGACCTGGATTAAAATGTCCTTCATAAATAGAGCTAATTTTTGCCTTTTATTCCAGCGGACATATTGCTGAGGTGTATCTTTTATGCACACCTCTGGGTGCAAGGGATCTATGTAATAATCTGTGTAATAGAGGAGTTCTGAACTCACAGCACTGCCCGAGCATGGCCAGCAGTCTTCAGAATGAGGCCTCTGGTCTGCAGGTTGATGATTGCCCAGGGAAAATTGAATGGACTTTGAAACATTTGTCAAGGCTTACAGTAAAGATTCAAGGAAAAGGATGATTCATGGCAGGAATAAATTTTCCCAAGCAAATCAACCCTTCCACCAAAAAGCACTTTTTGGGAACATAGGCTTGAAGTTTAAACAAAATATCTTGTGAAAAACAGTTATGAAAGGACTCACCTAGTGCTTGAAATATCTGGCTTTGCTGTACTTTCACCAACTGTTGGGCTATATCAGGTGCAGGTGGATGGTTTTGCTTGGTTAAATCACCATGATTGTCCTTGTAACACTGGCCTCCATGGAAAGAAAATGCAAACAGGCCCACAACAGAGCCGAGCTTTTGTCAACAGCAGCAAAGTGACACTTTGGTCTGAAGGGCGACAGGGAAATGGAAAAAAAAGAATTTGAGGATAAAAAAGTCACGATAAGCTCATGTGGCTGTGTTCTTAGTTTGAGTCCTGTTTGGGGTTTGTCGTTGAGTCCTGATTTCCCTGTGTAGAAATATGATCCAGAAGAGAAATTCTGGTTTTGAAGTTCAGTCCCATGCGTAATGCATGAACTTTTCAACTTAGCACTGATTTTCAAACACTAACTGCAAGTTTGCAGTTTTTCATCAGAACCAAAGGAAAACAGCTAAACATAATTTGCACAAAAAATGTATTCAGGCTGTCACAGCAGAGCACACTAGGATGGAGCTCCTTAGCCTCACACTCACAATGTGAATGATATTCACATTACATTAGCAGTGTAGGGAAATGAAGAAATAGGGAAAAAATAATTTCTCTGCATCAGTGTGTAACTGTGCTGTATTTTATAGACGAA
The DNA here is from genome assembly GCA_013397795.1 of Orthonyx spaldingii. NCBI lineage: Eukaryota > Metazoa > Chordata > Aves > Passeriformes > Orthonychidae > Orthonyx > Orthonyx spaldingii. Next base: position 2,388,409 of record VZTJ01003848.1, read on the forward strand.
CGATGATGCTTAATGGCTTAGAATAAAGCAAGGAGCTCAGGGTCTCCATTGAATGTCACCATTTAGGGCTGTAGTGCTATATTTTTGATATAATTCGAATCTGTGAAGGTCTAATTCACCCATGCTTCAGCCTCTGAAGTGAGGAGGAGCATGAGTGGGGTCACAGACAGAGTAAGAGCAAGTCAGTGAATTTAAAAGAAAAATAACATCAGTAGATCAGAATATGGTGTCAGTCTAAGATCCTCATGAATAACTTCCCTCTCTGCAGCACTCGGGCTGAGACTGGCTCAATGAATTCATAGATGTAAACTGCTTTGAGATTTCAATGGGAGAGGAAAGCAGGTGTCAAACATTGTTATTTACACTAAGTAATTGCATAAATAAAATCCCAGAATCAGATCTTTGTTCTACATTCACAAATGTATTCCCTTAATGATCTCTTTTCAAGCCTTTAGAGCTATAAATAGGTTTGTAAGTTTAAGAGCTGGAAATAAGCCACTAGCAACTGTGACTGGGTATTGTGAGAAGGGTTTATTAATTTCATGTTGGGGGAAGGGGCTAGGCTGAATCAGAGTGGAGCAGACATGCTCAAACCAGCCTGTGCCTGTTGGGAAGGGCAACATGGGCTAGAATCCACTGAGGAGAGGGGGCAAGGAATAACGGGAACAGGGAAGAAAAGCAACACAAAATAATTGGTACTCATATGATACTACATGTTAAGGTTTTTGAAAATAAGTGGAGATAACAATGAAAAGTCCTTGCCTAGCTAAAAATAGTTACAGGTTATGTATACAGAGGAAAAACACAAGCACATAGACTTATGCTGTACAAATTTCTTGATGCAAGTGGCAAGGGATTGTGTTTCTCACAGCTAAAAAAATGTTATACCACCAGTCACTGTCTTTGCAATAATGGGCCAGTGTGGCCAAGCAGCAGCAGCACGTGAGAAGTGAGTGGCTGTGGTGGAAATCAGGGAAGAGGGTCTGCTGAAGGCTACCTTTTCCCTCCCCAACAATTTGTGAGTGCTCTGCTTACCTTGCCAACTCCACAGACTCCAGGTACTAAATTCAGGACATTATCTGCTGGAACAAGCCAGCACCTGGAAGGATCATAGCAGAATCCTGAAGCACATAGCATACTACCAATGCTTCTCCCAGTAGTGGAAGACAGGCTTTAGGCTTTGGACCATTTTACCTCTATTTGACAAAAGTTTTGTAGCTTCTCAAGGCCACAATTTTGGTGCTACTCATTGTGAATTCAGTAGAGACTAATCAGCCTATCCCTATGCAGGGAAATGTTTATTCTCATGTTGCAACTCACAGAACAAAGAACTGAGTAACTGTACCACCAAGGACGTTTTTTTAATGACCTGTGCTTGCAAAAATAACTCTAATCATCTCTAGCATCTTCGATGCATACATTTTGCTGGCCAAAAACTGTATGAAAGGGACTTCAAAACCATCCTCCTCCAGCACTGCTCACAACAGTAGAGGACTGAGGTCTACAAAATGTCCCAGACTCCACATCCAGTGTGACTCCTGTTGAAGACACCAAAGTAGCTGTAGCGATGTCAGCAGGAGCCCCTCTGTTCTAGCCTTTGGTTCATCATCCACCTTCTCTGTCTTTCAACAGTATTTTTAATGAAATTTGCACTTAACTATTAGCTACATGATAGGGCTCCCTGTGCATTGCACCAGGATTCTGTCTCTCAGTGGGACAACCAAGTTTGCTGCTTGTGCCAAGAGATATACAAGGGTCCAGGGAGGCAGGTAGAGGTTGTGGGAACTAAACAGCAGTGGGATGAAGCAAGTGAAAGAGTTTTCCCCCAGTTTATTTTTTCTCTTCCTTTCTGGCAATGATCAGTTAATAAGACACAGACCAGGCTCTTGAGTTATTTTAATCTCAGTAGGTCAGAGTTGCTTTTTTAGCCTTTACATTCAGAGAGCAGAGAAGATACCTGCCCTTATAACCTCACGCAGTGAGTCCACAGCAGAGGTGGGAATGTCTCTGAGCATCCTGCTCCTGCACAGCCAGGCCGTTCCCAGTCCCACTGTGGTCTTGTCCCACAGAACACAGCCAAACCAACTTGAGGCCGGGTTTGCGGGTGACAAAGCAGTGCAGAAGGAAACCATCACATCATATTAGTGTATAAAATGTATCAAAGCTACAGTCCCATCTTCTGTCAGGGGCTTCCCAAAGTGCTGCTGTCCCCTTCTCAAGCTGAGGTTTGCAGACAGACACAGGGGCCACAGGCAGGCTGTGAGATGGGAAAGAGGCGGGCGAGGGATCCTCTGCTGCAGGCTGGGAAAGGATTGCAAGGGGAGCTTCACTCTGGGTGCCTGGTTGCTGGGGATGGTGCTACATGGGCACACAGAGAGACTGGCAGTGCAGGCAGATGTTGTAGTGGCTGCCAACCCCTCTCGCCCAGCCGACGTGTTGGCACACACGAGGTGGTTACTCCCTGTCAGAGCCGCCGTGGGAGGCAGGTTTGGCTGGAAACCACTTCTCACTGCTGAGTCACCCCTTGCTGCTGATTCACTCCCCGATCCCAGGCCTCTTCGAGGATGGTGAAACAAAGGTTCCAGCAGTGCTTTTGAAAGGTAGAGTGCAAGTGAAGAAATCAGTCTGAGTTCTTCTCGGAATGGGAAAGGAAAAGGGGGGGGTGAGGGAAAAGATAAAGCCATTGAACTTTACAAAGTTGGGTGGCTCCTTCTTTGGATCTAGCTTTTGAGTCACCAGTGTCTGGTCTCATTTGCTGAGAAGTTGAAACCACCAGCTTAAGATCCTCAGATATTCAAGTACCTTGGAAAATCAGCCCAATCACATCAAAATTGCTGTGCATTTACAGAAACACGGGCTCTGCACATTACATTAGAAGCCTGTTGTCAACAGCCCCAGACTTACACTTACCAAAAAGAAAATGCTTGTGCTTTTTCAATCATCAGAATTATATTGAAGATTCAGAGCTACACTGCTGTTGGACAGAGCATAGAAAGTGAAATATAGTGTAGATCCCACTGGGTAACACATTCCTTAATGGCATTTTTAAAGCATTCCACACTGGCAATAAAATACAGCAAGAGGGAGAAAAGAGCACAGCCTTCATTGAAAATGGAAGGTGAAAAAAATAATCACAAGAGCTTTTCACTGATGTGGGCTGTGGCATTGTGCTATCTGCCGCTTAGAGCAGACAGTGTTTCCAAAATATACACAGCACAAATTCAGCAGAGCAAAACTTGAATAACTAGTCATGATCCCCTGGATTTAAATAGGTTGCCAAATCCCTATGGAAAGGGACACCAAAAATAACTAAATCTGGATCACTGGAATATTCCAGTTGTCCCTTAAATAAACAACCTCTGTAGTAACATGTGATTTCCAACAGTTTCCCACTGAAACTACAAAGGTCTGCTTATGATGTCCAGTGATACATGACACTGCTGATCCCATTTTCAGGATGATTAGGGGGTATTTATTTGTTGCTACTCCTTGAGAGAAGGATGTGATTTATCACAAAAGAATGGCAAATTTCACAGGAGGGTACCAGGCTCCATTCAGCTGTGATAGAAAGATGAGCATTGAGCAGGCAGTGGTTTTTTGTACAGCCCTGAAAATGTTTTAGGACAGTATTAGAGCAAGGTGAAATTCAGACACCATTGAAGTTGATTCCAAAACTCCTGTTGACTTCACCAGAGCCAAGATTTCCTCAAAAGAATCCCTATGGATATTTTAAGTCCCTGGAGCTTTACTTTAATAGCAATGTTTTCCCCATGGAACTAGAAATAGAGAGGAAAATCAGAGAAGAGAAGGCATGTGGGAGAAAGAGGAATCAAAGCTTCCCCCCCTGCATCTCTTTCATGGGAAGACGCTCCTGATTACCCTCAGATGTTCACATCTCTCTGCTCTCCTCTACCTTTTGCTCCTACAGGTCTCATCCCTTCAAAGCAAAGGAGCCCATGGGCAGCCTGAGCCTGGTAATGCTCCACTGCTGGCACTTCTTACTCCGTGGGATCAGCCAACAGCCTTAACAGCATCCTGCCTTCTTGTTTACCTTTATACTTAGTCCTAAAATTGACAAGACAGAAATGTGATGGCTTCACTGCACCTACAAGTGAAGAAAAGACGTTGACTTCTTCTTTCAAGTGAGTCCTGTTGAAGGTCCAGCTTACAAATGGGCTGAAGTGGGGCTTTAGCTGAGACACTTGACTAAGACTCATCAATACATGCCTCACTGTGTTGTAGGTAGTCAGTTCTGAAGAGGGAAGAAACATGACAAGGTGTATCTACGACAGTCTGTTTCTCATTAATGTCTTACCTTTAATTACAAATAATCAGAGCCTGACTTAGTCCCCAAACAGGAAACTTCTTTATCCTTTTCAAAATGTTATTGATTACAAACTGTCATTATTAGATGACCTTGCTACCTACAGAATTGGCAAGATTTGTGATCTGATTCCGGAGTCAATCTACAGCCAAGCTGTCCACAGCCAAACTGTACGTGAAATAAAAGCAATTTTCTTATTTTGGTGAAAGCTATTTGCTATTTCAGTTACATGAGTGATAGTGCTTTGGGAGGATGTGGTGGCTGGAGTTTCAGAAGATGTTTGGCCAAGAAATCATCCTTTGGAGAAAACTGCAGCAGTACACCTTGCCTCTCCTCACTTTTTATCTTTTTTTAATCTATTTTTTTTCCAGGAAATCATCATTCCCCCAGCCTGGGGAGGGAGGAAGTGCTGCATTCATAAGACCAGCAAAGAGAACCACTGCTCCCAGCAAGCTCCTGCAAACACATCGCAGCAGGTGAGGAGCAGCACTGTCTGTCACTGTGACCAGATGCCACCAGCTGATGGTGATTTCCTGCTTCTGGGACAGGCTGGAGCAATTGGTTTGTAATCCAATTGAATTTTGGCCAGCGTGCAGCCTGGGAGACTCACTACTGAACCATTTCACTTTGACAGCTGGCAACAATTTGTGGACCACAGGAACTGCTGCTGAGCTCCCTGCTCAGAGGTGGATGCAGGCTTTCACAGAGCTTGCCAATGTGACAGACACCTGCTCCTGCCTCCCAGCTCCCACCTGGAGATAAAATCCTCAGTGTCTCTCGAGACAGAAATTTTCCTATCCCTTGTGAAATGTGGGAGCCCCTGGCATATAAACAAGCCCTTTTCCTTTTTTCTTTCTCTACTTTGACCATTGTAGAAAATAATTTTATAAAAGCCTGCTTTAGTTTCAAGGACTAAGTTAAGTTCCGAGTGTTGCTCCAGATCAAAGCATGGACAATAAATGAATTAAATAATGCAGTGCTATATCTACAAAATCCTCATTATCAGATTTCACATACAATATGCTGTTATCACAATAGACAGTTCCTCCTCCCAGCATTGTAAGTGGGAGACTTGCCATTAGCATCAATAGAAAGTGCACTGAATACTGAAGAAATAAAATAGCAACCTGGCAAAATAAGGCTCAGGCATTACATAGACTGCAATGGTATAAATAAACACCCACATCTTGAAAAAATAATGCTCCAAAAGCTCTGTTTTATTGGGATATCAGAGAGACAAGCTGACACAGTGTTTTAAAGAGCTTATGCTGCAGCAGCTGTGCATGTAACGTGCCCTCTGTGTTTGGTCCACGTGGCAGCAGGAGGACCAGGTTTCACAACACAGACACAAACCATCACTCCTCCTTGGCACACTCAGCTTCTTGTCTGTGATGGAGGCATGGGGTAGAGAAGGAAAGCAATCCCAATGAAGGATCACAGTGGGAGAGAAATAACAAAAGCTGGAAGCATATTTCCTGTTTGGTACCACTATCTCAGATTGTATTGGCAATCAATGAGTGATTAATGCAAGGGAATATTATTGTGCTCATTGTAAAATTACTTCATCTAACTGCATTAAAGTAAATTCATAAATAAAAATGCGGGAATGGAATATATCTTTTGTGCTAGCCCTGATAAATATTTTAAATGCAATGCTTGCCATCTTTGCATTTACGTTATTACTTGGAAAGCTTAGTACCTTTAAGAGTAAAGTTGCTGAATTCAACTGAACGTTAAACTCTTGGCAGGTGACAGACAAATCAGCTCACTGACTTCTCATATTACCTTATTTTTAATCCACTGGTTCTTCTGCAATGCTATGCAGTGGGTTTTGTATACAGAAATAAACCACCTACACTTTTCAATCAGGTACTCAAATTAATTCAACAATTTGAATACAGCAGCTTCTAATAACACCCTGTCCCTCAAAGAAACCAAACAACCCAAAAAACCAAAAAAAACCAAAAAAAACCCAATTAAAAAAAACCCAAACAAACCAAATATAGTCTATACTGTCAAATTATATGTGTCTGATTAAAACAGCCTCCAGACCTACATCTCTGATCACATCACACTGTCTGCCTTTGCAGCCTGGGGAAGATGGGCCTTGCAATGTGCACTGAGAGGTGTGGAAGGGAAAACAATTCCCAGCTTCAGGAGCCCTTTGTGGGAAAGATGGAAACAAAATATTTGACTTGTTTGTCCTGGGGCAAGCTTCACCTCAGTTTGGTTCCACTCAGCTGAAATAAAGTTGTGTGGCACTGGGGAACATGAAGCCTTTCCCCAGAGTAGTGGAGCACCAAACTTTTAGGGTGTTGTGTCCTCTGTCACCTGACAATCTCCACCAAAGTCAGCTGGGCACTGGCTTTCAAGGCTGGCAGTCTTCTTTTGATGAAGTCCAGCTGCTGTCCCTAATCACATAAGTGCCCTACAGTCTTCAGGGAGTGAGAAAATGTCCTGTAAAAACTTGTTCTTTGGGGATCTATTCTCAAAACCCAAGTCCTGTTGCCACACAGCTTCTCCATCACTCTCTCCTGCTACCCAGTTTTGCTACTTTGACTTCACTGTGCATTTGAGGATTTGGCCCTGGCAAAACTGTGGATGTAGAAGAAAGATCAGAGGTTAATCAGAGTGAGGGAGGAAAAAGAAGTGGCTTGAGGTAAAAATGGGGCTGACATTTCCCCAGACCAGTCCTTGTCACAGTCCCTCCATCAGCAAAAGCACTTGCAGGAAACTCTGTTATTATTATCTCAAGAAGAAAAGCAGCAGACAAAAATTGCAGGGCAGGGCTTCCACAACTCAGCTCCTTTTGGCTTCCCCCTTCTTTAGGAAAAGATGTCTCTGGAAATCAGGAATCCCTCACTTCTCTCGAGATGCTCATCTTTACAGCATTGGGTTTTTTAAATTCTAAGAAATTGCCAGGCTCTGAAGTTGTATTTTTATGTATCTTGGAATAAGGCGGCATTGTTTCCCCTGGCTTCTGCATTATTCACTTTGCCCTGCAAATCCTGCTGAGTGAATTACAATGTTTATTGCTCTGCCTTGCAGTATGTTCTTCCCACTTATCTGAACAATCTGCAAGAAAACCTGTCAGTAGTGGTCTCTTCTGTCATATGTGGCTGAACGATCAGTCCATTGCTTCATCCCACCAAACTCCAAGCCAAAACCACATCATCCATCGCTCTGGACAGACATCACCACAGCTCTGGTGCAGCACACAGGGGCAGCCGGTCCCTCTGAGGCTGCAGCAGCATTCTAATGGAGACAGGAAACCAAGGGACGGAGTTTGAGCGCTCTGGTCCAAATGATTCATTTCAGGACACAAAGAAGTGACATGGAGGAGCAGAGAACCAAGCCTGTGGCTCCACATGGTTCAGAGCAGAAAGCAGCACAACGATTTTATTCACAGCAGTCAGCAGTGCACCAGGTTCAACCAAGGAGTCTCTAGATCCAGGCAGCTCTTCTCCTTGTACTGATGCCTTGGAATTTTTAGCTTCTATTTTTCATGTAACTTTGGAGCTACTGTTCTCGCACCTTAGACAAAACAATTCCTCTCTAGGCCTGAAACTGAAGGACACCTTTCTGTCTTAGGCCCCAAAAAATGTAAACAGCAGAGAAATTGGGGGGCAAGCTTGGGATAGATGACTTCATTACCTGAAGTTATAATTGGAGGTCTAACCTCGATATGCAAATAGACCAAAAATTACAAAGCATGAAAAACTCATGACCCATCATCCATTTTGGGTGTAGCCCTAGGTGGACTCTGACTGCCCGAATGTACCAAGAAGGTCTTTGAATAAATATTTGCTTTTTATTATCTTAATTTTGTCTAGCCTCTGTTCTAGGTAAGCCCGGGAAAAGGTATCAGTACTACCAATGTGGCAAGGGAGTACAGCACTGTGCTTCACCCTACTGCAGAATGCTGTGTCTTCTCAAAGCCTTGTGCTGTCACATGAAGCAAACCAGGAGGAGAAAATCTGCCTTCTGGGATCTTCTACTGGTATTGCCCTGTAGCCCTCTACAGGAAGACTGCAAAGATGAACATTCTCCTTTACTGGTATTCCCAGATACACCTTTACACCTCTTAATTTTTTTAGAGAAAAAAATGAGATCTGACAATGTAATTTGATTCCAGTGAAATTTTAGAGGCACTTCAGGGTTTGCTTTTTGGCTTTTTTTCAATTCCTCTCTAGTAGAGACCAGCAGCTACAAGGACATTTTCATATTGTCCACTATACTTAGAATGGCAGAAGCATTAAGGTCGGAAAAGACCTCCAAGCTCATCGAGTCCAACCTTTGCCCAATCACCACCTTGTCAACTAAACCATAGCACTAAGTGCCACATCCAGTCATTTCTTGAATACTTCCAGCAATGGTGCCTCCACCACTTCCCTGGGCGGCCCATTCCAATGCTTAACAACCCTTTCCATGAAGTTCTTCCTGCTGTCCAACCTGAATCTCCCCTGGCACAGCTTGAGACTATGTTCTCTTATCCTGTCACTCGTTGCCTGGGAGAAGAGCCTGATTCCCACCTGGCCACTCCTACAGGTGGTTGTAGCAATAAAGTCCCCACTGAACCTCCTTTCATCCAGGCTAAACACCCCCAGCTCCCTCAGCTGCTCCTGGTGTGATTTGCTCTCCAGACCCTTTACCAGCTCCATTGCCCTTCTCTGGACACACTCCAGCACCTCAATGTCTTTCTTGAACTGAGGGGCCCAGAACTGGACACAGGACTCAAGGTGCTGCCTCACGTGGTGGACTGAGTGCCCTGTTAACAATCCACCACTGCAGTGCAACGTGAACACCTCAGGTGGCTGCTGCCAGGGGCCCAGGCTTACCCTCACCCTGGGCTCCCCTCTTTAGCTCGTAAATTGCCCTCCCTACTCTCTGTTTACATGCTATGGCAGACATGGAGGAGATGCAAGGAAAGCAGAGAATGGAGAGAGCACATTTCTCTTCTCATAAGGACAGTGTATCTTAGAAATGTGTCAGGATTTCTGAGTTAAAGCAGCATAATGAGATGTCAGGAAGGCGAACAGCAGGGGAAAATAAGGCAACAGATTTCCCCGGGAAACTCTGTTTTGCAGAAAAATCATTGGAGAAAATGCTATTCTGATTAACATTAATTTGTCCCTCTTTTTTTTTTTTTAATTTAATCTCCAAGGCAGGATATAGGCCAGAACTGAGACCAGGGAAATGGCAGCCCCGTCGCTGAGCCAGCGCTGCAGCAGAGCTGATGGAGTATCTGGGTCAGTGTGCAGCAATTCTTCGCAGATGACTGAGATCTACAGAGCCGAAGGCCAGCCTTGGCAGGACAGCCAAGGGCTCCTTTTGTAACTGAAGGGATGTAAAATCTGCTCCCCCTTTCAAGCAGCATTTGCAGGAGGGAACCCCACGCTGCAGCCTCCGTCAGCTGGAACTAACGCCCGTCGGCTCCGCTCACCCGTCCCTGCTCAGCAGAGCACAGCCTGGGAAATCAGTGTTGCCATGGGATTCGGCTACAAAAGGCCAAAAGATGTGCATGTCAACCAAGTACCCAGATATACAGGGAGGGCATTTTCCGCTCTAAAATTAAAACTGATGTGGAAGCTCTCCTCTAAGAAACAACATTTTGCTTTCTCACTCACAAGAGCAGTGTCAAAGGTTACGCAAAGACAATTTTTTGTATTTTAAATGTCCTCACTTAGCTTTGAAGATCTTTGTGTTTCAGGCAGGTTTTAGGAAAAGTTCATGCATTCAAACATTTGGCTACCTTTTCCAAATATCCTGCTGTGCCTAATGAGAGACATTACCTTTGCTGACAGCCGTAGTGCCCTCAGAAGAGATACAGCTTTGGAGACCGGCACACTGCCCACTGGGCATACACAGATCATGTATCATGGGATCTTTCTCCTTTCTGCCTCTGTGCCTCAACCCCCTGGGACAGGAGCATGAAAGGATCAGTGCTTTCCTTATATATCACCCCTGATCATCAGTAAGACTGGCAGCTGTCTCTCAAGATTTGTGCTAAACCCTTTGTTAGAGGTTGATTCACACAGCCATAGCCTTCCAAGTCAAATGGCACTGTTAGATCATCCTGTAGGGTAGCACAGGCCATCAGGATTTGTGCTGACTTGAGTTTTGCTAAAACATCCTTCAGAAAAGGGTAGTCCACTCTTGATTTGACAGCCATAGAAGAGGGAAGATCTGTTATTTCCCTGTACTGACCAAAGGGTAGAAAGTCATTCAGGAGTTTTTTTTTTTTAGATGTTGAAAGCACCAGGAGAATTTTTATCATTATCTTGATTCCTGGCAGTAGAATACACAAAGTTTTGTGCTCAGGACCTAAACTGGTAAAATGTGATGCCAATCAGCTAACTAATCTGCCTTGGCACTAAATGTTTAAAGACACAATATAGAAGATGTGCCCAATTTTCAGCAGTAATATTGAGGAAAGGTCAATGCCAGAAGAAATGTTTGTGTTTCTAGAATAAAGACAGCTGCTTCTGCATATGCTTGAAATGAGGGTGGATACTAACACAAAGATCTTGAGGAAGTAGTTATTTACTACTGGAATTTTGGATGACAACTACCACATTATAGGTGTTTATCTAATAATATTCACCCTAATACTGGTATGCTTTGTCTGAACTAGTCAGCCTAATGCAGATCACTCCTTTGTTTCTGCCATAGCAGAACTTGCTAGAACAGCACTTTTTATTCTGAACATTTCTGCTGAAATCCTTCATGTTCTGATGCTGGATAATTTCCTCTTCAAACTGACAATATAGGGCAAAGGACAAAAAGGTCTGGAGCAGAAAACACTTAATTTAGTGAGTAAATAGTATTGTACTCTTTTTATGTGGACACATAGAGGTACAGTGTTTGACAAGGCATAAGGATTGACACCAAACTCAGACCTGTCCATGCACTTTTCCCTTGGTCCATAGAGATGACCTTACAAATTAAGTGCAGGGATGGTTTTTCACAGTCTGACTGATGCAGAGACATGTTCAGAACAGCATATAATACACATTTAATTGTATTTATTGAGTGGCCATGGTTACAGAGATGTGAGTTTTGCACTTTTTTCATGTTGTAGACAAGTTACGTTGAAAAGCTGTCTGTCCATCACTAGCTCCTGCATAGGTATACACTCATGAGGGGTTAGCAGAAAATAAGAAGGCAGGAAGGACCTGCTGTAATCTCTGCATTCTGCTAAGGCTTCACACATCTGCTTACTAAGAAAATAAAGGCTATTATGTTCCCAGACAGGTTAACTCAGAGTCTTGTGGAGTCAGGAGTATTGCAATCCACGTGGTAAAACTGGTACAAAATGTTGCTAATCAAAGGCTTGGAAAGAAGATTAAGGGAAGAGGGAATGAAGCTGTCATTACCCACTATTTTGACTGTTGAATCTGTACTATTCATAGTAACACACCAACTGTATCTATCCAATTGCAGTAACGAGTGATAGCTCAGTACTCAACAATTAGGTTTTCCTTCTCCACCTCTGAAATTAAGGTCATAACCTTTTCTATTTACTTTTGGGATGTGGTAAATTAGAGCTTTGGCTTCATTACAAAAATTAATTAAAACAGTCACACAATGGCACTATTCATGGCTGTGCTTGTCCCTCCCTGCAGTATGTCCTCATGTCAGCTCTCTTTGGTTTTAGTCCCAAATTCCAGTATGTGCTAGTTGGCCTGTATTATCTGGATCAGTAGACTAGATTTTTCTTTTTGTCCATCTTCTTTGACTCACTGGAAGGGCTCCTCTTGTTTCTAATCCTTCTGTTTCTTTCTTTTCTTTTTTTTTTTTTTTTTTTTTTTTTTTAGGGACTTTTCCCTCCACGGCTCTCTACAGTGTTTTATNTTAAGGAACTGTACACTAGCAGGCTCTCAGCATGATCTGATGTCCCCAAAATGCTTTCTGGCCACAGAGTTTACAGTGGAACTTTAACTTTAACTTGGACTTACAGCAGAGACCTCTGCCTAACAATTTCTCCTTACTGACATCCCAGGTGTCTAGGTCTGGAAAAGAGGATTAATGTTCTTTTCCTCAAAATTTCAAAAACTAAACACAACTAAAGAGATAGGGGGAAAAAGCCTGATTATTCCCCAGTTACACAGAGCTGGGAGTCTGCCCACTGAAATATGTTTTATTTTTTTCTAAGCCATTTATTTGTGAATGTAGTGCTTGTTTTAAAAGCTGGATTTATAAAGTGGCAAAAAATAATATTTTCTTTTGTAGGAGAAAGTGTTGCATTATGTTTCACATGACCATGTCCTGAGGTGGTTCAGCATACTGAGTTCTGTGCATACCAATAAATACAGACCTCAGAGATTTCAGGAATAGTGATTTACTAAAATTATTGCTTGATGGGAAGTACAGAAGAGCTCAGATTCATTTATATAACACCTAAAGGGAGAAGTGTTCGACACAGGCTTGGACTAATATATGTGCTGGTGATAGAGCCCAATAGGCAACTTTGATACATATGTGTAATTAAACAGTAGCTAAAGTTGATGTTGCTCTGAAGATGAGAACATGAGATATTTGCAAAAGTGACACCTATTATAGGCTTTATTTCATCAGAGCATTTAAGCATGTGTGTAACTGCAAGTATAACCTGATTTTTTTTTTAACTTACTGCTTGACTACACAGGTGCACTCAGGAAACTTTATCCAAGTTAATTTAGGACATGACTTCAAGATGTGTAAACTGAACAGCTTTAAAATGTAAAAGTGAGGCCTGGTTTTGTGGAGTGAATATGTCCATGCCAGAACCTGATAGAAGCTAATGAAGCCAGTTTGAACAAGGGTTCAGATCAACAGTTCTGTTTCTAAACATCTGTTGGCTGCAGATGAGAAACAAAGGTATCTACTGGGGAATGAGCATGGGAAGGGTTATACAAGCTGCCCCTTCTTTGTGAAACACAAAGAGGCAGGGTCCTCCTCTGGGCCAAAATAATCTTTCCTTGTAGGATTAGTTTTCAGCCATATCAGGTCCCTGTGTGCCCCATGCCATGGGTGCCTGAGCCGGTGCTGGTGGCACAGGATGGCGCAGGAAGGAGGCCGTGGATGGGAGGTGGCTGTGGAAACACACTCAGTGCTACTGTGGACTTGCATGGGATGAGAGCGCTCACATAACCCTGGCCACGGGACCCCCTGGGCCTTTTACTGAGGCTGATCACGGAGAAGTTTTAAAAGCAATGACAGGAACATTGCTTGGAAGGAGGAGATAGACCTGAGCTCCTCTTCTGACTCTACCAGCCTCAGACAGCACATGTGAGCAAGGACATCCTACCTTCCCACTACTGAAAAACGTGGCCTCTCTGTAATGTCCTTGATATAATACAGAAACCCCAATTTTCAGATTTTGTGCCTTGTGCACGGAGATACCTGGGGGCAGGACTTTTCTAATATTTGTTGGTGAGGGGGAAATGGAAGACAAGTTTAATCCCTTAAAAATAAGCATCTTGTCCTCTATATGCCCTGAATAAATGACATCCCGTGTTGAACTTTGCTGAAAATGCTTTTTTTTTTTTCCTTCTGAGGAAAGTCGAAAATGAGACCGCATTGATATTTTGCTGCAGAGTTGTTGCCTGTAGGTAGGCTTTAGATGGAGCTGTTCTATGGAAATCAATCCTGGTAAAGCAATAACAGCTGTTATTTTGCCAGCACGCAGCAAGCAGAAACAATTGCAGAGGTACCCCCACTACAGCAATGCTACTTGGTAATTTAAAAACAATGCAGGACATAAAATAACCTGGATAAAGCTGGGGAACCACAGCATTGTTATTTCTCCTGTTCTGAAACCACAGACCGTAAACACACACTCATGAAAAAAAGGGAATTCTCCTTTGCCTCTATGTATGGCCAGTGAATCATATAATATTTATAATGCTATTGGGACAGCTGTGTGAAATGGATTCTGTTTGGTTTGCTCCATTTTTCATCAATTCCTTTTGTCATCTTTCTGGCTGTATTGCCTGCTATCCTACCACTCCATCCAATTAGGCACTGCAAAGTGAGTTCATCTGCTTCCATGGACAGAGCAGGATTGTACCCTGTGAACACCTTAAAGACAGGAGGCATGTTAGAGACTCCGTCTCTTGGAAGCTCTTGGGCTCTTTTTTCTTAATCTATAAATAGGAAAACACCATCATCCTTCAAAATATAAATCATTATTAGAAAGCCTCAAATGGGGTCAGAATATACTGGTTTCAGAAAAAAAGAAAGCATTCATTTGCTTCTCAAGTTTATTGATATATTTTAAGAAGGCTCAAGGATGAAAGATTCTGTGGCAATATAATGGAGTATTATAATATTAATTTGCATCAATTTCTTACAGAGATAATTCAATTAAATAGTTCAGCCTTTAGCAACCTATTCTTTTAAAATCATATCTCTTTTTGAACTGTCAACCACTTGAAGGAACAGCCCTTGATTCTTTCTTGATTGTATGCTAGATGAGGCAATTTTTCCTTGGGGAATAACATTAGCTAAATTAGGAACACTGTAATTTAAAGGTGATTAAGTACCTTTTGTGATTGTTGTTCTACGACTTCAATCTGATAACACTTAAGTGCATGTGTAATCTAGTCTTCCACAGGGCTACTCTCATTCATAAGTGGGCTTAAATCCTTATAAGATCAGGACCTAAATAAGTACCACAGTTAAACCTTTTATGGCACATTGACAGAGCATATATTTGTTCTGATTGCAATTACATTTCACACTTGTGCTTGATGCATAAACAGTAGGAATACTTTTAAAAATCAGGATTTTCATTTTTCAGGAGAAAGCATGGAACAGGAATGTGTATGGATACATTCTGGTCATAAGGCATGTCTGCTGGAACACCTGGGAACACACTGTGGACTCCTGACCCTCATGTATTTGTGTCTGGCTTCACTCTGGCTGCACTTTGTGCTCAGCACGGGAGGAGAAGCAGGACCCTTCCAGGCCAGGCAAAGTGACCAAGTCATTGCTCAACCTGCCAACTTATGTCTGGAAAAATTCTTTCCTAACCATCAGCCTTCTTGGAGTTTCAGTGGAATTTTTGTCAGCAGAGCACCCAGTGTGTTGAAGGATGTCAGAACATGGGCTACTATTGCACCATTGACAAATTTAGGGTTGACATCTGTTGGGGGCTGCTGAGCGAGATGCACTCAGCTGACCCATTGTCAAGAAGTGGTGCTGGCATTTGTCCATGCACCAGGATATTTTACAGAATGTCATCACTTGGTAATGAAATGCTCCCTGGTAATGATGGCTCACAAACACAGAAATAGCCTTTGCCCATAATAAAGTTTTGCAAATAATGCTTGCAGGAAGTGATTTGCTAGGAATCAATCAAGCAGATCCCAGAAATAATGTGGCAGATGGTAACCCGACATTACTGCAACATCACCAAACTACTTCTTACTCGCACTTTAAACAACCATTTGGACTCAGGTCTTTAAAGAAAAATGTTCACTCTCACTCTACAGCTGGTTGAATTGTCACCCTATGGAAAATTCTATCCTTAGAAGTCAGTAAAAAGCAGAATAAAATTAAAAGTCTGAAATGTCCTTCAATGCAAAAGAAAAAAAATTCAGTTATCAAGACTCTATTTTGATGCCTTCAGGCTACATGCCCTCTCTTTATTTTTAGCTGTGTTAGGCTACAAACAAAAATTTTAAAATATAAAATTAACACCATCTTTGTTCTAAGTGATATATACAAAAAAAATGTAACAAAATAGATTTGAAAAAGAAAGTGCTGGAAAGAACAAACACCTTTCTGTTTGCGTTTGGATTTTTTGTCCTGTGAACATAAAAGTTTGTTGAAATCATCCTGTCTGCATTTTTCGTGTGCTAGCACCTTCTGACAGAAAAATATTTCACCTGAACAGTTTTGATAAGGTCTCTCTAGGTTGTGACAGAGTACATTTGAGTTACAGTGGTTTAAAAAGTTACTCATCATAACCAGTGAGGTGCACTTTTGTATTTGCAAGGTAAAACCCATGATCTTACATTATATGCCTAACTTACTCATTATAACTGATTGAGATTTGAAATTATTACTTCATTTTTCTGTTGTATACCTGCATATTCTTTCATCACTGTATGAAAACTTGTTGCATGCTACAGAGCAGGCAGCCCTGATTTATTTACTAAAGCATCAATGAAGTCCTTAAACAACAGCTTTTCTTACAGAAGATTTTTCACCCTCCTCTCCCATGCGCATCGTTGCACTCTGAAACCTTTCCAGAAATGAGGTTAGCCAGGCCACTGTTTGCACTAAAACAAGGACCATCCCAGAAATGGGGTGGCTGAAGAAAGCAAAGTAGGCCACTAACTTTCCCTGCTGGATTGCTGGCTGTGACTCTGTCCCAGAGGAACGCTGCCACGCTGGTTTATGCGATGGCACCTGAAGCTCAGCATGAGATGAGCAGGTGTCATTATGACAAGCCACTGGGGACATTTGCTGGGCTCGTCTTTGGGAGCGAGGGTCATGCAGAGCACCAAATGAATCGCCTGGTCAGACCCATGCTGGTCAAGGCAGAGGGAAATTGCTGCCGCAGCCTGTGCTGCCACGGCCTGCTGGTGACAGGGCACCTGTCCAGCCTTTTCCCTCAGTGATAAATTAACAAGGAGGATGCAATTCCTCATGTGCACATACCTAGGTACTGGCTGCAGTGAAGCAAAACACACTGGCACAGGCACTGGCTGTTCTCGGGCAGAGTTTGTAGGATGACTTTTAATAACTCGAATTCCTAAATTTCCATCTCAACCACGGTTGTTCACGCCCCACTGTGTGTGCGCATGGAAGACAGACCCCTTGCACCTCTTTCAAGGTCTCAGGCTTATTCTTCTGTACATACCTGCTCCTGGTTCTACAGCAGTTTCTTACTAAAACACGTAGCAACACAGCGCATCTCCCCAGGTGTGCGACTTCCGAGCAGCAGCGGGACCTTTGGAGCTCTGTGCCCCAAACCAGCCGGGCAGGGCTCCATTTACACCAGCGGAGGTCTCGGGCCCCTCGGTGTGTCCGGCGTGTGCTGCCACGGGCCGGTGTCACACACCTGCAGGGTGTGAGCCACCGCCTGCCTGCCTGCCTGCCTGCCTGCAGGAACAGAGGATTTCGACCACAACGTTTTGCAAAATCTGGCAGAGATAATGTGCAAACTGAATTACTTTCAACCCCCACGTTTTATACAACCCACTCTCACACTCTTGCCTGTCGTCTGGCATTTGTGGGAGAGGATGAATGAGCAGCCCCGCAGCTGCTGCCGGCTGCACTCCCCAGGCTGTGGCTTTGCTGCGGGCTCTCAGCTCGGTATCGGGGGCTCAGGCACACGCTTGTCACCACAAACAGCCGAACTTCGGCCATTTCGGTGAATGCCACCAGGAAAAAACCAGTTTCTTCGCCGAATGATAAACATGCAAGTCAGCTCCTGCGCCGAAGGACGGGACCAGCGGAGTGCTCGGGGCCGCCCGTCGGCAGCGGGGCGCGAACCCGCGGTCCCCGGCGCAGCGCCCGCCTGGGACCAATCGGCGGCCGCGCCGGTGACGCGCGGGGCGGGCGGCGCGGGCGGGGCC
>VZTJ01003848.1:2406720-2421955 GCA_013397795.1 Orthonyx spaldingii
TGTTGGGGTGGGTTTTTTTTTTCTCCTCTCATTGCCTACATCAGCGTGTTTGCCCCTTCCCCCCCCTCCCTTTATTTTTTGTTTTTTGGGTGAGGTGGGAGCCCGGGGTGTCTGATTTTCCTCCAGCTGAGCAGTGCAGTTGCAGCGGTAGCGGTGAAATCCTGCTCCTCCTGTGAGCTCGAGCCAGGAAAATGGAGGCTGTGATAGAGAAGGAATGTAGTGCGCTCGGAGGGCTCTTCCAGACCATCATCAGCGACATGAAGGTAAGAGGCTGAGGGCTGTGGGGGAGCACAGGGCAGAGGAAGCCTCTCCCCACCTGGCCCGGCGGAGCTCGGCCCCGGGCGGAGCAGCCGCAGCGGGGGCTGCTGGCGGCGCGGTGCCCCCGCGGCGCTGCCCCGGGGCTGGGAGCGCGTCCCCGCCGGCGGGACCGGCCGGCACAGGGGCTCCCTGGCTTCACACCCGGGGCTTGGGGCTTGCCAGTTGGTTGCAGGACACCACCTCTCCCTCCCTTCCTCCTCCTTCCCTCGTTTCTCTATTTGTCCTGCTCAAACATGCAAGCTGTTACCTTGCACCAGGGTCAGCGGTTTCCAAGCCTGCCTCTTTATTTTACAAATATTTTTCTTTTTCTCCTCCTTTTTTCTCCCTGGTGTGGGCTGTCAGATCGGCAGCAGAATGAAGGCAGCGGGGCGGGAGCGCGGTGCGGGAGCCGGGCACGGAGCATGCCAGCTCTGGGGTGGGGCTGGGAAGGGCAGTGCGAGCATTTCGGTGCCAGGCTGATGGGCGCGATGAAAAAAAAAAAAAAAATCTCTGCCTGGAGATGCTAACAAGTTGATGTGTGCCTGAATTAAAATTGCATCTCAGTCGTTATGTGGTGTTATTTTCATGCTGTGTGTGCTCGTGGAGGTGGCGTTACCTTCTTTCTGTGAATGGATGCAAAGGTTTCAAGTCGCCGGGTGTCTCCACCAGACACCAGAAACCTGACTGTGCTGATCCCGTCTCTGCCAAAGGGTCCCTTGGAGAGAGGCGCTCCCAATCTATCCTTGGCAGCCAAGGGCACTTCTGCAGGGTTTTCTTTGGGTGAGCGGGTGCCTCCCACCCTTCTCTCGTGGAAATAAATAGCGTAAAAGCGGTGCTGTGTTCTGCCCGTCACATCTCCCCCGAAGCCCGGGGCTCGAGGCGCCCAGCCTCCGGCACACGGCCGTACTGCAGAATACTGCAGTGTTCCCCCGGACAAGGGCAGCTTGTCTTCCTGCCAGGGCTGGCTGGGAAGGATGCAGTTGTCGGGAGATGTTGAGGGACGTGTCAGATAATGGGGGACTGCCGTAATTTAAAGGCGGCAACCGTGTACGCTGTGCTTCTCCCAGCCAGGGGCACGGGATTTCTCTGGGTGTTTAATCCGTGCAGGGCTGGGGGGCGGCGAGGGCTACGGGAGAAAGAGCTGCCATGTAGTGTTGGAGGACAGGGTCTGTTCTAGGAGGGAGCCTGGCAGAGGTGAATGGCTTCCAGTGTATTTTTTGGGGGGGTGGAGCAGCTGTTTGCACTAGAAGTTCTTTTTTGGCAAGTGTTCATATGGACTTTCCTCTCAACAGATCTTAGGAGACATGAAATTAAAAGCGTGGCTTGTCAAGATCAGGCAGATTGCAGAGAGGAGGGGGGAGTCTGTATATCTGTCAAGACAATGCTGCAGACCTGGCAGTGGTGGTCCTCAGGCTCTCAAACTCCTTGGATTTTTAATAAGGACTGCACTTTAAAATTAAAGAAACCCCCCCAAAAACAGGCAACGATCACAAATCCTGGAGTCATTTTAGTGGGCAGTGTAGGGAACATGCAGGATATGTTTTGTTCCAGATGAAGTGTGGTTTTGGGTTTCATCACAGAGGGACACTGAATATGTTTATTCTTTCCTTCTTTCCATAAGTGCTGCATTTGGTTTTTCTTGCTCTTAAGCCAATGGGCCTCTGTGTGGATTCATTTTTTTTACTTCTGCACATTGCTACTTGCATGGGAATGCTGCTCATCAGAAAACATGTTGACATGAGCTTATGGAGATGGGCACAGGTGTGAATATTTTTTTCTTAATGCTCCATAGCAGTGGAACCTGTTTTGTGAACTGGCAATTACTGAGAGGGGAGGTTTGGAAGGAATCGCTGCAGATCTTTAGCAGCATGGTATTTGTTATGGTTTAAAAAAATCTCTTCATTATTTAGCATGAGTAAAACACAGAATTTTTACCTGTAGTTCAGTGTGATGCAGCTGATACTGTACTACTGATGAGATGCACTAGGATTCTTTGTGAATTGTGCACAAAGGAGCACAACAGTTTCTAAGGTAAAGTAGCTATTTTTTGAGAGGTAACCAGAACCTTTCAACTAATCATACCTTTAGTAGTAAAGTGAAAATTAGCATTTTAAGTGCTGTTTCACGTAGTCAGATCTGTGTGGGCAGGCTTCTGGCAGGATCTCGGAGATGTTGCGTAGGGGTCTGCCCACGCATACCCAAGTGCACTATCTGTGCCTATTTCTCATTGCAGGCTGTGATCAAGGCCCCACATGCCCTGCAGTGCTGAGGGATTTGATGCAGCATCTGCCTTTTTTTAAACTAAATGGTTCACAGGTTCTTTTATCATATGTATTGCTCTACCTAAAACTTTGTTGTGAAGATGGTAGGGTTAATCAACAGCTTAAATTACTCTGAAGTCTTGCCAGTGGATGCAGATGGGTGCTGCAGCTGAGGTGATGAAGATACATGTGGACTGATTTTTCTCTTTGTTCACAGTAACGCAGAACTAGCTCAGGTGTACCTGTTGTTAATTTTGAGCTCTACCTGATCTTGACAAGGTTACAGAAATGGGAATTACAGTTCTGAGCAATGTGATTGTTTCCATTTGCCTCTGTATACTGTGTTAGATTTGGAACTTCATATGGGCAATATATGGCAATCTCTATAAGATTGTATCTTGCTGGCTGAGGTCTCTTGAATGGCCTTTAATGTTTTCTCCATGTACCCCAAATTTCTCTCCACCCTCTACCAAAAATACTTTTGTGGCTACTACTCAACAAAACCTGCTCCAAAACAACTCATCGTAAAGATAAGTGATTTGGAGAAATGATGTTACTGAGTAAATATAAGAACAGTTAATAAACCTCCTGTTTGTACAGCACATTATTGTACATCACAGAGTCACAGAATATTCTGAGTTGGAAGGGATTCACAAGGACCCTGGAGTCCAGCTCTTAGCACTACACAGGACACCCCAGCAATCCCACCATGTGCCTGAGAGCTTAATTCAAAAAAAATCTGTCAGGTTTTGTGCTGTGACCACTTCCCTGGGGAGCCTGGTCCAGTGCCCAGACACCCCCTGGGTGAAGAAACTTCTCCTGATATCCACCCTAAACCTTGCCTGACACAGCTTCATGCTGTTCCCTTGGGTCCTGTAACTGGTCACCAGAGAGAAGAGATCAGTGCCTGCCCCTCCATTTCGCCTTGTGAGGAAGCTCTAGCCTGCAGTGTGGTCTCCCCTCAGTCTCTTCTCCAGGCTGAACAGAACATCTGGAACTTCAATCCCCTGACAAGGGAAGTCCATTTTATTCCATGCAAAACAAGGGTGAGATTTGTTGAGTAATATGGTGGTGTACATGATGACAGGATTGTTTGTGGAAAGTCCACAATGGGAATTGTACTTGGCTGTTGTACTCCAGAATTGGATTTCTATGCTTAGAGATTTCAGGATCTGATTAAAGAATCATAAAGGTGGGAGCATGTCTACCCATCCCATCCTTATTTTGATCCATTGTCACAGTCCTGGTGTTTCCTACGATACATCACTGAGTGTGTGGCACTTACGATTTGTTGTACTCTTATGCAAGATCTTTTTCAAAGCAATTAAAGTTTATAAAAGCAAAAATAAAATGTACTTGTCCCCTCAGAGGAGTAGTCCTGTGTGCTACGTGCAAACGCTGTGTGGCTTGTTTTGAACGTGGTGTGTTTTCTGTAGCTCCCTGTGGGAAGGGAGTATTTGATGTGAATGGTTTGTAACTCATTTCTGGCAATTGAAAAATGAGATGCTGCAATGTGCTGTTAATTTCAATATCTCTTTTAGTGCAAAGCAAATCATTGCAGTTAATTTTTGGGAGGGCCTGTTGCGGATGGGTTTCAAAAGAACTTGTCTTCTCATGCAGAGTAGATTTTCTTTAATGCTGCTTTTCCTTCTGAGTTGATTTTACATTCCTTTTAATCACATTGTTCTCTGCTATCCTGAAGAAAAAAGAGAACACCTCTGAAAACATTGAAATTGGCTGTGTATGTAGTTCATCACTTGCTTGATGGTGTTTCTTTGGCTTTTATAATGTTCTTTATTTGTCTTGCCTCTTCTGCCAGCATGTGTTTTGACGGAGCAGGGGCTTGCTGTGTATGTATAGCACCTGACACCTGTGTGGTGGGCATGGGAGGAAGATGAGTAATGAGCAGTTGGATGAACACAGGTTGTCTGTGACTTCATTTATACCAAGTGAGAGGATTAACTAAATTTTTATGGATCAGTGTGGATTACCAATTAGTCTCATTCATCTCCCTGCATGTGAAGGATGTGCGGGTATTGTCTTGTTAATGAACAAAAACAAGGTTCCCAAAGAAGGTGTGAGTTTTTGGAAAATTTCAGAAACTCTTCTATTATACATGTATGTGCCTTACTTACAGTTGTTTAGCTGAAAGCTCAATAAAATCAACCTTTTGCTTCTGGCAGTAACCTCTACTTTAGTACTATAGAGGAGGTGAACCCTTCACTCTGTTGCTGCTGCTGAGACTCCTGGATGAGGCAGTGGTGCACCTGTGCTTTCAGCCATGCACAGCTCTTGGTCAAAGCAGAAGAGAGAGACATGAACATATGGGCATGAGAAACATTTATGTTTTCGCAGCCTCTTATCTCCTTTTAGGAAGTGATCAGTGAGAGGCAGCATTTTAATCTTGCTTTTGTAGAAGTTGGGACCAGGGGGTGGCCAGATCAAGGGTTAAGAGTTGTTTGTTAAGTAGCCCTGTTTGCTTATGAGGGATGGCCTTGTAATAGTCAAATAAATAGTATAAACTGAGTGGAAAAAAATATTTGATGGAATAAATAGGACTGCTGAGACGGTTACTACAGCAAGTACAGCTGCAAGTCCTCAGCCTTTGTGTTAATCCAAGGGACAACACACATGTACCAGAGAACCTGGGCAAATTTATTTTACCGTGACATGTCGTAGTGCAACAGCTTTTCCCCAGCTGTGCTTTATTTGAAGCTCGAGATCTCTGTGGAGATTAGCAATGTTCAGTTGAATGATTTTAAGCACTAGTTTCAATCCAGCTGTTAAAGATGATAACTATTGTAAGAAAAAACAAATGTGTCATGTATTGGGACCAGCACTGTTTAACATTTTTGTCGGGGACATTGACAGTGGGATTGAGTGTTCCCTCAGCAGGGTTGATGGTGTCACCCAGCTGGGTGGTGCAGTCACCATGCTGGAGGGGAGGAAGGCCATCCAGAGGGACTTGGACAGGCTTGAGAGGCAGCACTGTGTAAACCAGAGAGACCTTATTGCACCTTGAGTACCTAAAGGGGTCTACAAGAGAGTTGGAGAAGGACTTTTGGCAAGGACACGTAGTGACAGGACAAGGGAGAACAGCTTTAATAAAGAGGACAGGGTTAGATTAGATATAAGTAAGAAATTTTTTTACTGTGTGTTGAGAACAGGTTTGTCCAGGGAAGTTGTGGGTGCCCATCCCTGAAAGAGTTCAAGGGCAGGTTGGATGGAGCCCCGAGCAACCTGGTCTAGTGGAAGGTGTCCCTGCCGTAGCAGGCGGGTTAGAACAGATGATCTGTAAGGTCCCTTCCAACCCAAACCATTCTGATTTTATGTGCAACAGACAGGTAGGTACAGGCTTGAAGAGGAAGCACATTTGCCATGTTGCACTGGCATGTCCCTTACGTGACAGTGTTTAGGACAACTATCTGTTTCAAACCGAGCAAACTGGTGTTTCTTTCCCTGCACAAAAAGCCTGAAATGAGTTCATTTGCAGCTTTTCTTCCCACTTTTTTTCTTCCTCAAAGGTTTTACTACCAAGGCATTTGGAGCATAAGTGACTGCTCTGATTTCTTACCCCCTCTGCCTCCCAACAACCTGCTTGCTCAAGCAGTTGGTTTGCATACACTGAAATTCTTGCCTTTTCCAAGCAACTGCAGTATCTTTCTGTAAACATTTTGGAGGGGAAGACATTGACAGGCAGTGAAGGCTGAAAGATGGTGCAGGAAGAGAGCCACTGCATGTCTGCCTAAACATTGGGGTTCAAACAACAGGGCATAGCTGGGAACATACTTACTCACAAGTAGTTTATTTTTTAGGGATACATGTTTTCTTGATCCACATAGCCTTGTGTGAGTGTTAACAATTCATACAACTGCTGAGCATTTGCTGCATAGGTGTGTATGGGCCTATCCTCTGACATACCCAGGGCAAAGATTTTTAACATCTCTTAAGAGTACTCCTTTTGGACCTGGCAGGATACCAAGAGCTACACAATAAGGTTTGTGAGGTTGTAAGTGTGGAAGGAGTTGTGCAGTGCTGCATGAAGCACAATTGACTGAACAAATGTTGGAGAACAAGAACTCTGTGTAATTACAGGCTTAGTGCTGGTTAATACCTAACAGAGGGAGATACTCAGTGGAGGTTGCTGCTTCCTTCCTGAGTTCTGAGTGTGCATGGACTGAACCCGAACCTTTGTTATAAAATACCTGAAAAGCTCAATTTTTTTTGTCTTTTTTTTTTTTTGAAGTACGGAAGTTGCAAAGAGTTGATAGAGTATTCATGTGAGTCTGTGAACAGCATCTTCTGCATAGCAGCCTATGTGTTTTCAAGTTCTGAACAACATTTTAAAGGTTCATGGTCTACCCAAAACCAGTGTGGTCTTGAAGATAAGCAGAGAGCAAAAAAGGAACTATATCTAAAAAGGCTTTTTGGTCTACTTCAGAGCATGCAAAGATGAGTACAGAGAAGTTTGAGTATCATCAAGAAGCTACTATTCAGAATAAAATAGTCTCTTTAGGCTACATATACAGAAATGGATTTTCCTTTTCAAGGGTACATTTTCAGTTTGAATATTATGTCTACCTTGATACTGTGAGGTGCCAAGCACTGCTTTGTTTGTTGGGATCTGTGCTGACCTTTAAGGACATTGATTGACTTCTTCCTGCTGGGCTGAGATAGCTTGGATGCTAAGATGCTTGGAAGGATTGGAGACAAAATGTCTGGTAGCTTTGTGGCTAAGACCATAGCAGCTTTCATCTTCAAAGTGCTCTCTATGTGACTTGGCTCCAAAGAATGGCTCCCATTCTACAGAAAGGCAAGCTATGGCTGCAGGTTTAGTGACTTCTACTCCCTCCCCCTAGGACAAGAAGAAATTGGGCCCATCTACAACATGGAGTTAATGAGGGGATGTTTTTTAAGCTCCCAGTATAATAGGTTTCAATCCTCACATACACACCACTTTGTTTTTAGTGATTAAGGTGTGTTGCTGTTCACCCCTGTGATAACCTGGTGTTTGGAGGCAGAAGAGATGACATCTACAAATGACTGATAAATTCTCAACAGAAGTGTCCTGAACTTCTCTCCTGTAACTGAAGCTACAGGATCTCTCTCAGTTTTTAGTGGAGAAGCCTGACTGGAACATCTTTACCATAAGCTGATTGATCGTGAGGAATTTGTCTTTCTTGTGGGGTTTTGTGTGAGTTCTGTACTTTTCACTCTTCTGGTCAACAACCATCAGCGATATGTGGTTGATTTTAATTCTAGGATGCTAGCTGGAGTACAGTCATCCTTCAGCAAACCACTGTTGCAGGAATGAGCTTGTGTTGGTGTGTACAATGCTACTGATGAGTGTGTAACTAAAGACACTTGGTTCATGGTACAGAAAGGTTCACATTTGTTCTCATGTTGTCTTCCACATAAACTGCCACCGTGCTGCTCACCCAAGGACGAGATGTATCTTTTGTTTTTTTTTTGCCACAAAAGTGATGTATGCTTTGTAGTGTCTCTGAAGCCCTCTGTTTAGAGGCATAATTTGGGATTTTTTGTTAATAAAGCTGTATTTGTAATGTCTCCTAACAGTACCATCCATGAGCAAACCACACGTATGCTCATTGCCCATCAGCAAACCAAGGGTCTAATTTGTAGCTTGAAAGGGATTATTTATCTTATCATGAGTAAAATGGAGAGAAAGTAGCCTGTGATGTGTACTTGCACTTCACTGTCTGTCAGGAGGCAAAGTTCATTAAGCGTCAAAAACTTGGGTACCTGGCTGCTGCTTTTCTCCCAGTGAGATACTTTTGTGGTCAATCCAAATGCTTGTAGGTACTTTGGGTCCTGGGGATTGTTATGACTGCTTGTGGGGTGGAGATTGTGTTGAGTGAATGGTCAGAAATTAGGGTTTCTGCTTGCTTGGGAAGAAGTGATGAGACCCCCAGTGGTGTTGGTGACATTGCCAACACAGGGCTGTTGGCTTGAGGCTGTCCTGTGTAGGTGTTAACTTGAATGACTGCCTCCTGATATTTTAATTATCTTCGTTTTGATCCAGCTGAAATATTGTGGGTTTAGAAAATAGCTGCTGAGTATGAACAGTGGCCACTTAATGGTTGAGTGGATGAAAGGCAGTATTGATGAGTCTCTGAGGAGAAATCTGCTATTCAGGCTTGCAAACTTGTTCAGACCTGCAGGGAAGAACGTGGAACTAAATGCTTCCTCTGGAAGACTACTTAATGTCCAGCTTTTTTAATGTGGCATGGGATAAAAGGTCTCCAGAAGCTGTGGCTACTTGTTTCCCACTCCCCCACCCCCTTCTTGTGAAAAACTTCCTATGTTTAGAGAGGGAGAGACTGTATGTTTATGCATGATGTATTTTCTCACAGTATGAGTCTAACTTTTGTTTGCTAATTACCCAATCTTGGATTTAAACCATAAAGTGGCTGCTTTGGAGCTGAGTTTCTTCATCTTACAAACCATGAAACTGAGCTGTGGACAGTACAGATTTGACGTGGTCCCTGTTGACATAGAAGGAGGCTCTTGAGTTGGATTTGTAAGCAGGATGAGTTTTCACGGGTCCTTGCTGTACTACAGATTGAAGTCTCAACCATAGGGCAACTGGCATCCTCCACTGGGGATGTTTAAACATGGACTAACGCAGTGCAGGCATTATTATAATACAAATTAAAGACTCCAGAGCTCTGACAGCAGAATGGTACCAGGCTTAGGTTCCCGCCCCCTTTAAATCGTTAATGAGGTCTAATAAATGTGTGTGTTCTTGCAAAGTAGTGCTGCATTTCAGTGCTGCTGCTGAGGGAGCTGGGCATTCTTTAGAGTTCTTCAGGTGGTTTGGGAATGTAGCAAAAAAAGGGATATCTGTGTTGTTGTTTGGGTTTTTTTGCCCCAGTGATGTGAATACCCTTTTCTGGACTTCCTTGAGTAGATTTTAAGTCTTGATTTTTTTCATGCCATTATGTGTTTTCTTTATTGTCCTAATTAGACTAAAAACTAAGCAGTATTGAAAATACTAAATGTAGTTCTGTGATACATAAAAGAAATATCCAGTTGACAGTTTTTTTAATAGCGTATGAGATGTTTTCAGTAGTGTTTTATTGTGTAATTTTCAATGTTGTGATAAAGTATCACCTTGAAAAGCAAAGCTTGGTGTGCCTATTTATACTGTGCATGCTGAGGGAAACTAGTTTCTAATCCTGCCATTCCCTAAACAAGAGGCAGAAATAATGGAAGTAAATGTATGGATACAAGATGGTGATTTTAATTACCCCTGCTTCCTTTCCTGAAGGGTAGTTACTGGTTAAATGACATCTTATTCTGATCTTTGATGTGCTTTTACTTTTACCTGCCTCCACTATAATCTCTCAGACCCTGAGTCTGCTGCTTCTCCGTTCAGTAATCTGTGTGTTCAGCTCCTACTGTGAAATCCTGTGAAGTTCATGTCTTTTGCTGTTGATGCCTTTTCATTCCTGGCCCAGCAATGGTTTAGCACAAATTGAGAGTCCCTTTTGCTGATGGAGCTAAGCTCAAACTTCCCCTGTGCATGGCAACACCTTTAGCTTAGAAAGACAGATGGAACTGTGAAGTCAGGTGGTCCCTTTCCTTGTCTTGTTGAAGTATTTCTGCAAGACCTCTATATAAATGTGTTACTCTCCCTGAAAGAATTCCAGTGAAAGGAAGCTGCCTGACCTTTCAGAGTTGCCTGTTACCTGGTCTTACAGTTGAATGGGTTGTGCAATCTGAAACTTCTCTGCTGAAGCAAAACTGGTTGTTTCTTGTCCTGCACCACTTGAAAGCAGATGATGGACATCAGGCTATGGGATGCTCTCAAAATCAGTAGTGGGACTTGGCTGATTGAGTTCTGGTTTTGAATGTAAGAAATAGGGAGTAGTTAGGGTATATTTAGATTGGACACAAATTGATTTATTTTACAGTGAGGATAGCGAGACAGTGAAAAAGGTTGCTCAGAGAAGTTGTGGATTCTCCATTATTGGAAGTGTTCATGTTCAGTTTGGATGGGGCTGAGAACAACCTGATCTAGTGAAAGATATCCCTGCTCATGGCAGAGGGTTTGGACTGGATAATCTTTAAATGTCCCTTCTAACTTAAGCCGTTCTGTGATTCTGTGTATTTGAAATGAGGTGGGTAAGACCAAAGGAGTAATGGAATAGGTGTTGTGTACACCTCTGTGCCATTATAAAGAGTAAAGTCTCTCTTGCCAGAAAAATTCCTGTTTCAGTGTGTTGAAAGATTGGAGACTTCAGATGCAGCTTAGAAACATTCATGAGACAGGCTCTTGATGCTTTTCAAGAAAGAGGCAAAGCCAACAAGCAGAATTTTTTGGATGGAGAAGATCAATTATGAACTTCAGGCAAGATGATGCTAATTCTGTGCTCACCTGTATGTTGCAAGACATTTTGTGACTTGTTAAGGGTCTAGGCAGTCCTGTCCATGAGCCATGAACTTGGTTAAATGAGTGGATTGCACAGAGGATGTATTAGTGTCTGGTAGCACTTTGTAACTCTTGCAGTTACGGGTGACCAAGTGCTCTTTCACCCAGTTGACTATTAATTCTTCTAGAAAAGAGGAAAAACTTCCAGTGCCAGATGTTACCTGAGAAGGGAAACTGGCTGTCAACAGTTGTGTCTTCCAGCCACAGATGTCGCAAATCCTCTCCTCTTCTACCTTTCTCTTTTTTTTTCAGATTGTTTTTGTTTTCCTGTCCTCTTCCCCTCCAGTCTTTCCTGGTTTTGTCTGCTAAAGGGCTCTGGAAAAGAGGTAGTCTCTATGTGCAAACCATACTTGCTGATTGCCATTCATTGTGTGTAACATCTGTGACCTTGTGTGGTGTCTAGCACAATAAAGTCTCTTTGCCACTTGGAGATAGTGCAGTGAATGCCACAGAAATGACACATTCATAATAATCCTTGTGATTCTGTTATCTGGTAAAAATATAAAAAGAAATCTTTTGTTTCAGCATAATTTACTTTGGAGGGGTAGGAGGACACATGCACAAGCCAAGTTACAATTTTTGTTCCAAAAATAGATGTATGGCATTTGGATGTGTTACTAGGGCGTGGAGCTCTGTAGCACTGTTTTGTGTTTGGGACTCAACTTTTTAGCTTATCATAGCTGAACAACAACACTGAGGTGGAGAAGTTCTAACTTCTGTAGCCTGTGTAGTTGTTTTATTTTCCATTTCATTGAAGTCTTGCAGTTAGTCATTGTTAGTACTTCCCTGGAAGGCATACAGCTCTTGGTTTGATAACTCTTGAGATAAAACCAAGGCACTGCTGTCGCCTGGTTCCCCTCTCTCTTACCTCTCTAGCTGAAACAGCCAACATTAGATTCTGGATTTGCTTTACTGAAGAGCACCTCCCTGTCTCTTTCCCCCTGCCCCAGAAGTTCAGATGAGTTGTTGTGAACAAGATTCCAAAAACTGTTACTGCTGCCCTTGTACTTGATGTCTCAGCAAGGGCTGGTAATAGGGCTGAAAAGCCTTACTGATAAATGAAAGAAAAGAACATTGTCAAGGGATTTTCGAAGATGGAATGAGTCTTGTCTGTGGGAATTGGGGTGCATGGAAATAAATTAATAAAGTAAGCATCTTCTTGCTTAATGGAAAAAGAAGAATCATAACTTCTTGGCAAAAGGAGTAACAAAATGTTTTAAAACTGTCAAGGCTGCTGATACTCAAGTTCTAATCTTAGATGCAACTATCTGGGTGCCTATTCTTGCCATTAGATGTCATCAATAACAATTTCAGTAAATATGATCTTTTGCTTCAAGTCTACCCTTCCTTTATTGAGAGATCATTGAGTTTCTCATCTGTGCCTCTTCTCAGTCCTGCTGCGGGATCACTGGCCTGAAAGGGAGGGAAAAACTATCTTCTGTAAATCTCTTGTAGAGTTGTGTTTGTGTAGGGTTGTGCTGGTTCAAAAAAAAAAAAAAATTCCACCCAAGGCTTAAATTCTTTCCACAAAGCTGTGTCTTGGTGTTCATTGCCTGTTCTTCCCTGGTGTGGTGGGCTGACCTTGGCCAGCCAGTTTTTATCCCTTCTTTCTCAGTGGGGTGGGGGAGAAAATTGCATGTAAAAGCTCATGGATAGAAACAAAGACAAGGAAATCACTTACTAGTTATTGTCACGAGCAAACCAGACCCGACTGGGGAAGAAGAAATTTACTGCCAATTAAAATAGATTTGAATGGTGAGGAAGGTGGACAAAAATAAGGACATCTGGCCATGTCCACAGGTCTGGGTATCAGATGAGATTTCTCTGAGTGATGATGGTCCGCCCTTTTCCCTGTGGCAGTGGGAGAGCTGTGGCTGTGGAGGGCTCCGCCCAGGTCTGGGTGTTGGTGTCTGGCACTTCCAGACACACTCGCTGTCCCCGAGGGGAGTTGTTTCATGTCCCTAATTGCGGACTGGCTACCTGAGTGACAGGCACGAGGCACCAGTTTGTTTCTCAGCCCTGAGGCAGAAAGGTGTTTTCCGTGTTTTCCCTGCCTGTGTTTGGCGTAGATTAGCTGGAGCTGGGCCGTGGGATCAGGTGACTAATCACCTATAAGCCCACTAATTAAGTAATGGGGTAGGATAATGGCATGCTGCAGCTTACTGGTGACATGCTGGGCAGGCAGCCGAGCCCCACTGAGCAGCTCCAGGGGCCCTGACGCCATGGAGCGTCATATGCCAGTGGGAAACACCCATTCCGTGGGGGACATCTCAAATGTCTGCATTTGATGATGAAGAAATAATTGGGCACAAAGTTATTTTGGGGAAATAGCCTTTGGATTAATTCCTTAACAGTTTTTAAGAAAATAATTTAAACAAACACTCACTGTAATGGATCCCTGATTTAATCCGTGAGGAGCTAAATGGGAATTTGTGACCCAGAATCCTGCCATGGCTCTTCCCCAAGCGTGGCTGAACCTGGGGAAGGCCTCCTGTTTTCACAGATAACACCAGGCCTGAGTAACCTTGACATTTAAAAGGGGGAAAAATTATTTTCTTTATCAGCCAGCTGAAATTGGAAATTGCAGAGGGAGCAGAGGAAGCTCTGGGAGAGGCAGCATTAAAAATACTGTACTATTATTCTTCAAAAGTGGCTTTATGTCACAAAAGCATGTCTTGGACAAAGACATCAAGTTCCACCTGCTGTTTCTTTGTGTTTAAATTGAGAAAGTAATACATGTCGAATCAAGGATGTGTGTGTTTTTCACCACTGTTAACATTTCTCTTGACGCTGCTTTGACAAAAGCAAGAACATTTGCTGGAGGTGAGACACAGCGGGGCTGCCGTGCTCCAGGTGGCACAGCAAGAGGTCTTGGAGAAGGAGTTGCTTTGCAGATTTACAGCACTAGTTTGATTCCTGCCACCTTTTTGGTTTGTCCCTACAAGCATCACTAAATGGCTTCTTTGCTTCCTAGGTGCTGGAGATGGGATAAACCCCTGGTTATTTTGGTCTTGAGAAGTGGTAGGTGTCGTGCACTTTTGCTGTAGGTAGGAATGACGGAGGTTTTGGTTTCTGCAGGGATGTAGTGGCGGAAATGTTCTTTGGAAAAGCTCAAAGGAATGACACAACTTAGTGTGTGACTTCGTGATCTGAGGGAGGGATGAGCTTGTGGATGTGGCTTCAGCATGAAGAAGTGAGAGCAAATTATTCTGGAACCCAGATGAAATACATGCCTCTTATTTTTGGCTTAGTTTATTAGATCAAGATATGGCAAGCTGAGCAGGTAATGCAGGATTTCATATCACTGATGTAAAACTGCTGAAAGGTTTTCTTTAAAAATGCAGAAACAAGCAAAAAAAGAACTCCAACAAAATCCACCAGCCAAGGTATTAATTCAATGATGTTAAAAACCCCAAAAGGTTCCATTTTTTACTGTCTGAAATGAGATCAGGTGCTCTTGGCCAGTATATGGGGAGCCCAGGTAAACAAACCACACTGATTTCAACCAAACAAATATAGCAAACTATTTAATAAAGTGAGCTGTTACAACTTATTTGAGCAGGCTTAGTTTGAAGAGAACAGCATTTTTATAGACAAGAACTAAATAGTTGTGGAAATGTTTGACTTTTCCAATTTTGCTTGCCAGGCTGACCACAAAGTTAAAAAAAAAAAGGGTTTTTCTTCCTGAGCTGTGTTTTGATAGGAGTGTCTTAAGCTTCCCTGGGAAGCAGCTAAGCACAGGGCTGGTGTCAATCTCCTGCGTGCCATCAGGTGTGTTTAGCTGGATAATACAGCAGCGAGATGGAAACATAATCAGGCTGCTTTGGTATCCTCTGCTTGCTGGCTTGCGTTTTGCTGGAGAATCCTGTAAAGCCTTGGGCCCTGCAGGTGATTGTCGGGGCTTTCAGGGCTCCTGGCACGCACATGCATAATGCATGCACGGCGTGCAGGTGACATTGAGAGACGGCGTTCAGAGGAGGGATTGCAGTAAGACTAATAGGTTTATGGAAATGGCATTTTTGGCCTCTTTTAAATAATTGGTGGGTTTCTTTCATTTTTAAAATGTCTGACAGTTTTTTGCTTAGCACAAAGCAGTTTATATTCTAGGTCTTGCCACCCAGATAACTGCTATTTTCTCTTTCCCTTTCTGTATTTGCCACTGGCTCTGTCATGTGTAGGTATAACAAGGTTTTATGAACATATGAACACCTGCTTTGCATTG
>VZTJ01003848.1:2432321-2452808 GCA_013397795.1 Orthonyx spaldingii
AAGGGCAAGGGCCCAGCCTTACCAGAGAGAGAAGCACAGGACTTGCTTCTCTGGCAGCAACAAGACAGGAAAAGAGAGTTTTTTCTCAGGTGTATCGCTCTTAAATATGGTTTTTTCCCTGGAGGCGGAACAACTTTTAATTGGATTATACACCCATCAATACTCAAAACTAGCTGGTCACTGGCTCTGTTTCCCAGGAAGCAAGGTGCACTGCTTCCTGCACCATAGGTCACTTGAAAGACTGACCCTTCCTGGGTAAACCCACGACAGGTATGTATTGAAACAGTTTTCCAAGGTGACAAGCTGCACAAAGTGTTGCAGGACTGGAATTAGCATCTATGATCTCCGAAGTCAGTGTACATAGGCCTCCTGAACCAGTATTTCACTCGCTGCAAATGTGGCACAATGTAACCCAAAGTATGGTAAATCCTTGGTGCCACAGCAAAATATAATGGATAGTACTGAAAGGTGAGGGTTTTTTATTTATTTTCATGGAGGGGAAAAAAAAAGATCAAACAGAAGTGAAGCCTGGAGAGGAGGAAGACACCACAATCTACAGCAGTAGACCTAAAAGCTCTATAACATTTGTGAAATAAACTGCTTTGTTCCTGCCTATGGACTGGGAAGTTATGATGGTGATCTGTGCCTAATTTCAGAGTGAAAACAAAGCTGGTCACAAGAGGAAAGGCATTCTCATTGTCCAATTCCTTTGTCCTTCTGACTCCTTTTTAATTTCAGATGCTCATACTCAAATAACAAAACCTTTGTTTGAGCTTCCTGTCAGTTAAGACTTTGTAATAAGTACTTATTCCTCGTATAGAGTCTTTGAAATAAAATAATACAGCAGACTTTTTCTTTGTGGATTTTCATATATAAAATAATCAGGAAGAAAAGTACTTAAATGAACCATTCAGTCTTCCATTATGTTTTCATGAAGATGATGCAAAACACAGGACCAAATTCAGAACCATTGACAGATAATTTTGAAGCTGGTTGCATATTACACATCTGTTGCGTTTGGAGAAGTGGGACTTGGATATTCTGCTTTACAACAGCTAAAACTGCAAATCACAAAGGCCGTGTGCTGTGTTGTTCGCTGTTTCTGTGCTCCAGTCTTTCTTCAGACAAGTAGCAAGTGTCAGTCCATGTCTTTCAATAAGTGTGTTGCCCTGAGAACTCTGCTTCTGATGTGAGCCCGTTTGGCTGGAGCAGTCAAAATGGGATGAACATCTTAAGTGCTCAAACAGAAGAGAAGTGGTTTGGTTATTAATGACTAGGTTTTATACTTATGGGCTTGAAAGGGCTGCTCTGCAGGTAAAGCATGGCCATTGTCTTTTCTTTGGGTGAGTGCAGGCATTGCAGCATAAAGAAATATTATTCATTTATGCCTTTTCCTTGAGATCAAGATGAAATCTAGCTCAGGGTCATTGACAAAATTTGTGCTGCTTTGTCGCTATCTAAGGAGGAATATTCAGGGCAATAGACAAAAATAATTGCTATAATAACTTACATGGTCAGCTGCCCCTTGGTACAGTGCAGAGAGTGATGCAGGAGTGGAGTTTGCATTTGCCCTACAACCCAGTATTTTTTTGAGCTTGCTGAGGTGCTTGCTAAGAGATTGAAATGTTAGGAGAGGGAGTAAAGCTACCAGGTGATTGTGTGTGCTAAACAGAAAATTTGAATGCAAGACCAGCTTCTGTGAGGGAGGAAAAAAAAAGGGTGAGGGAGGAAGAAGCAAACAAACTTCTTTAATACTTCGTCCAAGGAGTGGGCAGGTGTGTTGAGATAGGAGTGGCTGGACTTTTTTCATGTGACTGAATGTAAGTGTGCTCACTGTCATCTGAATTGGAAATCCTTGGGAGTGTGGGGAGGGGGAACAGCTCAGAGTTAATTTTTCATACACTTAGTCGTGGTTCTTCCTCTCTCCTTACTTATACAGCTGTGTTGCTTTTAGGAGGATAGAATATCAGAGCCTGGTTTTTCTGCAGGCTTGGGGTGGATGGATTGATTGTTATTTCTAGCTGCATGATGAATTTATATCTCTGTGGGCATCTTCACGCAGAGCACCTACACTTCAGTAACTAAATACTGGTTTTGTAGCTGTAAAGAATTTTCTCAGTCTTGGCAAGAGAAGCAAACTTTCGATGTCGTAAGCATCCAGTTTGGGAAGTAATGAGCATAAATCATAAATGGCTCTGAGGATTTCCTTCAGATAATTTATTAGGTTAGAATCAAAGACGCAAAAGCATCCTTTTGATGATGGGATGTGGATTTGAAAATGGAGGTTGAGGTTTTGGTTGGCGGTTGGTTTTCCCGGTGTAGCACATGTTTCTCTGGTGGGAGATCCTCTTTCAGGCTAATTCAGGCAGCCTTTTGATGTGATAAATTGCTAGTTGGCACATAGTTACAATCCTGTAGTAACCACAACAAGAGAGTTGTTGCAGCTCCTTATTTATTTTTAATCTGTCACTAGTTGGGTAGCAAGGTAGCTGAAGATCTGTTCATGTTGAGTTTTATTGTCTTTTTTATTTGCCATACGACAGAGAGGGGGAAGTTCTGTGTGGTGTGGGAAGAGAGTTAGAAAATCAGTTCAGACTAAGCAAGGTTTCTGTGAAGTAGGGTGGTTCTTCTTGCCTCATGGACCTTGCCCATAACAAACTGTGGAGGCTGCAGAGCAGTTGCTAAGCTTCTGCAGCCTCATGCTTTTTGCCTCATAGCTGTCTGGAACTGCAGGTTTGGGGGTTGTGCTTTTGTTGGTCACCTCAGTGGTGGCTTCCAAGAAGACACGTGTTGGAGAAGTGTCAGATTGGTACTGTCAAATGGCTTCTTGCAAACTCACCAGACCTCTAGGGATGTGAGTGTGGATCTGATCAGAGTCCTCTCATTGCACCCCAGTCCACATGTGCTTGAACCACTTGTGAAGTTCCTTTGTATCAGCAAGGCAATTTGTGCAAAGGCTGTGGTATAAAATGTGTGCTTTCACTTGGGATGTCTTCTCCAGTTCCCTCAATCTATTCTTACTCTGTCTG
This sequence comes from Orthonyx spaldingii, assembly GCA_013397795.1. Lineage (NCBI taxonomy): Eukaryota > Metazoa > Chordata > Aves > Passeriformes > Orthonychidae > Orthonyx > Orthonyx spaldingii. Next base: position 2,435,351 of record VZTJ01003848.1, read on the forward strand.
GATAAAAAGTGAGTTTGTTTCTAATGACATAAGAGAGCTATACAAAAAGTGAAATTACAAGCTGCAGCAGGCTAATTGCGACTGGAGTGTCCATAACAACGGACTCCATCTAATCATTAACAAAAGCAATAACAAAAGTAATTCTCAGAAGCAGCACTGACATTTGCATTGTCTAACAGGTTTTTTTTTTTGCTCTCCATAATTCAGCCTGCCTCCCAGAAGGATGCTCTTCCACACATTTTCGTAGGTGTCGGGACCATAGATCGTATATGTTCACTCTGTGTGTGTCCATGCAAAGTAGTGCTCTACTGCCAGGTGATTTACTTGGTGATACGATTCATCTCATGTTTGCATACCTGCTGCTTCCTGGGAAGCAGTGCACGTTCATGGTAATAATGAGGTTTTGCTTAAAAATAGACCAGCTTCCTTCATTTTCTTGTCCTTCTGTTTGCTTGATGATTTGCCGGGTGTTGCCAACACAAATGTTTGTCCCTGTTGCTGTGCAAGCTGTTCACCCCTTCCCTCCTCCCTTCACATTGGTTTTCTTCACTGAAGCAGTTCCCTGCTCTTTTCTTCCCTGGTTGATGCAGTAAAACCTGCACTGTTCAGGCTTATGGGCTCATTTAGAGAGGTGGGGAAGAGTCCGCACTGGTTCTTGAATTTCAGTAGAAAATTAAGATCTGCCTGGGACAAGAAGTGCATTGTGCTGTGTGTCTTCCACTCCCACACATGATGGAGTCCAGCCTGTAGAACTACTTCTGAAAAGTTAAAATAATATAATTACCTCACTGTTTCGTTTCAGGGCTCAGAGTCCTCCCTCTTGTCTTTGTGCTTTCTACAACAGTTTTTTTCTACAAATCAATCTGTGACCTGCCCTCCATTCAGGTTGTTTTTTTGGACAGGGTGGAGAAGGAAAGGAAGATGAGCTGTTTCCAAAGGAGCCCTGGGTTGTGACCTGACAGTACTTCCTGTAAAATGTTTGGACTCTCTGTACTTATATATAAGCTTAAATCTTCCTACCACTTTGCAGCTGGTGCTTTTTTTTGTTGTTTTCACATGGGCTTCTTGCATGTAAAAATGAGTACGTTTTTCAATCTAATAAAGCCATTGAAAAATGCTACCACCTTTCCAGCAGCCATCCCAACTCAAGCTTTGTCAAAACCACTTCAAAACTAGGAGCAGTGGCAATCGTGTGCATGGGCACGTTCATCCGCAGTGTTGTGGGCTAGAAGAGGCCTGGGTTTGTACAATCAGCTCCTGCAATTGTTGTGAAATTCTCCTCTCCCGCAGCATTTATTACTATGTAAAATTGAAATCTGCATGATTTCCTGCTGTGAGCGCCTGTGCCGAGGGACTGGTTTCTATAGTAACTAATATCAAGGAGCTGGCTGGGACTTCAGTTTGGAGCTGTATTTGAGCCTGTTTTGCAGTTCGATGCAACCCTGTGCGATTACTTGATGGATGACAAACAAGCAGTCGGGTTTGTGGCTGCCATTACTACAGTAGTACTGCTGTGCACCTCGGCATGAAACGCTGAGGGGTAAAAATAGGCATTTTGCAAATGGAGTGGGAGGTGACAAGAGGAGATGTCTTTTTCTTTAACACCACTCCCCTCCCTTGGTAGAGCTGCCAAATGGAAATGCTGAAGAATACATCAATGAGTGTTTGTCCTGGAGTCACTTCAGCCCACTCCGAAGTGAAATATATGCCTGGGAACTGGATCCAGTTTCTCCCAAGAGTAACAGCCATTGGTGTTGCCATTATTCTGTTTTGAAGCAGAGCTGGTGTTTGTTCTGCTGAGCATGATAAATAGCATTGTTAATGTGTTTTCATCTTCAGGAGCAGCTTCTGCCCTTACTTAGGCCCAGACACACCTGCTAAGTGTAATTGGTTTTGCAGGGTTAAGCAGGGGTTGGAGTGTTGAAGCTTAGCTTGTACAGACTGTAGGCTTTCAGAGTGCCAGGCAATATGCAAAGCCTGGTTTGCACCATTTACAGTTAGTCCAGAAAGGTGTACTGGGGTCAGGTGCATGAAAATGAAACTGAATCTTATATTTAGGGTCACTTTAGAAGCTTGAATCCTGTGATGGAGGTGGGAAAGGAATGGTGAACAGTGCTCACTGTCCAGACACGTCCTCTAAGTACAGAAATTGGACTTAGGCAGGCAGGAATGGTTTGGTCTCTTTCTTCCCCACCCCAGGAGTTCCCTGAATTGTGATGAGGCCAAGCTGTCTAAAGTAAACTTGGGGCATTGATGAAATAGTCCAAAGTGTGAAGATGTCATTTTGTAGGACTGAAAGTCAGTTTTCCTGGCTGTGCTAGAAAACGAGATATGTATCAGCATGTGCTTGTCTTTCAGGCATCTCTGAGGAGTGGGTGAAGCTGTATGGCCTGTGTACCTGTAGGCACGGACACGTGTACTTAAAAGGAGTGCCATTTGCTTAGCCAGCTCAAGGGCAGCCTTCACTTGGCCACCCTCAGAGCAGCCTCGTATTCATTTGGTGTTTGGGGATGCTGGAGCAGGCTGAGAAAAGTGAGTGTAGAGAGGAAGACATGTATGGTGGACAAAGAGGAGCTGGGTGTCTTGTGCTGGGAATATTTAGGGGATATTTGGTACATATTCATGAAGAAGTGAGGGGTTTTATTTAAAAAACAAATCTGTTCAGACAGGTCATCTTTTATATCCACTGGTTACGTATGCAAGTCCATAGTAAAAGTATTACAGTGATTTAAAAAAACCCGATAAATTACTGGATTAAACTACTTGCGTCAAGAGAGTAATGATGCATTTGAATAATCTGAGATAATTTGGAACTGAGATATGACCAGATTAACAGTTTGAGAAGTAGGATTGGAAACCATCATTTAAGAATATAATGACTCATGTTGCTGAGAAATCATCTTCACCTTTGTACTTGTGTGGAAGTAAAAAAGTCTCCCTTTGTTTCAAGCAGGTATTAAGCAGAGTGCTGAAATGAGAACCTTACAGCAAGATTTTGTTATATTTACACAATATAGTGATGGAAATCCAGAACATTGAGTTGTTATAAATAAATTAAATCCAAAGTACATTTAGTAAATACTTAAAGTGCATATTGTGATGGATTATCCCCATTTTTAAAGCTTTCATTTTCTGCTAGTTTGCAAAATCACTGGAGTCCAATAGAGCACATTGCCGTTGGATGCTTTGTGAATGTGTATCCGTTTTAAATCTAGGTTGTCCTGCATGGAGAATAGCAGCTCTGTGTGAGCGTTAGTCACTTTGGTTCAAAGGCAGAGAGTTCATGTGGAGCTTTTACGGAGCTGCTGCAGAGGCAGGAGCCTTGGTAGTGAATATAGTCAAGGGAATGTTTTAGCTATTAAGCTGAAATGCAGCCTGCTGCTGGGGAAATGAGTGTTGTCACTGAGTGTGTACCGTGATGCAAAGCCCTCCCCAGACTGCTGGGTTCAAGTGCACAAAGTGCGCTCAGGACAGATAATTGATTTAGACGAACAGATTTTAATCTTTCATTATAAGTTTGAGGCCGGCTTCACTCAGAGCTGTAAACTCCATGTTTCTCAAGCTGCACTTTCACAGGGGTTTTAGCTGCTCTCTCTGAAGTGGCTGCCTGTTTTCAGAGACTCTTTATTCTTCACAACATGTTTCCATTGTTGGCAACCTTACTAATTTAACATGGCTTTCAAAAATAGGAGTGGGAGAAAAAGCCTTGTTCATGTATGTTCCCAGCTAGGGTGAAAGTGCTGAACTTGTGGTGTGCATCTGTAGAGACAATGAAGAAGCTGGTTGAGATGTTAGTCTGGGGTGACTTTATGCACAGTGTAATTAAGCTTAAACTTTAGATCTCAGTATTTTAAAACAAATGTACTTGTTAGAATAAAGCTTTCTTGGTAAGACTTTGTGTTAGGGTTAATGGGTTCTCTCGCAAGAAGAAAGCTAATGCTTTCAGAAGTGCATACAACCACCCATCTGCCCATCATGAATATTGCTAAGGGATTTTTGAGCCCAAGTGGCAAGAAGTCTGTCCTGTCCTCTGAGGTTGGTTAATGAAGGCTAAAGCTTGGTCAAGTTAAAAAAAAATCATCTATTCAATATCCTTTCCAAAGCTCTTTGTCTCCAATGTTTTGACTGTTGCCTAATCTGTTGAAATTGATCAGAATTGCAGCCTCTCTAGAGTTCAGTTTTTGAGGTCATGCTCATCGTGGATAAAGCAATGTATGTTTTCTTGTTAATGCTTAACTTTTATTTACTTCAAGTTAGGTTGCAACTTATTTTCACATGTGATTTTTTTTTTTTTTTTTTTTCCAAAAATTCGAGCTGGACTCAAAATTTGTGCCCTCTAGGTGTACCCATAAGATGAAAGATGGATGAATAGCTTTCTTTAAGAGAAAAGATCTCTTAGATGAAACATATTCAGCATGCAAAATGCTTCTTGTGACCAATGGGAGTAAACATTAAACATTAATGATGCAGCTTTAAGTTGCATAGAAACAAACTGGGGCAAGTCAGTTCATTTTACCTTTGATTCACTGCTTCCAACCGTTAGGAAAGGTTGAAGGGACACAAGGCAAACAGGAGTCTCTTCCTTTAGCTTTTTCTTGTAATGACATATTTTGCCTCAAACAATAGTTTCAGTAAGTAGATGCACAAAATTTATAAAATTTATAATTTTTTTTTATTTTAAAAGCAAGCAATGCGGTAACAGCAATTTATGTAATTGCAGTGATTTCTAGTTAAAGGGAGATCTAATTCTATTTAAGGAATAAAATAAAGACTTCCAAGAATAATTCTGGATTGTAGAGGTTTTGATATCCCCCGAGATGGAGGTGTGAAGTGGTAGATTGACCCCAAGACTTGGATGTCAAACATTGCCAGGCATATCTGTTTTGTATGACCTATCTATAGCAATGAGAATTTCATTTGGTCTTAAGATCTGCAAAGTTTGTTCAAGTTCCTTGGAGATCCAGTGTGAGATGCTGCTTTGGAGATCAGTGTAAGATGCCATGTAATTCCTGCAAAGTGACTACATCAAAAATGTAGGGTCTGTATTTCCTGGTACTTAATTCCTTCAGTAATGTTATTTAGGATTCTAGCTATGCTGCTTTGCATGCCCAGAACTATCCCAAAGCATTACTGGGACTGACCGGGTGGGTACAGGTAGATAACTGTTCACAGGATCCAGGGGGCAGCTAGAGTGTCATACTCCCTCCACTTTCTTTTTTTTTTTTTTCCCTTAAAAAAGTCTGGGCTGACTTGTTTTCTGGTGTTTTGTGGCTCTGTCTGGATTTCCCTCTCTGGTGCACTTCAGAGGGCATTGTTTGTTTTTATTGGAAAAAGGCTTACCTGTGGTTTTTTGTTTTCAGCTTCTGTGGGTTTCTGTGCTTTTTCCTTTCTGAATGTGGCCCTGCATGCTTCCTGCAGCATTTTCAGCATATTTGCATTAAGATGGGTGACTCGGAAATATGTATGTAGAACAGCCTCATTTTGCAAGAGGATTGGTATCAACAAGAGATGAGCAAGATACAGTATTGATGGGTTGAATGGGATTCGGTCTAGCTGATGTTATTCTTTTCTTGATCCCTGAAAACTTCAAGTACTCTTCTTGCAGCACATACAGACCTTTCTCAGTGGTTGTATAGGAAGGATTAAGGCAGACAAACTTGTTTCTGCCATGTAAAGAAGGTGTCAAACTAGACAATCCTGAAAGCCTTGTTTTTAAAGCTTCACTTCCCTGGCCATATTAGTTCAGGGTTTAATTACACAATAATAAGATTTCTTACAGGCAGTGTATTTGAACAAAGACCTTTCTATGCAGCAATGAACACTTTGTTTGTAATAACTTACCTTCTCTTTTGTTTTCTGTTAACTTGTTTTTGATTTCAATTCTGTAGGTCGAGCTGCAGCTCTTTTTAGGATCTTTTAAAAGGGTCTACAGGGACTTTACTGTGTGGGAATAGTTGTCAAAGTCTTCTCACTAGTTTTAACTATAATGAAACCCATTTTAATGTTTTTATAAGGCTATTTTTAGACTCATTTATGCTGATGGAAGCGTAGGAGTAGAGATGATTTGGCACAAACATGAGGAATAGCACCCCTAGGTTTGATGGATATGTTCTCAGTATGATTTATCAGTTAACTAATTCTGTTTGGGAAGGTTTCTGTGAAAACACTAAACAGTGATGGCCTTCCATGATTTAAGTATCGGTGAGCCATTTTAGTGTGGACAACTGGACAGGTCAATCTGGACAGGAGAAAAAGTAGCTCCTAAACTTAGAAAAGCCTCTTGGATTATCCTTGTTACTAGCCATCTAGTGCATATTTCAAAGATTTATTTTTTATATCTTGTATAAAGTATTAGGGTGAAGTGTGATTAGAGGATTGTTCACTTCAGTTACCTGGGCAAGAGGCAGAGTTTTGCCCAGCTGATGTGAGAACTCTTTGATAAGTATGAGTGAGTGAATGAGTAGTGGGGACCAGTGGCTGCCATTTTAGGATTTTCATATGGAGAGCATCAGGCCAGAAAGCCTCTCAGGCTCTTTGTCACCCTGCCCTTTTGTTTCTTAGCCAACTGAATTGCCTCCATGTCCCACAGAGAGAGAGAGAGAAGCCTGTCTGGCTTCATCTCTCTTCCCTGGTCATCTGCTTCACCTTGGTTTTGAAATATGTCTGTGCCGCTGACCACAGAAGTAAAACTTGGCTTTGATTTGAGTTTCATCTTGCAGTGGCTGGTCTCTGTCTGCGGGAGAAACTGGACCAGGGCTTCAAAGCATCAAAGTGATTCACAGCTAATTTTCTTTTTAAGGATCAGGAGGACCATTAGATCATCTAACCTGATTATCTCTAGAGGGCTGGTCAGGGCTTAGTCTGCTGCAAGCCTTGTGCTGGACACAGCTGTGGCTGGAGCCCTCCAGCACAGAGAGGCGTGGGAACAGGCAGTGTCTCTGGAGTGGCAGGTGTGCTGCAAAATCCTCTGGGTGCATCTTCTTTGTATAAACATATCTGTAGAAAAAAATCTAATCAAACTAGTACCCGTAAGAAGTCTTGCTTGGATTTCTGAAGGAAGTACAGACTTTGGGTTTGGTTGTGTCAGTCCTCTGTGGGTTTTGCATAAAATTCACAGACCAGGGAGAGATTGTCTTGCCACAACTCCGTGTGCAAGAAAACATACTGCCCTCTAGAACATGACTGTCTTGGTGCTTGTGGACTGCATCAAGCCGTGGCCTGGAATGAAATGTCATGGCCAGGAAAGAGTAAGGTGCTGTGGAGAGACTGGTGACTCCCATTTGGGGGTGGTTAACTGCAAGAATTCAAGCGAAATTGCTGTGAAGAGATCTGCCATTGATTGCCCTTGCAGGGCTCTTGACACCTGTTCAACACAGAGCTCCTGTGGCTCATACTGGTATTGGTGACTCAAGTCTTCTTCAGAACTGTCAGTTCTGTATGCTTCTGTTTTTTCCTTCCTCTTGTGGATTGAAATTTCCCCATGGCAAATGATTCTATGCCCAAACTGCCCGAAGGTTACCCCTTCCTGTGAAATAAGCAGAGCTGTGTCAGTGGGAGCAGAGCCAAGAGTGGAGGCTTGCATCTTGATTTCCTCTGGACTTACTTCATTAATGAAATGGATGGTGGTAGTGGGTCACTTAACACTTGTGTATTTTGCAGTTTTTGTAAGGGAGAGGAGACAAAAAGCCCAGCTGCAGCAGCGGTCATGGAAGCTGCAGGTGTGAGCTTGGCTGGAGAATGCCAAACTGCCATCTGTGGTGAGGCTTTGTGGAGTTTTTTTTTTTGGTTTTTTTTTTTTTTTGAGGCCATTTGCCTAGAAATGAGAGTAAGAATACAAAATAACAGGAGTAACTGAAGATAGCTTTCCTCCAGTTTCTGCAACCTTGCTGGTTAGCCAGAAGTCTGTGAAAGTGTAAGAGTTGAAATTGCGTCAGGCTTAAGGGATGAATGTAGGTGGTTTCCTGCCAGCATGTTTAGGTATTTTCTTCCCATGTTGCTTTAAGCAGGTTTGTCCGCTGCTGTCTAGAAGATGTGGAAAAATAGAAGTAAAGTTGCAGATGTTACTTGCATAAAATGCATAAAGAGAAGAAAAGCAGCAGCATATTGCATTGCTTACTTGTGTGGTTAACACCCATTTTTGTGCCTGTGCTCTGACATTTTAAAGCTAGATAAGTACAGTAAGTAACCTTAAGCATTTAAAAAAAGAAAATTAAAATGTGATGGTTGCCGTAATTAAGTCAGTGATGTCCTGTATGCATTTTAAATTCCTAGTCCCCCTATGCTGTTAAACTTTTTTGTCTGGTATGCAGCATGTCTGCTTGTTTACAGAGTGCCTTGGAGCTGCATGGATTCCCTTGCACTGTGTGCAGAGTGGTTTATAACAGTTAGGTATGTGTTGTTCCGACCAGGGAGGTGTACTTGGAGCTGTGCTTTGGATTGCACAAATAACAGTTTCCAGGAATGGTCATGAGGATCAGCGGGAGGAGCTTTGAAGAGTGCGTGGGTGCAGCAGGATCCGTGGCTGAGGGGAAGCCCTTTGCTGGTGGCTGGGGGAGGTCAGGCTATTCTGAAATGCAGAGCCTGAGCAGTTATTTTCCCAAACAGCTTCCTGGAATACAGAAAAAAGGAATCTAAGTGTGCTGTCTCTCCTCTTTTTTCCTCCTGATTTGCACTACAAGAAGGAGTTGGGCAGTGAGGAAACTGGTTTTGTTTTAAAGTTGAAAACATTTGCATAGGGCAAGTTACATTCACAGCTGTTTACTTTTGAGACACTTCTTTTTTGGAAGTAGAGGCTTTAAGCAGCTGTAAGACCAGAAATGCAGCACAATACCTTAGCAACTGTATTTGTCATTCTCATCTGAAGAGAAAATGTGCTGATTACATTCAGCAATTTCTTTTTTTAGTTGGAGAGAAATGAGATGCTGGTCTTTATTCAGCTAGCTTTGTGTATTTGCAAATTGCAATTTAAACTATCTGGGCAAAAGTGGTGGGCACTTAATAATATAAAGAAGTTAATATCTCACTATGTCTTCATGGAGTTGATTGACTGGTCTTTTCATAACAATGAAATTTACATATTTATGAGCTGGTCTTAGGGTTTGGGTAATGTTTTTATTGCATTAAATTTAATTATATCAACTACTGCTAGATGATTTTTCTTTCGGTAGAGGCTGAGAGATCTTCTGTTTGACAAGACTTGAAAGAATTAACTGATGATTTTGCAACAGCTCTCCAGTAGCTTGTTACTTGGAATTTTGATTTGCACTCCAGACCACTTCAATGGGATGTGTCCACTATATCTGGAGTAAACAGTCTTAGCCTTTGCAGATTTGCTTGTACTTCTACACAGCTGCCACACTGGCAGGGAATACTTTTGTTATATGACATTTGCAATAACATCTTAAGGTACTTGTTTCTCCTGCACACCAGTCTCATAGTTACTTTAGAGCCTGTCTTTGAGTGGTAAGCATCACATTTTTTGTGTTAAAGCAGTAACAGCTTCAAGGGTAAATCTCTGGTTTGTATCTAATTCCTGTGACCTGGGCAGTTTGTCTGTACCACAGACTGCAGCCTCCAAGTGTCTCCATCATACATTCCCAATGGGTCATAAACCTGCAGGTGGTATCACCTGGCATCAGTTGTAAAGGGAGTGGAAATGAGCTATTCCAAGACTTTGTAGAAAGGATGTATAGCTCCTGCAAGTCAGCTGATGGAAATGACCAGCGTGGTGCCTTCATGGATCTGCTGGATTAATTACTGTAATAAGCAGGAAAAAATGGTGGACCAAGACAGTATGTCAAATGTGGAAGATTGCAGCATACCCATTATCCAACTGTTGTCCTTCTCTGTATGCCAGGTTTGAGGAGACAAGTAAGGAAGTATGGTCCTCCTCCATAATGAGCTGCTTCTGGCATGCAGGGACCTCTTTGGCAGTAAACTGTGGTCATCCTTGCAGTTAGAGGAGCTGGTTGGTTGAAGATGGAATTGCACAGATCTACAGAGGTCTATGTCTCAGGATTGAGGCTCAGTGTTTTACTTTAAATGGGATGCTCTGCAGGAAGAGTTAGTGCTAGACCCATACATCTACCCTGCTTTGAGCTTTGTCAAGGCACTGACCTCGTCAATTGCTAAATGTCCTGAAAACAAGATGAGGCATACACTATCCAGAGCTGGATGAGGAGCATGGAAGCTGAGTGACAATGCAATTGCGGGCAAGTAACTGTGGGTTAATGGTTAACGGTGTTTTTAATGAACTTTTTGATTGCACGATGTATGAAACATTGTGACTGCATCCTCAGCACAGTGTGTGACTGGGCTTGTCTTGGAAGAAGGAGAGCTTTTTGTGCCTGGCACCATCAGAATAACAGCTTGAGAACCTTTAACTGCTCTAATTCCTGAGGCATTTACACCACAGAAGTAATCAAAAGTGTAGGAATTTAGTCCCAAGCATGATTTTCCTTTAATCCATGACTTTTAAAGCATCACTGTTTTGTTTCTTTTAATGCAGTACATAACACATGTCTTGCAGTTTTTGAGTAGCTCTTACTGGTACGAGCATCTCTAATAGATCAGACATATTTCATTCAAATTCAAATATACAAGGGCCTGTTTATAAACCTCCAGAACCAGGTTTATGGCACAGACACTGACTGAGGTTACTTGTTAATTGCCAGAGTGGATTGGATATTTAGCTCTTAATTCCTATGAATAGGGTTTTTCTTATCTAACTTCATTTGAATGAAAGTGAGAGACTGGGGGAGGAAAAAGAAATGGGAGAGTGCTCACATTTGTTGGGCCAGTATTTTTCAAAACCCTAAAAGTTATGTGCTGTAAATCATAAGACTATAATGCATCTATATAAGGTGCATTTGTGTAGTTGCTGGAATAAACACAGATGGCTGTGACCCTTTGAGATGAATATTGCAATCCTAAATTTAGCACTTGCTAATTAAGGAAGCGCTCTTGCTAATTTGTACCACTGAGTAGAATAAGGGCTGTGCATTGAAAATGTACCCCTTAAATTTTTGCAGATCTGTTTGTGACTCTGTGATGCCATGTGATAATTCTGTAGAAAACTCAAGTGTATCAGGAGGGTTTCTGGGTCAGCTTCCTGGTGTTCAGGGATATCTCAATGCAAATTCTTGAATTCTTCACGCATTTTGATCTTTGTCCTTGGATATTGTGTGTTTTTCAGTTGGTGGCAAATGTAATTTTCATGTATGCAAAGGAGATAGTAATGTGGTATGTAAATGAAAAATTATAGGAAGGGAAACCTTATTGGTTGCTTTATGAAGTATTTTCCCCATAAACATTATTGGCGGAAGGTATTGCAAACTTACAGCTACAAAGTAAGAAATTTTACTACACCCTCTTTAGCATACTTGGAAGTTATTTTCTGGCACAGCAAGTCATTTTTCTGGACCTACTAATATCTTCACTCTTATAGAGGACAGAATCAGAATCATACAATCATTTAAACAGGAAAAGACCTAAGATAATCTAGTCCAACCATAACGATCAGGTTTTGTTTAAATTTTTATCTCTCTTGGGTTCTGAAGACAGGATGTGTTGTTTAAAAGTGACAATTCTTGATTTAAAAATAAAACAAACTTCCAGCAAAATGGCTACCATGCAGATAACATACAAGGCAAAAGCGAGGTGCTGTGCTAATTCAGAGAGCATTTGTTCCTGCATATTAAACAAGCTGAGAACAGGGACAAAATAACTTGTTTTTCAGGTTGTTCAATAAAAATAGGGTTTTACTATTGTTGGCTTCAGAATCTCTTCAGACAAATGATGGTCAGACAAAATATAATGTAAGTATTTATGTGAATAAACAATCTGCCCCAATAATAATACAGCACATCTTATCAGTTCCATGTTTGTACTGCTGCAGCTTTGGGGGCAAAAAGTGATTTTTTTTCTTTACGCTCACTCTACACGTCTTTTTCTAAATCTGTGAATTGATACAGCACATCTGTGCTACTTGAGAACAAAAAAGGATGAAGTCATAGTCCCATAAATAGCTTGTAGGATGAAAATGCTGAAGACAGCCTTCTTTTCATCTCCTGTGGGTCTCTTGTACCGGGACTCTGGAATCTTGGCTTTGATTCTTCATGCAGAGTCTTCATAATATCCACATCTGGGCTATGAATGTAGCTGAGAACAGATCTGCTTTAGATCTTCATGGCTAATAATAACTTCAACAAACAAATGCTTCTAGCAGAAGAATGTTTGTGTGGTCTCTAAAACAGACCAAGTTAAGACAAAAAGGAGAATCTGGAGCATCCAAATAGCATTGAACTGGTATCAGATGCCAGAGTTGTTCAAGCAATTTTATCTTAATTGACAAAGAATTTATTTTTTAGCTTCTCAATAAATGCTCTCTGTCACAGTGAAAATTTGTCTCATCTTTCTTTTGTGATATCTGCATATTCTCCCAGATAATCTGCATTGTATTCAGCACAGTGTCTATTTTAAAAAAGGCATTTTGCAGAACTTATTGTTTCTATTGTTTCCTTTTTTGTAATAACATACTAGGACCTTTTCACTAGCATACATTTTTAATCATATTTTCTTGGTAGCAGGATATTATCTATTTAAATAGTGCTGTTCAGCGTTTCTTAATAACTGGTAAAAGATGAGTCTGTTTTTAACTGCTAATTACTTTGACTACACCTGCGTCTTGTAAAAATACCAGCAATACCTTAAATATGACTACATCAGGCACAGGAAAACCTCATAATTTAAATATTTGAGTAAACATATCAAACACACTTTGGGTGGGAGGAAGAGAAAATTGATGGTTGGGCATTTTTATTTTTAAATGTCATGAGGGTGGTGCTTAGTTGTGAAATAGTGACTAAAAATGAGAGGAGGAAAAGAGATTGGCAACGTTTCCTCATTCTTCTAAGAGGAAGCAGCATCGCACCGCTGACCTGGGAACCTGTGCCAAGAGATGACATGAGTGTCTTGGATTTATGCGATTGTTGCTGTGATCTTTGCAGTGTCTGAGGGGGTAGGGTGAGGCTGGAAGGACGACTTCAGGATTTCCAGTGTTTGAACAGAATAGGAAATAAGATTCAAGTGAACTTTTGAATGAAAGTTGGAAGAAGTCAAGGTGACGGCAACCTCACTGCAAGTCTCAACACGGACTTGCCTTGAGTGTGAAGTTTATCCTGAGTGCCTGAAGAAGAAAAAAATCCTGGTTGGATTTGAGTGTTTTACATTTCTGCAGTTGTGGGGTTGGAGTTTTTTTTTTTGTTTGTTTGGTTTTCTTTTTTAATTGCAAGGGGAAACACTGGAATAGGCAATACCTGTAATAGTCTGAGGTATTTAACATCACACAGTCCCATCAGCACTGAAAACAGGCAAGTTTGACAGTAAATTCATAGCTTCAAATTGGAAGTTCATGGAAGTTCACGTGCGTCATTACAGGCTTGGGGAAGGGTGGCTTGAGAGCTGCACAGCAGAACAGGGCCTGGGGATGCAGGTTGACAGCAGCTGAACATGAGGCAGTGTGTGTCCAGGTGGCCAGGAAGGCCAGTGGCATCCTGGCCTGGATCAGGAATAGTGTGGCCAGCAGGACCAGGGCAGTGATTGTCCCCCTGTTCTCAGCAGCGGTGAGGCCACACCTTGAGTGCTGTGTCTGCTTTTGGGCCCCTCAGTTCAGAAAGGGTATGAAGGTGCTAGAGTGTGTCCAGAGAAGGGCAGTGGAGCTGGTGAAGGGTCTGGAGACCAAGTCTTATGAGAAGTGGCTGAGGAAGCTGGAGGTGTTTAGTCTGGAGAAGAGGAGGCTCAGGGGGACCTCACTGTCTCTACAGCTGAAATGAGGTTGTAGTGAGATGGGGGTCAGTCTCTTCTGCCATGGCTCAGGTGAAAGGGTGAGGGGGAAATGGCCTTACATTGTGCCAGGAAAGGTTCAGATTCCATATTAGAAAACATTTTTTCATTGTAAGAGTGATCAGGCATTGGAATACATTACCGAAGGAGGATGTGGAGTCATCATCTCTGGAAGTGCTCAAGAGGCATCTGGATGTGACACTTGGGATTGTTTTAGGGGGTGATTGTGGTGGTGCTGGTTGACAGTTGGAGCAGATGATCTTGAAGGTCTCTCCAGCTTCGATGATTCTGTGAAAACAGAGTCTGGTTCAGTTGGTTCAGGTGTGTTTTAAAAGGTTTATAAGTAGGAGTAGAGACTTCAAATTCAAGCCTTAACCTGCTTTTTCCTGGGTGAAGCACCAGCTGTTGCCAGTGGATATAGTTCACTGCAAATGAGATGTGGCCTTAGTAGATCCCTGTTTGAGAACATGCCTTAGTGCCGCACCCATCTTTGCTGGTGCCATTTTTAGCAATAAATGACAGTCCATAAAGCAGCATGAATGCCCAATATGACATCCTGTATCTTTAGTCTTGGAGGAAATGCTGTAATTTAGTCTTTGTGGAAGTAAAATGTGAATCTGTAACTGTGTAATTAAAACTACACAAATTCTTTTGACTTCTCATTCCCTACATCCACACAACAGTAAAAGCTCACAACTATCAACATTTTAAACAGGAGGAAAAGAGGGATTGAAAAGTTTCATATAACCTCATGTGGGGATGGAAGAAGTCAGAGTTAAACAGATACATGAATTTAGTAGTAACAAGTTTTTTAAAGAATTAAATGGCTTGTTTATTCTGCCTTACTCATAATTACAGCAGTATATTAAACTTATTTGCCGTGAAATAACCAGTAACAGATACGTTTAAGTTACATTTTTTCCAGAGACAAGTCCCTGCAAAGAAGTGTATTTGCTATATTTGCACACCCACATAGGTATAATAGGTGTCTGCTTTTAGTTTTGAATACTTGTTGAACAACCAAAAATAGGTTTCTGGAGTCTCTGACACATCTGAAGACCAGAGTTTGAAGGGGAGGTCAAGGTTCACATCAGTCATGCAGGGCAGAGTGTATTTGTTACCATACTGTAAGACAAAGAATCAGAATTTGGGGGATTACTTTGGAGGCTTCCCAGGCCCATAAAAGGAATGTTCAATCCTTCTACTTTGATGTAAACTCAAATTAATTTACAAGTTCCTGTGGAACTTGGTTTCTTCCCAACCTCCCTCGCTATATTCTGTTGGATCTGAAATCCTTGATACTTCAGTGAAGGGGAACTTTGGCATTTGAGGTAGCTGATTTTCAGTTGCTGCTCTTCATATACATTTTATCAGGACTAAGGTAATGCTGAGGTGGCACAGTTAGTATTAACAGGGGGGGATTAGGGTACAGTTGAGCTTTCACTGTCATTATCTATTTTCACATGTTGCAACCAGAAATGTTTTGGCTTTCTCTGCCAAGAAGCAGATTAGTTTATGTTGCTCCAATTGTGGAATTAAATTTTCCTTTTTAAATACTGTATCAGAAAGTGCTGTTTCACAGTCAGGGAAACTTTCTTAAGTATTTTGAATCTCTTTCCCACAGAAAGAGAATGGGAATTGAGTAGATATTAAAACAAGCAACATCTGAATACATAATTAGTCACCCAGGCCTCAAATAGAAAGCCACTTGGAAGCTTACATTTTCTTATTTAATTCTCAAGCCAAACAAGTGTCTAATAACAGCATTAATTCTGGAATTTGGAACTGTTTTTTCACTGCCATAAAAATGTACACTTGATAACCATTGATACAGTTGTAACTACTCCAGCAGTAGTTTACTAAAAAAAACCAAAACAAAACCACAACTCCCCCACCGTTTGTTTTTTTTTCTGCCCAGTTAGTTAATTTGTGAAAGGAGAAGAACTATTTTCGGAAACTGAAAAGGGACGGTTCAAATAGGTCTCCTGTTTTATGAATTAATTACTGAATATCCCTTCAGTTCTGAATGAGCAATTCATTTTCCTGTGACTATTTCCAAGAGGAAAATGAACTCCTGGGACGGAAGCTGTGGAGAAACAATGGGACACACGGAATACATTAATCTAAATGTGAGTGCATAGATGGCATAAAACGTGTTCTGGAAGATATCCCTCGGATAGAGGTAACCTGCAATTGCTAGCAGAAAGCTGCATCCTGTTGATGTAAACCAACTGTAAGGAAATACTGTTGGATTCTTAAAATAGGATTAAAATAGGCTGTATGGCTTCCATGGAAGTGTATCATCTTTGACTTGCTGAGACTGATCACTTCATGAAGAATCCATAGAAAACCCTTGCCTATCTCCAAGGAGCTCAGCTTTGGTTCCCTCAAATGCCTGTGTGCAGTTGCCAAGTGGCTGATGCCAGCTGTCTGCAGCCTGACTTGTCCCCTCCTGGGAGGCTCTTAGCTGGTGAAACAGTTCCCAGTTTCTTTAAATATAGCAGCACCATGAGTAGTGAAACGGGAGAGAGTATGAACTCACAATATTTTAGCAAGAGTAAAGCTTCGGTATCTAACCATCTTGTTTGCTTCCTACAGACTGGCAGGGTTTGATTTACATAGGTTAGTGTATCCCAGTATTCTTTCTTGCACTGCCTGACTTGCTTGCTGAAGATAATTGTCTGCTTCATAAGGAGTGGTGACTGTGCCTGTTGCATACATGTAGAGCAGTTAATTTCATTACCTTTAACTTTCAAAAAGATATAAAAAGGAGTTGAACTTGATTAAGGACATGGCTTTGAGAAAAATACCTGTGGAGTGCCTGATTATAGATAAATAGATTTGGTGCCATGGCTTTATTGACAATCCAGTTTTGTCAAAAGATTTGCGCTAGGTACCCATAACCTCAGTGGGTCAGGGAAAAGGCTTAGAAAGTTGGATAGTTCTCACGTGATCATGTCATCATGGGTGTATTTACATCCAAAATAGAGAAAGCACCAGAATAAATAGCACCAGTGTTTATTGCAGAACTTTGTGTTCTGTTTGTCATGCTAACACAGCAAGTAGTGTGAAATAGTAGTGACAGGGAAGTGAGTATTTATGTAATTAGGTGATTTCTACAATACTGTCCTTGTTCTTCTCCAGCAACTGCACTTGCTGCAGGAGAACCCCACCTCATTCTGTAGTGTGCATTTTCTTTCATTAATTTATTTATTTATTTGCATCCAGGCATTAATTTTGGGACTGAAAGTTGTCTTGTAGTCTGAATGACGTAGTTTGTCTTGACCAGATTTAGCAAATGGTTTCTCTGTACCAGTGACTTTAAAATCTCCCATACAGTACCTGAAAAATAGGAGCTTGCTTATCTTCTTCCTGAGGGAATCACCATTTTGGCTTCTGTGGTCTTCAACATTGTGACTACAGCTTGTCATAAAAAATGACAAGCTATGATGTACCCGATATAGCCCAAAGAAATAAATGGGATCTCTTCACAGAGGTGAAATCATTGGAATAAATGGGGAAGTCCTAGCCAAATCCTAACCATTATACGTGCTATTTCCCCATGGCCTCTTTCAGAGGAGCATGACAGTACTATTCACCATCCTTTTTTTTTTTT
>VZTJ01003848.1:2452855-2540884 GCA_013397795.1 Orthonyx spaldingii
AGAAGTTTTGGCCCACATACCAGAGTTTATGTTAAGGTGGGGTGATAAACAAGGAAAATAGACTTTTCTCTTGGTTATTCAGGGTGCTGCTTTGCATGGTGTTTTATCCTTTGGATTTTCACTCTAGCTGAAGTTGGCATGTAAGGGAATGTCAGGATGGAGTGGCTGTACTTGGGTGTACACCTGTGGTGTGATGCCCATTGTCCCAGCAACTCCTTAACTCTGCTTCTCTGGGTTTCTTCTGTGCTCTGTGTTTCTCAGCCCTGGTGGGGACGCTACTGGCTTGGTGAGATCAGTATCTGCAGAGGTGACGAATGTGCTGCAGATTCTCTGTATAAACATTTTGGTCTTGTTTTTGTACTAGTCCTGGTACTGTTGCCAAATACTATTATCATAATTGGCCAAAGGAAACGAGGGGCCCAGGCTTGTACCAGAAATAGCAGCTCTTGTTAATGTACAGCGGTTGGTTGTGTCCATGTGTCTTGCTCCAGCGCTCTGGGAGGCAGCCGGTTGTGTTGCTTTGTTTTTTAATGTTTGTATCAGATCTGGTTTTGGGAGAAGCAGAGTTCACTCCTGGTCTATGCTCCAGAAAGGTGGTACTTGGTTAACTGATAAGGGTTTGTATCAGAGGAGAGCATTTGTATGACTGCACTTGATGGGGAAAAGAGAGACGCTGGGAGTTTAAATAATTCATCCCTTTCTTTCAGTCACTTATTTTCAAGTGTGGTGTGTGTCTTCATTAAATCTTGCATGAGTGCTGTGATGAGAGAAATGAGTTCCTGGCATCAGAGGCAGAATGCAAACTATTTGGGATGGTAGGTGACCACAGCTGGATGTGGGGTGCTGTGGCAGCAGCTCAGTCTGTGCCATTCCAGCCCCATGGGAACGGCGAAGCTCAGGAAGTTTTTTCAACAAAAAACAGCACATAAGCCATCCTTGCAACAGGTCTGGAAGGATTTGAGAATGATGAAAGTTCACAGTTTAAAAACCACTTTAGGCTCCATTCTGCCCCTGTGTAACACTGCATACAGTACTGTAATTGTGTACCCAGTGGGTCAGTCTGTCTCATCCCAGTCTGAGAGGATTCCCCCAAAAATGCTTCTTTTCTTGTGCTTGTGGCTGACAGGAAGGCCAGGCTGAGACTGTATTTTAGATTTTGTTGTAAAGCTGCAGTTTGTGGTTGCTCTCAACTACTCTTGAGCAGCTTGTTTCCAAGAAGAGCTGCTGCCTTTGTGCGCCCCAGTCAGGAAATTGTTTCCACCAAAACTAGAGTGTTGTGGACAGTGATGGGAGGCAGAGGAAGGTCATTGCCAGCCCCCTGAAAGGAGAAGGGTGCCAAGGAAAACTCTAAACCTCTGCAGGGAACTGGTAGTTGAGCCTCCAAGGCTCAGTTGTGTGCTCGAAACATGCAGTGGAGCAGCAGGCTGCTCTGGGGTTTGGAGCTGCTTCCAGCTGTGCAGTGATAGGCAGGAAAAAGTATCTCTTATATTTGAAGATGAGTGTCACCTTGCACTGAAATGCACTTGAATTTGTTGTTCTGAAATAGTACTGATGTGAGCAGCATTGCCTTCACATGACAAATGGCATGGAGCAATGGCTAATAGTTTTCACTTCCCTCAGAGGTTTGCCTTTGTCTTCAAAATAAAATATTAAGAAATTGCAACACAGCATTTTTCTTTCTCGTTCCCCCTCCCATACCCCAAAGGGTGGAAGCAGTGATCCTGCAGACAGAGGCAAGGGTATTGCTTTGGGGCCTGTGTGCTTCTGGGTGGTGACAGAGTTTAACCCTTTGGAACCCAGCGAGCATATGGCCAAACAGCTGCTACCTATTTGCATCCTGTAGCAGCTGCGCTCAGCCCTCCCTTCCACAGCACCAGCTGGTGGAGAAGCCACAGAGAAAAGCCTCTGCACCCACACATTCCTGTTCCTCTGAACTGCCTGTGGGTCACTGGCTGGCTGGGAGTCTTTGTTGCAGGTTATTTAAAGAACAGCCAGGTTTAGTGTGCCTGAGAAGTGCGCTGGTGTTTCTGTGAGTGGTTGCTTTAAAACTGAGGGGAAATACAGATGCTTTATTTATTATAGCCAGCTTTTCTGTGAGTGATGAAAGGGTTTCATTTGCAGGTGACCATTCACATTAGAGGAAAAGTTGGTTTTCATGCTGTGTTTCATATCCATTTGTCAGCTTCTTCATGTCTTAGATGCTTTGCTTGCCCTTTAATCCCTGGAACCCTGCCTGGCCCAGGAACTTAAAATTTTTTTAAAGTTCCTTTTAGCCCCCATCCATCCTGAACACTGCATTTTATTTTAACCAGATGGGAAATAAGTAGCTGAATCCACTTGATGAGGGCTTTTCCCAATAGCTGCTGGTATTCCCTAGCTCAGTGTTGAGGTTGTATGGCTTGGTTCCTGTGTCTGCAGGGAGTTTCTTTCCATATTAATGACTGAACGAGTACTTTCCTCTGCCGAGTCTTCTGACAAACTGGTGAGAGGAAGCCTGGTTTCACTAAATCACAGGAGAATGACCCACAGTGGCAGAGCTTTCATGTGGTGGTGCACTGGCACAAGGAAGCTATTGAACATTAAATTATGCCACTGCTGATTGGGATCAGTGAGCCACCTCCTAGTACTCCGGTTTGGTCATGGGACAAAACTCAGCAGTGGAGATCTGTGTTTCTTCACTGCCATTTTAAAATAGCCCAAATGAAAGAGTTTGAGCTTACTTGATGTGCAGATCCCTTTGAGCCGGAAAAGCAGGGCTGTGGCTCAACTGAGCAGTGACTGGTGCTCTCAGCAGGGCCACAGTCCTGTGACTAAGGCAAGTTTGGGATATTTTTAGTGCTCTTCCTTGAGTTGTTTGCCTGGTCCTCTCTGCACTTGGTTAGAGCTGTGAAGGTCACACAAAGATAATAGACAGTTGTAAAGAGTGCTGAGAGGGCCAGCTGGTCGGGATGGCACTCCACCAGCTATGCTCCTGCTTTTGAGATAGAGGGGTCGGGAAGGGCTGAGGAGTACTGGCATGCTGCTTTCAAGATATCAAACCCAGCTTTCTTCACACCTCTTAAGCTAGGAAATAGGTATGTGCCAGGAAACAAATCCAGGCATCAGAAAAACAGCGACCTGGTCTGTTTGTCTGAAAGGATTATGGAGTAATGTACAGCCTGCAACCCAATAGTCAGGATCTCTTATCTTGCATATTTCCCATTCAGCAGGGAGTAGCAGTACCCTCACTGTGGAGGGGAGGAGATCTGCCATCACTGAATATATTGACAAAGGGAAATGGCAGGAGACTCCCCTTACTGCTGGACTCTTCTGTAATCAGGTTCCCCCAAGTGTTTGTTTTCCTGCCTCTCACCTTTCATCTTGCATTGTGAGTATTAAACTTGCTGTTGGTGGAGGGTGAAATTAATCCATCCCAAGGACTGCTGCTGTCCTTACACAATGCTGCTGTTAAGGTGACTGGGAACTTAATTGTGTGGCAACATCTCATGAGGAGACCCTAAAACTTAATAAGGAGATCAGGACTGAAGAGAAATTATTCAGCAAAAGCCATCTAAGACTGTCTCTTGGGAAAAGTCTCTGGGAAAAGTGGGGGAAAAAAAAGAATAAAATAAGTCACCAAAATGACACACTGGTGTGTTATCAACACCTTTCTAGCTACTAGTGCAAAGCACAGAATAACTGGAATGAAAGGATATTCTTGGGAGCAAAGAAGAATAAAAATAATAAAATTGTTTGTTTTTTTTTTTTAATTATCTATTGAATGAAATACATTGGACTACCTTCAAAGCAAGAACCATGAGTGAATTGTCCTAATTTACCTTGCAAAACAGAGTTGTTTTCCTTATGTCCTCTGCCTGGAATTGCCTCATTCAAAGGACATTCAGCAGAAGCAGGCCCTGACTCCCAACTATTCCCTCTGCTTCTCCTCCTTGTTTGTTCTTCTCTCCATGTACCCAGGTTCTCTTGAGGGATGAGAGATGCTTTTCATTTTTTGGAAACTTCTGGCTGTGCTGTTGTGTCTGTGGTTTCCTGAGGAATGGTTGTGTGGAGTTTCTGAACAGCTGCTCAGGGCAGACCCGCGCTGACGACACACCAGCCTTGGAACTCTCTCCATTACACTATCAGCATTTCCCCTGAGGCAGGGCAGCTATCTATTGGAATGACACGTTTTTCAGTGCTGTCAGTCCGTAAATATCAAGTGAATTAATAGGGAGCAGGTGAATGTTTCTTCAGAAGAAAGTTTAATGTCATGTAGCTGTTTGATGCATTGCCTCTGGTACAACAGTCTTGTCATAAAACCTGAAATCATTTGTTCAGTTGTCTCTCACAATTATTTGCTGCTTTTCAGGTTTGTTAATTATAAGTGACGTTACAAGTAGTCTGATATGAGCTAGAATTACAACTTTCAGATTGACTGCGTGGAAGGAAGGCACATTTCACTAGGAGACAGTGCAGCCTTTGTCAATGTACCCATCTGTTGATTGACGAATAGCTGAAGGAATGACTTATTAGGATTTTTCTTGCTCAAGCATTCAGTACAAATAGGTCTTCTTGAGTAGCATGGCACTGCCACAGGAGCCTTTCATCAAACGTTCTGAATGGGCTTTCTGCTCTCTAGTCACTGCCTTAATCCAGTGATGCAGGTGTGAAACCACACTGCAGACTGAGGAGCTGTACTGTTGTGAGGAGGCTGATTCCGCTGAGCTGCTGTTGCCTGCTTGGTTGTGGAGCACGAGCTTGTAACCTTTATGTGAATACTGATTCTCCCAGTGAACCTTTTATTCCAAATGCAAACAAGGCAACAGCGAAAGCCTCACACCTTTTCCCCACAGTAACAAACAGTTTGTAGTAGTGGTGTGAATCAGCTGTTCATAAAGTATGTCCCCAAAATGCTGTCTGTTGAATGGGAAAAAGTGGGTTAGAAAATCAAATGTCCAGTAAATTGATCTCTAGACAGAAGCAGGGGCTCTTAGGAGCACATGCAGCGAGATAACTGCTGACTGCAGTTGACAGTGCATGCAGATAAACCTCTCCTGCTGTAGCTTGCTGTAGGATAAATAGCTTATTGGAGCATAGGTGCAACAGTGTGAAATGTGGGCTTGCAGGAGTTCATATGGTTGTCTGAGAGAGGTACCATGGAAAAGGGAGTTGTACGATTTTCTTCCTGTCTCCTCTAGTTGTTAAGCCACAAGCTTTTAAGAGGGCACAAAAAATCCAAAAGGGGACGTTTTGATCATTGAGCTGCCCCTGTTGGGAAAATCTCAGTGTGTTGAGCAGATAGCTTTTTACATACCACAGAGAAGCTTTGTCCTGCTGCTTCTCCCCCAAGATTGCAGACATCAAGTAAAGGCATCAATATAAAATGGAGTCCTTTGCCTCCCATTGAGTCCAGTGTTCTTCTAGTGTTGCGCATGTCCTTCGCCTTCAGCGTGCTTTATCTGGACTGCCTCAGTGTTTATATGGTGATGCTCTGTTGCATGTTATTTTCCAGAAAATAACGATCAAATACTTTTCCCTATCTTTAAGTAGGTCAACCATTAATCTAATTGATTAACTTGGTAGCTAGTCAATTAAATTGATTTGCTCATGTACGGGGGTCATATTCACCCACTGTATCGGTGCAACTCACTGTGTAGTTTTGTATAGAGGAATTGTGAAAAGCTTTCCTGGGCAGAATCTCAAGGGGAAAACCCAAAACATAATAGGGAAGGCATTGCAAAAAGCAGTTAAACACTGAGTTGTCTTTTAAAAACAAGTTCAAATATGTTTTTGCCTGAAACTTCAGGCTGTCAGCTCACAGGTATCTTCATTGAACAGTGAAAGTTCGAGGGTGTTACAAGACAGTACTTTGCTGGAAACTAACGCATGAAATGCCTCTCTGCTTGACAAAGGAGTCACTGAAAGATAATATTTGAGAGATTAGTTCCTTCAAGGGAGTTCAGCAGCCACTGCACTTTCATACTGGAAGCCTGAAGTAGCTGTAACAGCTTGTTCGTGTTGTTGAGGAATGGACCATCATTCGAAAGCTGCCATGAGTTATCCATGGAAAATGGCATCAGATAGGAGTCCCTTGGTGGTTGGTTAGTATAATTAATATAAGCATCTTGCTGCAGCTTTACGTTTTGGTTTAGCAACTTCTCAATTTGAGAAGAGTCTTGGGACTGCCTGGATTTCAATTATCTCCCTGATGCTGGAGGTGGGGTTTTAACTTGATGTTAATTACATTCCTCAAGGGAAACACAGGCAGCAAGCAATGGTTAGGGTTGTGCAGACAGCATAGCTCACACCAAACATCTGAACCCAAAGCAAATGTACCATTAAGGAGTTAAAACTGCTGCGCTATTTGATTTTTATTTTAGAGTCCTTTTTTTTAAGGTGGCCTTTGTGGGTTGTAGCAGATATGGAGTGTTACTAGGCTTATATTGAAATAATGTGTTCCACATTTCTCAATTGTTTTTTGTGAATCTTATTAAATACTTGATTAAAAGAATTCCAGTACAGGAGAATGTGAAAACATGAACTCAATGTGCTGTAAACACTGAAAAACCAGAAGACAGCTCATTTTCTTTACTTGTAGTACCTTTTTACTATTGATGCTGGCTGTGCTGCTGTCATGGTATACAGGTAAGCCTTTGCTGTTAAAATGATGGATTAAGCAAGGCTGGGCCTTCAGCTGAGTGCTCTCTCTTTGGGCAGATGCAGCATGTAGGAATTGCCATGGAACAAATCCCTTGGGAAACATCTTAGGCATTGCTGTCCAGAAAGAACCGTGTGGGGTTTGGAGAAAGACCAGCCAGAAGACGGAAGGGAATTTGAGAAGAGAGCAGACAGAGCCCTTTTCCTCTCATAAGTAGAGGCAGCAGCTTCAGCCAGACCCATGGTTGCAGATGAAATTGTGAGGGTCATCTTGCACTCTGTAGCACTCCCAGTCTCACAGTGCTCATTTGTCCAACATATCCCAGTGTTCTATTTAGTGATCTTGTGAATTGCTGCTATTTTCTGTTCTTGGGAAAGAAGTGATGCTGGAGTGATGACCTGGAGGATACAAAAACCCTTGGTACTGCTGTGGGGGGAGGCACAGAGGGATGGCTGCATGGGGGCTACTCTTTCATAGTGGGGTGCTTGTAAGGGTGGAAAAAGGGAGGCAAGTGCCATTCACTTTGGAGTTAATTCAGAGAATGCTTGGATTTTGTTTTTCCCTTTTGTCTGACAACACAGTCTCCTCCCAGTTTTCCTACACAATTTCACAATTAGAAATGTTTCAGCACTGGCTTCTACATGCACTTCTGCAGTTTCTGGAGGCAGATGTGTTGAATTCTGTTGCTAGATTTTTGCTTTAGCATGGCCCATGGTCCTTCATGCTGAATAGGTCTTCAGTAATGAAAACATGGGGAATTGGGATAAGGCTCAGCTCTCTTTATATGAACAGCAAAGCATACACCCTTCTGAGAGACATCTTTGTTCTGTAAATGCCTTTGCTCCCACAACCTGTTGAAATATGGGTGGATATTGATATTTTCTTACAGATGAAGCAAATCAACTTAGTGTGCTGGCTTTATGGCTATTCTTTTGAGAGGGGAAGTTGAGTTGGTGTTACCATGACCAGGCTTTCATGCAAAACTTCTATTTGCAAAACTCTTTCTCACTTGTTTTATCAGCTGCACCACATCTTACTGAAACCCAAACAGTAGCCAGCTCTGACTATTAGCATAATGGTTTAATACCAGCTTCTCCATAAAGTAGAAGCAACAGGTTATTTAAAACATGTAGGTCAGATTGGTCTGGTGTCTTCCAGTGAGATTATGTAAAGACATTATTATTACTATTAAAACTCTCAAATGCAGGAGATGCACCTGGCACAGGACATTTTTTGTGTGTGTTCCTCTTTGCTTCCTGAAGTCGTCTTGCAAAGTATACTCTAAGGAGATTTTTAGTCTTTATTTCCAAACTTGATATTAACACCAGAGCACTTCTGCTGACTCTTTTGCAATGGTATTCTTAATGTAAATGTTCCACTACAAGTTTAGGCTTACGTTCAAAATGAAAATGTTTTCCTGTGAGAAATCCCATCCTCCTTCTGCAAGAGGGCTGCAGTATAAAGCAAAAAGTAAAATGAATGCTAGGTAGCCAGCCCATCCCTGGTCTTTGGTTATCAAGGCTAGTAGCTGCAGAAAGTAAATTATTTAAAAGATTTTTAAATCACTGTTTCTGCTAGAGTATTACTTACCATTTAAAAGCCTTGAGGTTTTTTTGTTGGTGTAAAGACAGATAACTATGTAATATAACTTCTGGATTATGGAAAAGCTAGACTTTGTTAGAACTACAAATAGATGTTCATGAACACTTAGGGCTATTTGCTGTAAAACTGAAAGGATCCTTAAATATTTAGGGCAGCCTTTTTCCTGAGACAATAAAATCCATAGGTGCCTTCTGTAGGAAGTGAGGAAAAGGGCAATATTTACATACAGAAAAGAGGCAGATGCTCATCTGCTGGAATCTCAGCGCTGCAGAAAAGGTACCATTTACAATCTGTTGTAAACTGTGGTGTTCACAGGGCAGCGATAAGACTCCCACTCAGCACTGAAACTCAAGCAAGTCTTTCTGCAAATCTATCCCTTTGCTTAGTTGTTGTTAATTGGTTTGCTAATTGTTGTGACAGCTTTCTGTGGGAGCAGCAAGCCACTGCATTCTGGAAACAGCTTGGTAAGTTCTTGCCATTTTAACTGGCTGGCTTTAAATATTACCAGTCCACAAAGAAAGGGTGGGGAAGATAGATTTTGGTGCTGCTCTGAGGAGGTGGAGACAGGCAACTGTAAATTGTATCAATGCAAACAAATGACCCTCTGCATAGGCAGGTTCAAAATTCATAGCCCACTTAAAAAATCATTTTTACAATTCATAGAAATAAAGACTTTTGTGTGTGTGTGTGTGTGTGAGAGAGAGAGAGAGAGAGAGTGCGAGCAGTCATGGAAAACTGCAGCACCCTTGGAGGAAGGAAACAGATGGCAGGAACAGCTTCCAGATATTTGACAGGCTGCAACAGACTTAAATGCAGGCAGTGATAAATGGGCACAAGATTGGGTTTTGCTGTAGCTATTGTTGTTTAGTCTTGTTAAAATGCCTGATGTGCTCTATGTTAGCAGTACCAAAGTTTTATGTTCTCTCTGCTTTGGTGGTCCTTTGTTTAGCTGCTGTGGCCACTGGGGTGCTATGAATGGGAATGAAGATCCAGGCATTTCAATGAAAAATGAAGTTTCTACATTGGACTAACAGCAAGACTTAATGTTGAGTAACAGCAAGGGAGAAGTGAAACTGAATTTAATTCCTGCATCTGGGTTATTTCAGTCTCTCTGGCAGAAATTGCCATGTGAAGCTAATAATTAAAAAAAAAAAGTTTTTGCATGCATTTGAATGATTCATTCCTGCACCATCCTCAAGTGCAAAGGCATGGATGCTGTGATTTCCTGTCTTGGGAGCTTTACAAGGGACAGAAGTGGGTAGCAGTTGATATTGTATACCTTGCTCAGACTGCTGGGAACACAGGAGAGCAGCCTGCTGTGCAGCCAGTGTCTATCCTGTAAGCACAGTGCCCAATTTCATGTTATTGATTGTAACAGGTAATAGACCAGTGTGCACTGAAGGACACCATAGGAAATCCTATGGCTTCTGATAGGAGCGACCAATGTGGACTTCTGTAAGGATGTTTGGACCTGAGCGAGTAAGCACAGCATCTCCTTTTCGATACGGGTGGAGCACAGCTGATTCTCCTTCCCAGGTTCAGCCTGCAGTTGTGCAAGAAGACAGCTATGCTGCAATGTGAGGCTAAAACCATCAATCCTCGGCATGAGGGTAAAACTCCACAGAGTTATTTAGGCATGTGACTTCTCATTGCTTAAATCCTCTAATACTTAACAGAAGTTTCCTCCTACGAGTTTGTAAAGTGGTTTTATAGGGCAGTTTAGCCTTTTTACCCTGGGTGCTCTTTTCCCCTCCACTAAACTGTCTTGTGGCCTGTCAGACCTTTTGTATGAGTTGGTTTTCATCTGTGAGGTGAAGTGTAATGTTACTCAAACTCGGCTGGAGAAGGAGCTGCTTTATTTCCAGGCAAGGTGGAGCATGGACAGGGAGCTGTGTGAGCTGTGTACGTGACTGAGGACAGCTAAGTAAGCAGGTACTTAACATGAACAAGCAGTTGAAGGAATGCAGACTGGGACAGATGGCTTTGGGGCAATCTGAAGAGCAGGGAAAGCAATTAAGTATCTGCCAGGGCTCAGGAGCCTGTGTGTTCTCACAGCCCTGGCTTTCACTGCTATCTGCCTGGCTTCTCAGTGATGGTGCAGTGCTGCCTGAAGTGATCGGCTTCGCATCCACCACTAAGCTGTGTGCAACCAGAGCTTCTCAGCCGGTAGCATTTGGGCTGAGGCAAAGCCAGGGTATGTATAAAGTTCTGAAAGTTACTTCTGGAAGATACGGCCAGAAGGAACTGAAGCCAGTCTGTTGTGTACTGACTGTTAGAATGAGAACATTCCTGGTGAGGTGTTGCTGTTTCCACACTGAATACCCAGACCCTGCTCTGCAAAGGCAGTGTAGAATTGCCCATAGGGAATGTCTTTGACACAACCTGGTCCTGGACCACTTAGAGCTCTAAGTACTTGAGATAGTTCAGTGTGAATATGATGGCCTCCTCTGAGCAGGGAAAGAAAGCCCTAAGGAATTGCTCCTCTTTTGCAAAGTCTCAATTAAAGGAGAAAGTCAAATGTCTGTGTCCTCACTTGACTTGCTGATGTAATATTAGACTGGACTGTAGGAAGTATCTGATGGAGCAACCGTGATGATACCAATGATCTGCCACAGAGATAAGTTGCTATGTAGCATCTGATTGAAAAGGTCATGCAGTAAGATTTGGTTATTTGTGATCTGCATTATTGCTTGCTTCTTTATTTGCAATGGTCAATGTAATGTTAATCTGAAGTGATTGTGTCCTGTAGCAAAATAACTTCAAAAAATTTGCTGTTATATTCAGCATGCTCTTAAAGCAGCCTTTTCTAGCAATGGTTTGCTTCAGCCTGAGCTTGCTGTTTTGTGGGTTTTTTTGGAACTTTAATGTCAATGCTTCGAGATTGAGGTGCTTTTGTTGTGGGTGCTTTAATTTGAATGTCTCGTGTTACGTAACTCACAGGACTCCTGGGCAAAGAGGGCTCCCTTCTGCCTGTGTAGTGACTGCATCAGCAAATGGAGACACTGTGCAAGTGCATGGCAGCAGTTCACTTGGAGCTGAGGACTACAGAATGCCTTTTGTTGGGAGGAAATACTAAGGATGCCTGGATTGCTTTTTATTAATTTTTTGATAGTTGGATTATTTTTTTATTAATGTCTTGACAGTTATTTACTTCAGCATCTGTCCAAACAAGGGGAAAAAGTAACTGGCTATTGTGAGATAGGGCCTAAGTGTATTGCATATTATCTCCACTCCAGTTCTTTGCTGGCCTAGAATAGCAAAAGAAGTAGGGGTGTCCTTAAATTTTCCTTCATGGGCAGTAAAGATGGCAAATAACATATTTAGTCACACCAGGATTATGGTTAATCCTGTAGGTCGCATCAAAAGAATTCTCTATCATTGAAGTTGCATACTCAGGTTTTTGCCTCCAAGGTTTGTCCACTAGTGGAGTCTGTGATCTCCTGGCATAATATTTACCAGGAAAAGCTACCTCCAGGAACTGCCAGTCTGCCCTGTGTGAAACAATTAAAAAACTGAAGAGATCTGGCGAGTGTCTCCCTGGTGAGTCACTGGGCAGAGGGAGCGCAGGGCTCAGCATCATCCTCCCCAGCCTTGCCAGGTGCTTCACTGCCTACCTGAGGGTACAGACACTTAATTTTTCAGAAGTGAAACCGCTTCTTTGTGATCCAGGCACAAAGCGGTTGTCACTTACGCCAAAATGGAATTCCTGCCTGGTTTTGTTTTGTCTCCTTCAGTGTTTGTATTGGCTTGGTATTTTCATATTTTGTATCCAGTGTCAGAATTTGTTTCTGGGAAGAAAGTTTTGCTTAAACTTTAATTTCTGCAATTTGTTTGTTTAAACTTGTTGGCAACTTTGAAATGCTGCAGTCTGCTCCATATGCTGGTATCAGTGTTGCTATTAGTGACTGCCTTCCAAAGAAAAAGCAGCAATTAGACAGGGAATGTTTTTTATGAAATAGTTGGGAGTATTCTCAGTTATAATAATATTTGGGAATATTTTTGAGCTATTTTGTGGCTAGTTTTTAATAAATGCAGGGTTACTTTGTGGCTGGTATTGAGTCAAGATTGTACAGGGCTGAACCCAGTGCAAGCTTTTTTTCCCCCCGCAGACTTGCAGTGTATATGGTGGAAATAGTCCATATATATAATATATAACTATGATAATATTATCAATATGATAGGCCACAGCTGACTTGAGCACAGCAAAAGCTGTGAGGACAGACAGATGTGGATGTGTGTTTGTGCATGACAGATGAACAGTGAGTTCATTAGAGAAAAACCATGATGGTGTATGTTGTGGCTTGCCAGGTTAGCTGTGACAGGTGGACAGGACAACCTGAGACTGTAGCTGACACTTCAGTATGAGCAGTGTAGTCAGTCTGTGAAGGTTGAAATAGCATCAGCCTGATGAAAGGAAGGAGGTCAAAAACCAGAATGCAAACAATGATTTTAAGAGCCATTGGTAATGTTAGACTAGTGGAAGGAAAGCCAAGTCTGAACAGGGCACATGTATCAAATGAGGAGAGATCAGCATTACCAAACCCCAAACTTAGTTATGAGCTTCAATGCTAAAATGGATAGGAAGAGCCATCTTTGCTGCTTTCAGAAGGAAAGTAAGGATCTGGAGAGAGAGTTGAGAAGCAGAAAGCAGCCCCCCCCATAGCTGGGTCTGTCAGTTGGGTGGTCGTGTCTCCAGTGATCAGGAAATGGGGCTAGAGGGGACTTTGTGACCTTTTCTCAGCAGTGGTTCACTTAAAGTAATGCCTGAGCCTCATTAAAAAATGGAAGCGATCCAAGATGTTAAAGACAGGGAATAAGACTGAAAAGAAGACCTACTCTGAATCATCACATGAAGTTGTTTATTTTATGTTTACATTTGAGAATACTGAAAACACAGATACTTTCTTCAGTGGTTGAGGATGCCTCACTCCAGCTGATCACAACAAAAGTATTTCAGTGGGAGTTTGGTCCCCCAGGAGGAAGCTGAGCAGAGTGCAGAGGGCAAAAAGTCTGGGGGATGGAGCTACATATGACTCCTGGAAATAGCTGTAGCGGGAAAGATGAGGAGAAAAATGGGAAAAGACTAAACCACAAGAAATAAACAAATGGGCAATTAAAAGAAGGAGGATGTCTGCATGTTCTGAAGACAGCTGGCAGGCTGGGAAAGAAGGGAATGGGTTGCTGAAAGTTGTCCAGAGAAGGTAATTATTTCTGGCTTTGAGTTCTGGCTCTGATTAATATAATATTTAAGGAATATATCTGTATTTTTCGTGATAAGCAGCCTGAAAGCAAATGCTGGAGATTTGCCATCTGTGTAGAAACTTCTTTGCTGTGGATGTATACCATGAAAATGAGTGAGACTGAAGCAAAGTCCATTAAAAAATTCCTTTACTGATGGGAGTAAGAGGTGAATGCTCTGGACCAGTTGAAATACCCAGTTAAAAAAGTGCTTAACTGCTGAATTCCTTTCCTAAAAAATTAAGTAGCCTATGCAGATTTTTCAATACCAAAGTCAGT
Organism: Orthonyx spaldingii; assembly: GCA_013397795.1. Classification (NCBI taxonomy): domain Eukaryota; kingdom Metazoa; phylum Chordata; class Aves; order Passeriformes; family Orthonychidae; genus Orthonyx; species Orthonyx spaldingii. The sequence goes on from VZTJ01003848.1 coordinate 2,466,612, forward strand.
TTATAAATTAAAATCAAGTGTTGGAGGAAGGCAGTACAGGGTGTATTTTGAAAGTTAGGGTTCAGAAGCAAGAAAAAGAGCAATCATACTTCATGTTGGATTGGTCTACTATAATAATAATTAGGATAGTTGACCTTGCTGGAGCCACTTCATTTTTCAGTTTTGCCTTCATCTGGGCTTACTCCACGATCTCAAGAGCAATCACTGAATGTATCTATCCGTAGTCCTAAGCAGATATATTACTTTTGCATCTATTCAGAAAGCATGTGTGTTTTGAGGAGGTTTTTGAAAACACACTGTCTCTTTATCTTTCCCCATCTCTTACTCAATTCACACCAGAATTTCGCATAGGAGTTCCTGTAATGAGATCTCCATGATTGGAATGGGAAGCTTTTGTGCCCAGAACATTTGGGCAGGCTGTTCAAATCTCAGATTTGGAAGCCTGAGTGGGGATGAATTTATTGCTTTCCTTGGTGCACTGGTTAATCTGACCCAGCTCGCTTCTGCTAAATGGAAGCGAGAAAGGAAGAATTTGTAAAACAAACTCAGATATTTGTTTACACTGTCGTTTGGGAAGAGCACTGTTCTAACAAGCTATTTGAACAAACTCAGATGAGAAGGGGAGAGTTGGGGTGGATGCCTTCAGACTGCATTGCACAGCAACGAGGATGCAGAGTCACACACCACGGCATCTTCATTCAGGGGAACAAGGAGCAGCCTGAGCTTCCTGCACACTGAGGCTGCAGGCACAGCACCTGCAGCTCAGAAAACAGGCTCTGCTGGGCAGGGACTACCAGCCCTGCAGTGCAGAAGTCTGAAATACCCCTCTGGAGGGTTGCAGTGGTGTAGTCGCTGCTCTGATCGTGACCCTTAATGTCTGGAGATAATTTTGGCCCAGCTGTTATAAATTAGAAACCACATTAGACTTCTATTTCATCTGTCATGTAGTCAGTGATTAAATTTTACTTTTCTGTATTAATAACTATCTGCAAGAGGCAGTTTTTAGCTCTACTTTACTGCTTCAAAATAAAAACCTAAATGCTTTGAATTGCATGTTGTGTACAACTGGGTAGCAGGTTACAGGATTGTGCTGCTTCCTGCAGGGTGACACTTCCAAATCCTGAATATTAACACAGAAAATGGTCCCTGGGGACTACTCAGGATGGCTGAATATGCAGTAGATTTGCAGTTTGTTGAAAATACCTGGAAGCAGTGTCTCATATTTAAGTGTATATGTGTTTGTAATGGGTTTCTGTGGTTGATTCTTGGGGACACATTCATCTTCTGCTAACCTGAAATACAGTTTCTGAAACATAACCCCTCCCCCCCCCAACCAATATTAATCTTCTGTTGAGTATAGCTGTCAGTTAGATTTTGTATATGAAACTGGTTTGTTTGCATTTTTAAGTTTGGGGGTTGGATAGGAATAACCTTGTCTAGGGAAAAGTCCTTAGCTATGTATTTGCATGGAGTTTCTTAGAAGAGCAGGGATAAAGCTGTGGTGTTACTTGCAGGTTGTGCAGAAAGCCCCTCTAAATCATTTATCTTTGAAGATGCCACATATGAAATGTGAAGGTGTTGGAAGCTACCCAGGAAAACACAGCATAGAAGATAAAGAGAGAATATAAAGCCTTTCACTGGAGGCTGCTGGCTTTTAATGTCTTTGTGCATGGGAGAGAACTCATTTGAAAATTCCACTCAAAGGATGAGTGTCAGCAGCAAGGGAAGGGGACATTCAAGGGGCCACTGGAGATAAACTGTCACACACATCCCCTTTCCCAGTCTGAGGTTACTGTTCCAGGTTATGATGGAAGAAATCATGGTGGGAGAGAATTCTGCTTTTGCTGTGTGGCATGTGAAGAGAGGGCTTTCCTTTGCAAAGTTGCTTTTCTGGGTCCCATCTCATGTTTTTTAAGTTCTGTGTTTAATACCATCTTCATGTGAAGAAATCTCCTGTTGCTTAATAGCTTCAGGCTGGTTTTTGAACACTGACTTTCCACTTACACACTGGATTTAAATGTGTTGCATCCGATTAAGAAATGGTGAGCACTTTATTGGCAGGGCAGCCTCTTTGCACGCCAAATGGCTGTAGAGGGTGGCAGATACTGTAGTTGAGAACTGTGTAATAGGAGCAAAGTCTTGTCACACTGGTGGAGCTCTGACATCTGGGGAGGTCTGGATTAACACTGTGTGGTATGGAGCTGACTCCAGCAGGGAAGCTTAGCTTCCTCCTAGTCTTTGCCCTGACTTGCAGTGCTGCTGCAGCAAAGCTGGGGGGCCCACACAGGACTGGGGGATGGTTTTCATATGTGTTTGTTAACTTCACTGCACAGTCAGCTACCTGAAAGGAAAAGATAATTAAAGAAAATAAATAGGGTGGGTAGGGAGTGGAGGAGACCTTTGGTTTCTCAGTGGCACTAGAATTGACAATTTTCATATTGTTTAGGCCTTGTCAAAAAAGTTTTGTTCTGCCTTTGTTTTATATTGAATCCTGTGTGCTTGGTTAGCTTCTTTTCAAATTAAAAAAAAAAACTCTCCATACATGGATTGAAAGCTTTATCTGTTTATCTCCTCATTAAAAAGACTGTCTATGAAATGTGCTGACAGGGCTTTTACTGTCTTGCTTTCTATTCTCATCACATTTTCCACTGAAAGCCTCCCCTCTGCTATTTCTAGTTCCATAGTAAATGGGGCTTTCTGATGGCAGAGGCTCTGGATGCTGTTCCTGGCTCCTCACAGCCATGTCCATTGCTGTGTGTGGGAAACTGCAAACGTGCAATTCAGGCTGCAAGGAGATGGGTTTGGTGCACAGGTTTGATCCCCCGAAAGGCACTTCTAACAGCCTGGGGGTTCCAGTATCAAAGAAGATGGGAAGCACATCACAGGTCATCTTCCAGTTGCATGTTTAAGCAGGAGGCCACATTTTGAAAACTGTGTGTGGAGTGAGCTGCCGAGGCTGGTGCGAGAGAGCCTCAGTGGAAGCTGAGCTTCCCAGGAGATGGTGTCAAGACTTCTGGAGCCACTTCAAGAAATTGCTGGAAAATTTGCTTGGGAGGAAAGAAAGTAGGTACAGCAAGCATTATACCATTTGAATCACTTGGAGATTTCTAGTGGCCAAGTCTCCTTGCAGCCAGAGCAAGTTCTGGTTACAGAAGAAATTGTGAAGAATAACTTTTGGTATAAGCTGTGTTTTTACTAATGTAATTGAAATTCTCCCAACAACAAGTGATAAAAATGGTGATTATTATCCCAGAAGTGATAATGTAAGATCTGGTCTTGAGACACTGGACCAGTGGTCTCCAGCCTTTGCTCATCTCCACCACTGATATTGGTCATCCATCACTGTTTGCTCTCCTTTACATATAACTTCTGTTGCACCTGAGCACTTTTGGAGAGCTTGGTGGTTTGTTAATGACCATGTCATGCAATTAAACAATATATACATTTGTATATATGTCTCTATACCTGAGAGTCTATTATGTTTCCTTTTGCAGATCAAGAAGTTACTAGGTAAAACCAAGTAATAGACTTGTGTGTTTCATTCCTGTGCAGCGACATCCCTTGTTCTCCACTGTGACAAAAGAAGTTAAAAGAATAAAAGGAAAAAACTTTTCATTGTAATAAACAGAATTGGTGCAAAAGATGCATTACAATGTTCCTGTGCCAAGTCCTGCAAAAGATATAGTCGCCTGTGGGGTGAAAGCACAGCCATGGATGAGCAGAGTAAACACTTTGTTCTGGTTTTTGCACTGCTTTCGCCTGCTCATCCCTTGTAAAAAAAAAATCCTGTGCAGCAACATGAACTTTGTCAGTCTAATATGTAGAGCAGGCTGCTGCAGGCTCAATTAATTCACTCCTCTGATTTTTTTCATAGTATTTTTTTTTCCCAGGAGGCTGTAGTGACTTCCAAACCCTCACGGGTGAGTGGTGTTTATGGCTTGTTGACTTTGATTGAAGTGAAGTGCAGAGTGCTGTTCACAATGAGAGTGAGTTTACATGTGAAAGTCTTCACTGGATATCTTTTCAGGTGGATGGCCTGGGCTGCTGGGTACCCACAGCTTCACTAGCATCCATCTTGCCCAAAGCAAATGAAATTTTGGGTGCTGGGTGCAGGAGACTGAGCCTGCCTGGAGTTAAAGTGAGCCCTGGGAGGCAAAAGCAAGGAGCTGGCTGTGGAAGCAGAGGGGAAAGCAAAGTATGGCAGCCCAGTGTGCGGGTTTGAGCCATGTGTGCTGTGAACACACTGAGGAAAAGTTGGCAGCTGCCTCTCTTTCCCTTCACCCATCAATGCAATCCCTTGTGCCTCCTCTGGGCAAGCAGGAGGAGCAGCTCCCCAGTGCTCTCTGCCAGTGCACACACCTGTAATTCAAACACCGTGTCTGTGACAGCCCCGTGTGCCTGGTGCCGTCTGACACTCGAGTGTCGTGTGGGAAGGAGCTGTGGATGAGGAACAGAGCCAGGAGCAGAGCTGGGGGGGACTTGCTGTGGAGCCCTCACTGGCTTGCTCACAAACATGCAGGAAGGGGCAAAGCATGGGGCAGTGTGGCATCTTTGATGGGAGAAAGAGTGGGAAGCCACCAGTTTCTGTCCATTTGTCTGCTTTAGAAACTCTACCCCTTAAATGTGCTTCATCCACATCCATGCCAGTGGATCTGCATCGTTTTTGTAGTCAAGAGGATTGTGTTATTTTGTTTGTTTTCTTTGGGGTTTTTTTTGCAATAAAAAGTGATTAAAGAACAGGCTGTGCTAGACCAACTGGCTGCTTCATTTTTTAGTTAACAGATTAGATTTTGTCTAAAGCATTGTCTCTCTTTCCCCAGCAGTAAAGCAGCATGATGCCTGCTTTATGGTACCCTTTTTTTAAGCTTCTGGCTTCTGACATAGGTGACTGTGGGATATTCTAATGAATCTGAAGTTATTAAAAAAAAAAAAAAAAAAAGGAAATCTATTACATTTCAGGGATGTTTGGGCTTCACGCTTCAATAGTGCTAATTAGATATGTGACCCATTTTCATTCTGCTTTAGCTCCTGGGGATGGTGGAGCCTCATTATAAATAGGAGAGAGAATGCCCATGTTCCTTACTCTAAATAGCTTCTTCAAAACATGCCCAAAGGGCTTTAGGGTGTTTTCTGTGTGGACTCTGGTTATGTTTTCTTTTTCTTTAAGTGAGGAAGTGGGACAAGGGGAGATTTCTCTCTCCAGAAATAAATAATTGAACATTTTCTTTCATTTGGAAAACCTAGTGGCAAATCAAGGTCCTTCAGAATTCTGTTTGCCTTGTTTTTATTGACAAGGGAATAAACTCAAATTTTTTTTTTAAGAATAAAAATGCTTTTAATGTTGCAGTAGCTTCCCATTGACTGGTATTTTTAGCTCACAGAATCTGTGCAACTCCTGTCTTCATGGCATGCACTGAGTGGCTGGCTGGATGCTGACGAAAGGTAGCAGTCATAAGAGGTACTTGTTGAGAAACATCCTGACAAAGTGCATGATGTGATGCAACACTGAGGCTGGAAGGAGCAAACAGCCCATTCCAGATTCTGCCCTTGGAAAGCCCTCGTGTTCTGGGCTCTTTCTGGCAGAACTCAGTTGTTTCCAGAAAATCTGTAGTAAACAAACAGACGCCCCCAAGGACTGAAAAGGCTGAACTCGCTTTGGAGTGAACCCTGGGTGACACCTGGGGATAAGTATAAGTGTATTAAAAATAATATAAATGAATAAAAGATAACAGAGCGTTGCCAGGCAACTGTCAAAGGAGCTGTTGCTGCTGCATCTCTGGGTTTTGCTGAAATGACCTCTTTTATTTTGAGCATCTTGCCTGCCTGTGGATGAAATGGTTGTTCTGAACTTTGCTGGTACACCTCATGGGCAGCAGCTGAGCTTGTGAGTGCTGCTCTATTTACTGTTACACTGCTGATGTCCCTGTGCTATCAATTAAAACAAAAAAAGAATATATATAATTCAAGAAATTAGGGTAAAGCTGAGTTGGACTCAGCTCTCAGCAGTACAGCACTCATTTATGACTGAATAAGTACATGTCGGGTTAATCTGAAAGCAGGCATAGGAAAGAACTCTTCTGTCACTTCACTTTTAATGACTACACTAAACAAAATGGTAAGCTGGGTTTTACCTCTGAATTTACTGGTGTGAGGACTTGTCCATAAACTGTAACTTGGAGGCTTATTGTTCAAATGGAATCTACTAAAGAAGCAGGCTGTGGCAGAGGAATTTGAGGCAGACTGGTACAACACTAGGATGGTTTTCTGGGCATTTTGCTGGGATCCTCTGAGAGGTCCTTTGGTGCAGAGGAACACGGAGCTGCGCTCTGCAGCTTCTTCCTTTGCATGATAGTTTGATGTGTGTGCGGCAGATGATGAAGTTAACCTTTTCTGTTTGCAGAGGAGGAGGGAAATAACCTTTTCAAAAGCTGTGTTTATCAGTATAAACATAACTTTTTACATTGTAAACATGAGCAGCACGATGAGATTTTGAGTGGCTGCTTTATTGCTTGTATCGCATTCTCATTTGGAGTGTGTTAGGTGCTGTCATCTGTCTCCACCATGAGAAAACTGCTGTCTGAAAATGCCCAGTGAACAACAGGATGAGAAAAATCACTCCTGCATGCAGTCTGAGATGGAATCTTAGTTATTTAAGCCCACATTTAGCTTAATTCACTGTAGATATGCAGGACTACACAGAGTGAGTTAAAGGTTAATGCATTTACGAGACTTTGAAGATCAGAAGAAAACTTGATTTAATTTGGAATTTGCGTTACTTTATGTGATACCTCACTGCTAAGTATTTCTCAGAAGATGCTGGTGGCATGTTGCATGGCTGTTTGCTCTGGTCATGGGTAATTTTGCAGTTTTTAATCACAAATCTACTTCCACATTTTTCCTCATCTTCACCACTTGTTTTTCTTAATTCTGCAGTTTTCATTTTTCTCCTGAGTATCTTATTTTCAGACATTTTAACTCGGTTGGCTCACTGAAGACTTTGAAAAGATAAAGAACCTGTTGCTGAAAATGCATTGTGAAGATTTTCCCTGCACTGAAACATTGAATAGAAGCTGAGTACTGCCAGGGCAGAGCCTTCAGCCTCGGTGAAGTAACAGCCAACTGTGTCCTGTTAATGAATGCTGTACTGCACTGATGTGCTGTGCTGTTGATAAGCAAAGCTTTTCCTTGCAAAAAAAAGTGGTCATGAGATGATGATTTGGCTGAATGTTTTGAGTGCATATACCCACGCTCAGCTCACTCCTCAGGAAAGCATCTGAGATAGTGGCACTATGGTGGAGGTTGTCCTGCCTGCTTCTCCCAGAGGAATGCGGCTCTGTGCCGGGCCCTACGTGCCACGGTGGTGTTTTGCATTCCACTGGAGATAGCGCCCAGGACTTTCTCTTGAGAAGAAAACCAGAAAACACCTGTTACTGTTGGCAGCTGGTGCCTCAGCAGCAAATGGACAGACAGACGGACCAGGGCTCCCACGTTCCTGCCTACCGAATGCATAGGCTTGTAGAGCCCTGCTTGGCAGTAAACAAATGTTGTCTTAAAGAAAAAATGAGTGATTTTTTTTGAGTCTAAACGGATTAGACTCGCTGTGGATGTGTTGTCTAGGAATTTTCAAGGAAGCTGATGGACATATCCCGGAGGTGCTTTTTTTTTTGGTTTTTTTTTTTCCTTTAAATTAACTTACCAACTAAATATGTTGAAATAGTGAATGTATAATTGATTGAAGCTTTCTTCTTTGGTGGGGCTGAAGTACAAGCAGATAAGGAAAGGATTTTTATGAAATTATAGATAAGTATGCAGAATTTTGCTCTAAAGATCACAAGGCCCAGATATATTCTCAGGCATAAAGACAAGTTACCAAAAAAAAAAAAAATTATTCATGTTTAGTGTTCCAAAATAGTATTTCAGTCTGGATGAAACAATTACCAAATCTCCTGGATTGGATCAGACAGTAAATACCTATAAATAGCATGTTCTCCTGCAACCACTGCATTTGACAACCAGGCATGCAGGGAAGGGATGCAGAATTTAAAGCATCTGAACCAGATTTTGTTGTCCCACTGGTTAAAAAAGAGCTCAGGGACCACAGCAAACACCTGGAGAAGCTAGTGGTGCATGTTAACAAGTGTTTGTGTTTGAAGACTTGGTGTTGTTACAGAAGAAGCATTTGAAGGGGTTGATCTGTAGAAGATGCTTTGTTCCGCTGTCTGGCTAGATGGCCGGGTGCATTCCCGGCATGGGGATCATGATGTGCCCATAATTGCAGTTAAATGAACATGGCTGGCTCTCAGGCAAATGAAACCTAATTTGTCACAGCTGTCAGAATGATCATGTCATGTTTGTTGCCTTCAGGAGCAGTTTTAGGCTGCAAATCCTGTTAAGGTCACAGCTTTTTCTTGTTAAATATTGCACAGCATGTTTGCTGACCCTAGTATTTATCTTGGTGGGTTTTTTTAAAGGCAAACACACCAATTTTGTCTCTTACATAAGCTGGGGTTGAACTTCTGTGAACCCTAGTCATGTGGGCTAGAGCTTGTTAATTTGGTGGACTTCAAGGATTTGAGCATAGCAGTAATTTGAGGGTTTGCATAGAGCAGTTAAGAGATTTGCTCCTGGATTCATGTGATCACGATTTTGGAAATCATGCTTCAAATTAGGTTTTAAAGAGCAGCCCTCCCAGGCTGGATTGAACACATAGTTACACTGTACATCAGCAGCTGCAGACAAAAGCAGCACAGCAGCTTTGAATTTTGCATTTGTGCCAGCAGGAAATACAGTAGAATAAATGTAAGACTTTATTCTTAATATCTCAGAAAAACACAGTAAAGTGTAGGCTTCTTGAAATCCCCCTTAGTCATAATTTCAGTATTTTTTTGCTTTTGTTTCTAGATTAACAGATTGGGTCTAAATTGAATAGAGCAAGTCCTGTTTTGTAAAACAAACAAATGCTAATTTTTGGATGTCAAGCCTGAGGGAGGAGAGAGCTTTACTGCTCTATTCTTCTGCTAAAAAAATGGAAACAAGGTTTCGTATAATTATTTGGATCCCTAAAATACCTGAGGCTGATTCTCCTTCCTCTGTGCTGGTGGCTGTAGTAGAACGTCAGAGGGAGGAGAGGTGAAGGATCTGTGCCTGTAGATTGTTAGAGTGCCAGGCTGGAAAATGTCAGTGGTGTTTATGGAACTACCCAGGAGTGGGAAGAGCTGAGCTTTTAGCGGAGAGGTCGTGCAGAGACACATTGCTCTTGATGCAGCACTGGCTGCCCCTTGTCTTGGTCACTGCTGAGTCTTGAGGACATGGCTACACGTCCCCTCGGGCTGCAGCTGCCCCAGCCTGTCGGGGAGGACATTAGGGCACAGCTGTCTGCATCTGCCATCAGCTGGTGTCCCACAGGGATGGCTGCAGGGCCATCCTTCTCCTCCTCCACCCCTGTACCCGTGTAGCAGTGCCCAGCCCTGGGCTTCCCATCTCCACAGCTATTCTGGGGCTGGGGAGGGAGAGCAAAGCTGCCTGTGCGCTGTCTCCAGTGGAATGCAAAAGAAGCAGTGCAGCGTGCAAGGGAGGGAGTAGGAAAGCAACTGCTGACCCTGAAAAGCTCCTTCTGCTCTTGAAATGAGTCTGCCTTCTTCCAGGCTTTCTGCCTGTCCTCCCCTCCTGTGGCAGGAGTGCCACGGCTCACAGGGCTTTCTCTCATTGCTGAGGAGCCTCAAACTGGCTCTGCTGCTGCCTTTACATTGTTGTATTTATCATATACTTGGAAATGTAGGGATGCAGTGTACCAGAAGAAGACTAAATGAGGGAAGATGGAGCAGAATTGGTAAAAATAATCTCACAGAGCTGCCTTTTTAATGAAGTTTTGGGCACATCTAGCTGCTGGATCACCAGCAGACGATGAACAGCCAGACTTTATTAGCATATATTTTATCTCCAGTTCCTTTTGCAAAATATGGATTGGCATTCAAGTATCCATCCCTGCCATGGCAAGAAACTGCAGTCCCTAATGCTCAGTGCTTTAAAAAGAAAAAAGCTTCAATCTTCTGTAATAGTTACATGACAGTTTAACAGTTGATGAAAAAAAACCAAAAAGTTATGCATCTGCTTTTGTAGATTGTGAGGACATGGCATTGCAGATAAACATTGTAAGCTTTAGCTTAATGATTTATTGAAGCTCATTTTTTCATTTTATTGTAGCTTTCAGTCTCTTACTATGCAGCTGTCTGGTTTCCCTAGAGAACAGAAGACTAACTCAGAGATATAAATCTCTGTTAATGATTTTAAATAGCTATCTATCTGTATATAATACAAATTTTTTTTTCTTTTGCCCCAGGCATTCAGTCATGGGATTAGGAGAGGATAATCAATAATCCTGAATGCACAGCAGAGCCACTGTTGGTGATGAGGGCTCAGAGCTGCTGCAAAATCCCGTCACCACCTTCCAACCTCTCGCTATGAGGCCTCTCCCTGTTGAGCATGAGATTTCTGGCAGAAATGGTCCCTCCAAGACCTGCAGCCTGCACTGTGTGCCAGAGGAGATCACTGTTTTCCGAGACAGCTCATGTGAGCTGGTCACCTTAAGTCTCTTCTACAACAAGAGAAATAAAGGAAGAGCTGTGCCATAGCTTGTTGGGAACACTGTGGGGTTCCGTTAGGTTTTGTTTGTCCTCGGCAAATGAAGGTTCAGTGAGGTTTGTACAAATAGAAGAACCTGTTGTGAAATAAGAGATACCGTAGGCAAACGTACTGAGGAACATGCAGTGAATGTGAACAGACCCCTGGGCATTAGCCAGGACATTCCTCACCTCCTGTAGTTTGTGTCTGAACCAGCCCTGGAGGAACCCTTTTCACGATAGAAAAAATATGTCGACCTTGGAACTAATGTTTCCATCTGTTTGTTTCCCCAGTGATCCCAGGCAAATTCCCACAACTGGGGTGCAGGACCAGCACATACCGGGTGTATTTAAAAGGACAGGATTATTATTACTTAATATCTTTTGTTTTATTTACGTTAATGATGTATCAGGAAATTAGTGATTTAAGAGATGATGTGTGGCTGCAGGGCCATCTAGCTGTACTTTAACTGGGAGCACTCTGGTTGTGACTGAATATTGCTTCACCTTCAAAGCTCTCCAAAGGCTTGTGCAAATAAATTTGTTTACTATGCTTTTTGCACTGGAGGCATGCTCCCAGCAAAGAAGCCAGCACCAAGGTTAGTGTTAGATGAAAGTGTCTGCTTGTGAACTGAAGGTGTTGATATTTTAGGTCAGATGTGGTAGTGTTGCTTCAAACAAGCAATACAGAAGCTTGTGGAGCACAGCAGACAAGCTTGTGCTACTGCCTGTATTTAGTCTTGAAAGCCAGGTTGTACAAAAGGATGTGGGGCAGTGGTTATGGGACCTCCTTAGAAGGTCAGTGTCCCCTGTGCTGAATATACTGAGCACCAGAGGGCTCATACGTGCTCTGTGATGTAAGATATGAAAATCTTTTGTAGCCTCAAGAGGAGAGATGATCCTGCCATGTAGAGGAGTCTGGTTGTGATGGCAGATGTGTAGTCATTTTATGTGGAAAACAGGAGGAAAAACAGACCTGCCACTGGCGGCTTTGTGCTCTGAAGGCTCTTCTTTTTCCCTCTTTCACTTCCCCCTTTGCTGCATTCTGTTTCCTTTGGTCATTTACCAAATGGTGGTAACAGTCCTGCCCTTCATGGCATCACCTCTGTGGGCTTCTTTCATGGCCCTTTTGGCACACCTGCAAACAGGACTGCCTGGAACAGCTGATGTTCCCCTCCAAGGTGCCTTGTCCAGCAGCGTTTGCAGCATGGCTCTAAAAGCAACACCAGCATCCATTTCTGTAATGCCTTGATTTTTCAGGGTTCGGATCACAGGTTCCAAATAAAAAGGAGTTTTTGGAGGTAAAATTACTTGCTCTTAGTGTTCCCATGATCACTGACTGACTCACATGTCTAATGTGCGTTCTGAGCCTACTGATTGTAGTACGGCAGTCCCAGCCTGGCGAATTGCTTGGCAACCCTGTGTCTGCTCACCAGCTTGTAGACACTGCGGGACTTCTCCATCTTTTTCCACCAGTTTTTGGCTTAACACAAGTGAATTGGGAAGAGCTAGAAGTAAACCACTGCGGATGAAACTCTACATGATATGTTACTATGCTAAGTGAACTTTTATCATTGATTTAAAGGCATACACAGATAGCAAATAGGGCACCGTTAGGATTCATGGTGCTGTTACAGTGTGAGAACTAATAAATCTCCTTATGTGTGCCTTGTACTTAGTTCATGTACTTATTCTGACCACTGGGATTTATTCTTAGGCCTGCTTTTTTTTCAGGAATTGCTGTTCCTTCATCAAATGTGAGCAGACTGTCTGCTGTGTCAGACTTGCTTGTCTCGACCAGGCACAGATGGAGGTGGGAAATGTCTCGGAAAATGAGAGAGAGGGCGGAGTGAGGTTGGAAGTTGGAAAGGGCTGGATCTGATCTCCTTTAACTTGTGGTGTCATTTCTCTCCTTGAACCACTTTTTACTTTCTGATTTAATGCCCATTTGCCATTTTCAGAAAGTCAGTAAATATCCCTGGCAAGAAGACCTGTCCACTTCCTAGCTGATCTGTCCATGACTCTGTATTTAACTCTTCTGTGAACCCGCTTGTGTTTTACATATTGAAGTCTAAGGAATATGAATACTTAAGCTATTTACATAATGTAAATTAATGGTTTTATTAGTTTCTATGCTTTTGAGTTTGCAGTGATTGTGTGTACTCTGGGGCCTGTGTTCACAAATTTAATTCCAGGGGCAGGAACATATTAGGAGTAACTGGAGGAGTATGTGTCGGAATTGACACTGTTGGTACTGCTTTTTGTCTGTAGCTGGAACGCCAGTAACAGGTTTTTACTGACTTGAAAAAAAGATGTGTAGTTCCTGAGAATGCAGGAAAGCACAAATAAACTAACCCTTCCTACAGAAACTTGTTTGACGTGTTGTCTACTCTCTTCGTGCATGAGACACAATGTATGAGTTTTGCATCAGGAGAGCCCCGAAGGAGCTGCACTGCCTGGTGATTCCTGGCCCTCCCCTGACCTGAGTTTTCTTTTTGAGCTCGTATTTATACCTTTTTAACTTCTTTTAATGATTTCTCTGTTATGTTTTGATGCTGATGCAGTCCATCCAAATTGGAAACAGTCATGCTGAGATCTGTGAAAATGGTGGCTGGAGTTCCCTATGCTGGCTTTTTGTGGAAGTGGTTTAGAGGGTAGCGGGGTTAAATCCAGCTGGTACAACAGGAGCTCTTCCATCTGCTCTGCTCTGGGGTGCAGTTGCACAGTAACAAGCCTGATCAAGCTGGTGGTGTGTTTAAGTTAAGGCACTTGCTGACTCATTAGCAGAAATACAGTGGTGAGGAAATCCTCTCCCTGCCAACTGACTGTGTACTGTTACAGTCACTGTGGCAACATGGTGGTGTTGCCTGTCAGGGATATCCATGGCCTGCGTTTTTTTGGGTTTTTTTTCTTTTAACAATTAAAAAAGAAATTTAAAAGCTCTGAAATGGGAAGAAGGAAATGTTGCAAAGCTGACTGAGGCTCTCAAGGTGGTCTGTGGGAAGTAGTTTTGGAGTGCAGATCCCCCTTGTTTCATCCTTCTCTGCCTTTCTTCCATGAGCTGCCCAGAAGTTTGGATAAGCCCCTCATGTTGACACAGACTAAATTTTTCTTCTCAATCACTTCTCCACCGTCTCCTGTGCTAATTACTGCTCTGCAAATCTACCCTCTGGTCTGATTTCTAAATTCATCCAGAAGGCTGAGCAGCTCTGAGGATCTGCTGTAAACATGACTTATCCGGCAGGCAGTAAAGCTGCTCTCGAGCCCTCCAAAGAGAATTAAGCATGTCTGTTGGGCAGCTGGTTTTATCAGTCTGTGTTGCAGATTAAAACATGTGACAATGGCTTTTCTATCAAATCAGGAAGAAAAAAAATTGTTCTTGTTACCAGGTCCCTGGCTGCATGTTAATAGAGAAGTAATTGACTAAATGTCAGTCACTTGTGCTCCTTGAAGGGAAGGACCATCTCCCTTGTGCTGAGCATGCACGAGCACAACCCGTGCCTGTTCTCAGGCTAATGGTGTTTTATAGGTTTTACCCACCAGAGACAGGAGCTGCTCAAGTTACAGTGTGCAGAGCCCAGACTGCCAGGCCAGGGATATGTCTGCTTCCACACTCCTGGGAAATGGGATGTGGAGATTGCACTGCTGTTAGAATGGAAAGGTTTAGGGCCTGTCTTAGCCTAGCTGTCAAGCATGCGCCTTATTCAGACTTCTTCCCCCTTAAACCTCCACTTGTGATGCCTGTGGCCTGCCTCCTTTCACAAGAAAGCCCTCTAAGTCACCAGTTCAAGTTTTGAAGTCATTTATACCATCTCAGAATTGGCCAGTGTCTGCTGGGGAGATGAAATCTTGTAGGTAGAAGAGCTTCATAGCTCTGTACAGGTCACAGGTATTTGGGCATTTTGGTTGCTTGTGGTGACTCACCAGGTTTTTCTTGTAGGAGTGCTGAGGGGTTGAAGCACTGAAAGTGATTTTAGTTGAAAGCAAAGATCGTGCTGCCTACATACTGCACCTTTATAGTTACTGTGAGAACCAAAGTACAAGATTATAATGGCAGATAAGAGATGCAGGTCAAGGCCTTCTTAGAAAGAAAAACGGGATTTTGGATTTAAGTATAAGCCAAACAGATTTCATTTTTCTTGCTTTCTAGCCATGAGGTTGATACGTGACTTCACTCTTCACCTGCTTTTTTTTTTTGCCAGCTTATCTTCTTGCTGTGTAAGATGAATTTCTTTTCTCTGGATTTACTTTCTGTTAGAGGGACATAGTGTAGTTTTTTACTCCTGTAAAGCTAAACGTCTCCCATTCGTACAGATATAGATGTCTCAGACATAAATCTTCCTGCCATAACTGGTTCTGGAGCCCTTCTGCAATAATGTTGCAAAACTTTCATTAGGGCTTCCCTGTGTCACAGTAATATTATGCCCATTAAGCAGTAACCCTGCTTTGACACCTCTGTGAATAGCAGTGCAATGCCTAATGAAAATACAGTTTTACTGGGATGAAAGTGTTTATGTTAATGAAGCTATGTTCAGACATACTGGAGCTTACGGTACAGATATTTTCCTTGCAAACCTCAGAGTGATATGCTGATAAGAGTCTTGGTGAGTCTAATTCTGGATTAAAAAAATCTTATCATATTCAGTGTGACCTTACAAATACAACCAGGGTAGGTATGAGGTAAAAATAAGCCTTTTCATAATGCAGAATACTTGGTTTAAGAAGTGGAAGAATATTTAATAACAGGGTTTGATCAAGCTACCTGCTGTGGAACAGAAATGTTTCATTGCTCTCCCTGAAAGCTTGTAATTTGTTTTTTCTTAATTGTTACAACTGTACAACCCAAATGAACAGACCACAGCAGTGGAGTTTGAACCCAGGATTTCTGGATCAAAACCCATGAGCAAATTTTTGTAAGGCTAAGCACTTATCTGTTAGCTTGCAGGCAGTAAGAGATTCCTAAGCCTTATGGAAATGGTCAGTAACAGGTGACAAAGGTAATTTTTAAGTAAAAACTTAACCTGTGTGCCCAATGGTGCAGGCTTGGAACAGGAGATACTATGTGTAGTTCGATTCTTGGTAAGCATGTTTGACCATGAGTTGGTGAAAGAAACATTTACCTTTCGCACTAATTTATGTTTGTGTTTTGGTAACCCTCTGGACTGTGAGCAGAAATAGGGGCTGGTCTTGCAAGCATGAGTGCAACTCAAGTACACTGTGCTATGCCTGGGCTTAGTGAACTCAAGTGTTGAGGGAAAGTGAAACAATTCTAAGGATCCAGAGGCCAGCAGGGTACATGCATGCTTTGGGAGTTTGCTGTTGCCGTTGCTGACTCAGCTGTGGGGAGTAGGGACGTATGGTTTTCGTTTTCAGAATTGCTTATCAAGCTGTTGGGGAAAAAGAAATTACTCTGGAGAAGTGGAAAAAGCTTTGTCTGTCAAGAAGGCAGTTTGAGCTTGCAGATCCTTTCCTGTATAACTTCTGAAATCCAGGTGTGGTTGAAAGACAATGAAGTTATGTGCTACATATTAAATAGGAAACTTTTATTCAGCTTCTCCAGCAGTTTCCTGATACCATAACAACAGCTGAGGAATGGATCAGGCAGAAGGTGAGGGTGGGTAGGTGTTCACACACCGCCACACTGAAGCCATCTCTGGAGATGTGAGAGAGCTCCTTAAGAGTGTATTTGCAGCAGCTATGGCAGAAAATGAAGAATGTTGTGTCCGATGTAGCTGGAGGAGAGCGGATAGCAAGTGAAGTACGTGCATCCTGAGACCAGTGAGAAAGAGAGGTCAGGCTCAGTTGTAGCTCGCTGCAAGTTTGCAGCTTGTATCCAGGCACAAGCTCCAGATCTTCTCCCAGATTCACAGTGCCTCCTCCGGAAACAGCCCCATTTCTTGGAGCATCTGGGATTTTCTACGAGACATCTCCTTCAATCCAGCACTGACCTGGACTGACCCTGCTTAGCTTGTGAGGCAAAACAAAATTGTAGCTAGGGGACGATGGCTCTCGTAAGCAGATCCCAAACAAAATTGAAGGCTATTAAAGTGTCTCATTGAATTATGGTGCTACAGCAGCATAATGACTCATAGTGAAGCTAATCACCTGCTGCTTTGTCTTGACTGCAAAGAATAGATTGCTAGTTAAACATTGAAATGTCATAGTCTTAGAAGTTGTATTAATGTTGCTTTCCCCCTTTGCTCCCCCAACCCCCTTATGCCTGAAGTTGCTAGGGGAAATCAAGCAGATACTCTGGAGATCTGTGTTCTGAAAATGAGACTCAGCATGCTTGTCTTTCAGGCTCACACTGCCGACCTCTATGCGTTCATTTATGGGAGAGGCCATGCTGAAAAACATTGCATTGGCTCTGCACAAATTTCCGTGAAACATCACCAGTATGGCATTGGTGCTCTGTGGAGAATCAGATTACCCTAAATTGTAAGTCATAGATATTTGGGGGTTCATTCTTGTTCATCACAGGGAATTCTAGGAGTAAAACTGGAGCTCAGGTCCCTATTCCCATAGCCAGGCAAGTTCAGTATTTTCAAATTAATAGTGCTCTGTTGTTCATTGGGCCAAGAGCCATCTTAAAGGAGACAGAGTTTTCTTGGTTCTGCCTAAAGAAGCTGTAGACCTCTCTGGTTGGCTGAAGAAGAACAGACTGTTTCTTTCTGGCGTTAACTTGTCCATGTAGGTGAGCAGAGGAACTGTGTCACTTGGACAGAACTGTCATTATTGTCCCTGCAGTTGTCCCCAGTTGCAGCAGCCATTGAAGCAATTGTCAGGAAGGTTCTGTAGAGAGAGGACTTGGCTCTTTGCCTGGTGGATCTTCCCATACTCTCTTCTGTAAAAGAGCATTCCAGGTTGATGAAGGTGATACACTTTTCTATCAAAATGCTGGTCTAGCTCTTCTAAGTGATTCATACTCCTTAGATTGCATCCAGTTCACTGCTGTGAGTCACCAGGACAGGTAGTGTCTGCCATGGTGGCTCTCCTGGAGAAGCATTCAGATGGTGGTGGAGGAAAATTTGCAGCTAGAATAATAGCAAGCCATACTAAAGCATCTAAACCTCTAGGTCACTTCAAAAGCCAGTGAGTGCAGTGGGTATCAGCTGCGATATCAGCAGAGTGTTAGCACTCCAATTTAAATATAGATTTTGAAGGAAGTTTATAATATTTCCTGCATATGGATGTTTTATGGCAGGAAGCATATCCTGCTGTAAATTACTTTGTTTGAGAGGCTGCATTAAAGACTGTGTGTGATTGAAGCCTGGAAGTTTTTACCTTTCAGAACTGTTGGCTGTACTAAATTGATAGACCACTGGCATGTTTTAAGCTTGACCGTTGCCTTACTTTTGAACTGGGCCAGAGAGAACATGGTGTTAGAACAGCAAGTCTCCTATCAGCTGCCAAGTTTTTGTTCTTGTAGACCGATCTGGACAAGCTGAATCAGTGGGCCAAAACCAGTGGTATGAGGTTCGACAGGGTGAAGTGCTGGGTCCTGTACTTTGGTCACAACAACCCCCTGCCACACTACAGGCTTGGGGAAGAGTGTCTGGAAAGCTGCCCAGCAGAAAGGGACCTGGGGGCTATGGACCAGGGCAGTGATTGTCCCCTTGTACTCAGCACTGGCGGGGCCACACCTCGAGTCCTGTGTCCAGTTTTGGGCCCCTCACTGCAAGAAGGACACTGAGGTGCTGGTATATGTCCAGAGAAGGGCAGTGGAGCTGGGGAAGTGACTGGAGTACAAGTCCTAAGAGGAGCGGCTGAGGGAGCAGGGGGTGTTTAGTGTGGAGAAAAGGAGGCTCAAGGGGACTTCACAGCTCTCTACAACTTGCTGAAAGGTGGTTGTAGCCAGGTGGGGGCTTGGTTGCTTCTTGGTTTCTTCTCTGAGCAAACAAGTGAAAGGACAAGAGGAAATGACCTCAAACTGTGCTAGGGGACATTCAGGTTGAACATCGGGAAGAATTTCTTCACTGAAAGGATGGTTAAACATTGGTACAGGCTGTCCAGAGAGGTGGAGGAGTTACCATTGCTGGAAATGTTTAAGAAACGACTGGACATGGCACTTAGTGCTGTGGTTTAATTGACAAGTTGGTGTTTTGTCAAAGGTTGATGATTTTGGAGGTCTTTTCCAGCCTAAGATTCTGTGATACCTTAGTGGCCAACAACCACGTGAAGCAATCTTGTCAACTGAGGGAAGATGGACCTTGGTCTGACATCTGGTGAGGTGTTGGGAGATGCTGTGTTGCTTTCTGTCTTGGTGCCCATCTTTCTAGTGGGTGTCCACATCTATAGTGGTTCTTATTTTTAGGAAGGATCCTTGGATGCACTAGTGGCCTTTGCCAGAGTTGCAGAACTGCTGTTGGGAAACATTGATGCAAGTAAAATAGAGACAGAAGGGCCAAAAACTTCTAAATGAATAGGGTGGATACCAGCATCCTACTGTACCTCCAGAGATGCCCATTTGTGCCTGGGTTTGCAGTGTGCCTGAGGCTGTCCCTGGCCAGCCTTGCACCACGTCACTTTGGCCAAAGAACCAAAGAGTTGGCTGAGATCCTGAGCCCATCAAACGTGTGCTGCTGGCTGCAGGAAAAAGGCCCCTCTCTTGTGAGGCCTGCTGGCTTGTGCAGATTTTGGATTGGCCTTTGACCTCGCTAACAGATGGCACAATAAATTGATGGCGGATATATTTTTAAATTAGCAAATTGTACTTTCGGTCTTTGCCTGCTTGTCAGATTATTTTTCCTTGAGGTGTGCCTTGGCAGAGAAATGACTGAGGTAGATGCTTATCCTGCCTCAAGCATTTGAGGTACCCCCAATTTAGAAATAGGTCAGTGTTTCACACCAAGAAAGCCCGAGAGCATTAAAGTTGTTTGAAATGTGTCCAGTGCAACTCTGTTAACAACACCTTAAAGCAAAGGTGCATTTTAATAGTCAGCAGCTACATTTGGCTGAGGAGCACCTGTCCATGTTACTAACTGTGGAGGTGACTCCAGAGAGGGATCAGGCTGAAGGAAGGTGGTGCCCTCTTGGAAAATAACTTCTACTGAAAAGTCTCTTCACCTTTTTTTTTTGCAAGCTGATTTCTTTTGATGTTGGTTTTTCTTCCTTTTGCAAAAGGCAGTCAAACTTCAAAGGAAGCCGTATCATACGATGTTCTGCATGCACTTCAGGTTTAAAGTGGAATCTTCACACATTTGGTAACAGCTAGAAGAAAGTGTCGGTGGGGGTCCTCTCCCTCTTCCTGCCCATTGTGATTGCTGATTTGACTTGGAAGAGCTGTCTCTAGTAAGGGGCAGTCATTGGATGGGTAATTGCTGATGCTGATTTATACCTGTTTTCTCTTAGGTCACATTCTTAAGTGCTTTTAAATAGTATTGGGTTTACTTTTGTTTTCATAGCAGATAACTTGCTGTGTCTCTCTTTGGAGGTCAATACATTTTTTAATTGCTTCATGCCTAGATCTGCCCTCAGCTCACCTGCATTTTAACAGACTGGCGTAAAGCTTTGTTAATAGATAAAGCGGAGCTCCTTCAGTGTGATTCTGTTCTTACTAATGTTCACAATTCAGGAGTCTGCCACAGGATTTTTTTAGTCCTTCCCACCTCTGCTGCCATAGGGTTTTGCCATGTCTTCTACAGAGGAAAACAATGCATGCTATGTGAGTATTGGTGGTTTATCCTGGGTTGACAACTGAGGTACCTTTTTCTTGTATTATTATTGTCTGACCTGCAAGCCGTGCGTTTCATGGCCTTTTGATCCTGTTGGGAATGGCAGATTAATGAGACTAACTACTTTCTTTGGACTTTTTTCTTAAGCAGAGAAATACTCCTTACATCAAGACCCAATTATACCGTCCTTACTCCCGTTTCAAAAACCAGTTCTTTGGGGGCTGTCTTTTTAATTGAATCATTTATTTTACCTACTTTAAACAAACTGTTCAAAAAATCTAGGCTAACGCCTATTGCGAGTGGTTGTATCTGAAATGGATTGCAGCTGGACAGATTAAATGTGGCAATTATTTCTGTGGAAGGCATGCCCTTGAGTTCACTGAGGATGAGTGGCAGTGCTGCTGCTGCAGAAGAGGAATTCGGAGATGCTGGTGGCCCGTGTGAGTGCTGCATTGCAGTTACTGTCAGCTTACGTCACGAGCAGATACTCTGGCAGCCCAAGGGCTCGTCGGGAGCCTGAGGAGAGCGTGGCTTTAGTACCATGTAACAACAGATCTCATGGTCAGTGTTTTCTGTGTTCCTTGGTGCATATCTTGTGCCTTCTGTGCAGAGAAGCCTCTATCAGCAGCTCTCTGTTCTCCTTAATGCAGTGTAAAAAGCTGTGAGTGTTTATCCATTTACAGCGTTTGGGTTGGAGGGCTTTTTAGCCTCATTTTTTAATATATGTTTAGAGACTTACACATGTCATACTGTGATTACAGCATTGCACCATTTGAACCTGTCTGTTTTAATTAGCAGTTGGCATTGCCCTATTTATAGATAGATGGAAAAAGCACAAGCTAGCCAGTTTGCAGGGCAGAGTGTATTTTCTTTTGTTGGCAAGTAGTTTGTATCCATTTTTCCATAGCTAAACTGGCTTGGCAACCTGCAGATGTTGCAGGCATTGGGTACTGATGCTTGAAATAGAAATGGACTCTGAAGAGGATCTGGGATGGGGAGGAATAAATCAGAAACTGCTGTTGCATTGGAAGTCTATTAAGACTGATGATATGACACGCTTACCAGAGCATAACTGCAGAAGTTGACCACATGAAAAATGAGCACATTAAAAAAAAATTTTAAAATCTTGCTTCTGCCACGTTATTAAGGTTCCTTTTTACTTTGGCATGTTGTGGTAACAAAACTAGTTACCAGTACAAGTGTTTGGCTGTCCAGCATGGTTAAGTTGGTTGGTGGGTTATTTGTGCAAGCAGGAGAAACAGATTGATTCTTTCTGGAACAGGTTGTGTCTAGTCTATAAATGATGTGAAAAGTATGTGTGTTTTTCTTTTTAACTGCAACTTTAAATTTGCAAAAGTTTTGGCCTGTGTTGACCCTGCACTGCCCAGGAGACTGTCAAGAAACCAGAATAGCATTGTGTTATTAAACACCCGGGTGTTAGCTGCTCCTCAAGAACTGTGTGCTGGTGCTCTTTACTCTGGGGAAAACAATTTGAGGCACCTCTGCCCTCTTTGAGAAGCTCTCCTTAAATAAAACCATAAATTACTTCTCAATGGAGATGCTAAATACAGGCACAGGAGTGTTGTTGAGCAGCTCACATGGAGGTTGTTGGGTACATGGTGAAAAGTGCTTTGCTGTACAGCATTTGGTTGCAATGATTTCAACACAGTTGTGTTGCAGCCTGGGCTTTGCACGGCCTGAGGACTTGTGGTAGGGTACACACCACTGCCCCTTGAAAAACACTGCTCATGAGTCAGTGCATTGAAGCATTGCTACCCATGAGGGGAAGGTAGGCAATATAGTAACTCCCTCTTTCCTGCATACCTTTTCAGAGCAGCTGCATCCTTATTCTGCAGCCTGTATTTTTCATTGTCTTGCAAGATTTCAACCTTTCAGTCTAGGACAGAACTGATGACACTGGCAAGCAGCAGATGGATTTGAGTCAAGCTTACACTTGGTGATTTGGGACTAGAGCCCAAGACTTAAAGCTTCCAAGACCTGGGTGTTCTCCCTTCGGTTAGCAGAATAAAATGTCGTCATCTCTGTTGGCTCTTTGTGTTACAAACTGCATTTGAGACCACATGGCAAGAGTTGACTGATCCAAGACTTTTCTCAGCATGTCCAGCACCGTAATACAAATGTGTGTTTCCTCAGTCTCTCGGTGACTGTATGCAGGTTTGTGTGTGTAATTTCTGAGTGACCTGTCCTCAGGTTGACTGTCTCTGGGAGAAGAGCTGGTTGAATTGATCCTGCTTCACATGGCTGAGCAGGATGCAAGGAGGGGGAGACCTTTCATGTAACAGTATCAAGGTGAAATATTGGAATGTGGGTTACATGGTGCTAAATCAAGGTAGTCTCTGGGGGAGCATAGTTAATAAATTCTAAATAGGAGGTGACCCTTTCTGAGCACTTTCTCCAAACTTGTAATTTATATGCTAGTCCTGTGCATTACAGTGCTTAAAGCCTAGGTCAGAAATCCTCCATCCAAATTTGGCACCTGCTCTAGTCTTTAATGGCCAAATTAATAGCAGTAGGTCACAGTCAGCTGTTTTGTAGGTATGGGTTGATGAGGTCTGTTAGAAGAACAAGGGAGCATCAGAGCGTGTGAGTAGTTGTGAGGTTTAGATGGATTTCCTGCATTACCAGAGATGTCAAATGACCAGATGAATGTTCTTCTGCTAAAATCAACTTAATTGTAAAGCACTGTTCATTATTTTTTTGAGAAACCTGAAGAAATGAAGCAAGTTAGCAATTGGGCTGGGTGCTTTTTGTAGGTAAACTTTAATTGGTTTTGTGTAATTTTCAAAATGCCAAAACAGACTTAATCTTTTCATAGACTGGGTTGTGACAATGCTGGTTTGTGTACATACGGTGCATGTTCAAATTCCTTTGACATCAAACCTTTTACTTGCTTAAAACAAATAAACACTTTCCACATACATTTGCTGTGTTATGTAGACAAACCAGTACCAGGGTTGCTTGGAAAACTGTGTGTTTGAACTGCTGGGACAGTGGGCTCTGGGTTTTAGGTAAGGAAAACAATTTTCACAGTGGCACTAATCAGCAACTGGAAGAGAACCCCAGGAATCTCCACCCCTAGAGACACTCAATGCTGAATTGGACAGACCCCCAGGAACCTCGTAAGAGTTGGCCCTGCCTTTAGTGGGCAGTGAGCAGACCAAACAGCCTCCCGAGGTCACTTCCAGTCTTGTCTCTCTGGTTTTTGTAGAGTAAGATACTGAAAGGAAGGACTAATAACCAAACCTGTTACGTCAGTGTTTGGAGGGGAGCAGAGACTTCCTGTGAGCCCCTGTGAGAAGAGGGGCTTCCTTAAGAAGGGTATTAACATAGTTTTACATGCTACTGGCACAAGAGCCTTAGCAGCACTCTGTATATGGATTGCAGCCTTGTTTAAAGCTGTCCAGCCCCAGCTGATTTGGTGATCAAGGACCATAAAATGAGCAGTACTTGGCTAGAATAGTAACAGTGCTCTAAAGGTTTGTCCTGTATGGAGTGTAAGGTGTGAATACCCTCCTGCTCCTCTCCCTGGGGGCTGTTCAGTGAGAGGAGGTTCTAAAGGTGTTGTGTACTGCAGTGAGAGAATGAATAAAGCAATGGAGAAGGATAGCTTCTGCTCCTCTTTCAAGGTTTGAATTTCAGGGTTTGCAAAGCCCTGTTCTTAATTAATCTTTGCTTTCCTTCTGCCTTTTGATTTCTAGTCTTTCTCTTTCATTCAGATCCTGACTTCTTGAAGCTTCTTGCAGTTGTTCTCACTACTAAGGGTGATAGAGTGATATTTCAAAGCTTGGTCTTCCTGCCCAGGTCTTAAAAACTTGGTGTGTGTGTGGGTAACAGCCGGCAAGTACAGCCAGATGAGGTGCATCTGCTGTTTCAGGGGTCAAGGTGTGTTCACTACAGTTTGACAGAGTTTGTTTGCAAGAAGAAATGCAATTATTGTGTCCTCACAGAGGAGATAAGCACATCCTTGGTGTTCGCGTGCCAGCCAGCACTTCTGAGTGTTGTGCTGTACGCTGTGCTTGTAATGCCAAACACCAAGGCAGCCTCCCTTGATCTTTTCTGCAAGATGTACCTTTTTCTTTTTGTGATTCAGAGAATTGAAGCATTTCTCCTGCTGCGCTCTTCATGGTTTAAGCAGGCACACTTTAAATGCAGCCTGATAGCATAGATTGTTTGGAGGGATTCATGGGATAAACAGGAGTTTGCCTGCAGAGCATGTGAATCTGTGCATTCAAGGCAGCCAAAGATCTGGTGAGCCCAGCCGTGCGCTTGCAAGATGTCTCACCTGATCTGCTTGCAGCCTTCTCTGTACTTCACTTGCTGCTTACAAGGAGAAAATGTCTGTACCTTTTCTAAATTCAAAAGTTCATAGTTTGCTGTGTTCTTAAGAACATGTGGTTATTGAGTTTTAGGCCAAAAGCACAAAGACCTCCAGGTCCTCTGCTTGGAGATGGCTGTCCTCATTTCACTTTCTGTAACAGGTGGAATATATCTTTTTTTTAAGCCGGGTTCACTGTTGTGTATCAAATTCCTTTCTACTGCAGGCTCAAACAGCCAGCTGGTGTCAAACCCATGCGGTGACATTCTCCTTTGCCTTTGTGAAAATTCGTTACATTTTAGTAAGGCTGAGGAAGCTGAAGTTGAAAATTAGTGGGATGCAGCCAAACAAAAGAAAAAAAAAAACAGCAAAAAAAGCAGCCTATCAGCGAGGACAAAACTGATTAGTTGTTTGAGAGCTGACCTGATAAACAGCACAACTGTCTTTGTACAAGGCAATATGAGCTTTGAGGCAATCTGGATAACTAAACACTGTGCCCTGCATTCCTGCTGCCCTTTTGCTATCTGCCACTTTAATAAAGAGGCGTACAGGTTCTCCATGTGTCTGCTGCAGTGTCTCCTGGGGTTTAGAGAAGTCTGCAAAGTCAGTGTGTTTTTAATCTCTTCTACGAAGCCATGTTGAAATGAGTTTGGAGTTACAGTAAATAAATCAGTGGGAATGAAGTAGAGTAATGGGTATTTCAATACATATTTGAGACAATTTGTAAATGATTTTTGGAGCACACAGAGCAGCTGCCTTGAGAAGGTACCAAAAAGAGAATGTGCTGACTTTTGAAGCACCACCAGCATCCCCCCCCCATATGGGTGACTTGAAGTTAGAGATCATTAACCCTGAGCAAAGGCATGAGATTGCCCCAGGAGAGGAAACCACGTCCCTGAAAAGCCAGGCCAGAGCAGAGCTTTCCCTTGCACCCAGGGCCTGAGATGTTGCACTTAGTGCTTAGGTGTGCATTGAGCCTTTTCATGGGTTGTTGATGATGGATCTCTGTGTAACTAACTGAAAAATAACAGACATTCTCCAAAAGTTATTGAACTGATAATTTCTTAAGGTGGTTTGAATGATTTTTACCTCCCTTTGTCCCTTCATGATCTTTCCCTTGGTTCACTAAGGAAGTGTGCTCTGCTGGAAGAAGTGACAGCATGCAAAAATAGCACTGCTTTATTTTGCAGATCTGCTTGCTGTGGGGTTTCAGTTAGATCTGCTGACTTGAATGTAAAAATAAACTTTTCTTCTGCTTTTTGCACCTGCTTGTCCTGGTGGTGCTTGATTTTGTGCTTTGGAGGCAGCAGCCATTTGATTGTAGCTGAAATCCGTGCTGGATTGGCATCAGCAGCACAGGTGGTTGGGAGATCTGAGTTAAGGGGCTTTGGGTTTCTGGGACCAGAGGTGTTCACAAGGCCAATATCTAAACATAAGGAGGAGAAAGGCCTTGTAGGTTTTTTAGAGCCTCTGTGAAAGTTGTCAGTTCAAAGTAAGCAGTATGTGTTTTGCCAAGCGTGCAGTGGAATTGCAGTTGGTGTTCCAAGCCATTTGCTGTAAGTGTATTATCCCTTCCCCTCATTGAATATTGCTGTAATCTAATCAGATTACATCGCAGTTCATCGCTGGGCCCAGGCAAAATAAAGAGCTGTACTTCAGAGGAACATAAGTATCTCGAGTTACTGCCTTCTTCACACATCGGGCTGACATTAAGTGTTCATTTAGAGCCAGATTCATGGAGGTATGGAGATCAGTGAGTCTGGCTATCTAAATAGGCCTGAACCAGATCTCTGTCTATCCACTGTCTGGAGCATGCAGTGGAGTGTGGTCCTTAGTGCAGCGAGTGTCCCTGGCTGGTGGAGCTGCCCTTCACATAAACAATGGCTGGCAGCTGGGCTCTGGGGTTCTGCACAGGTGAGGGGTTACTCCAGATTAGCACACAGGCTTGGCCTGGTGTACTTCCGCTTCAGGAATTCTGCTTTCTTTACAGAGTTCTTTTTATTAGTGTGTTCCGGTTCTTACTGAGAGCACGAGCTTGGTGACTCGTGACGCCTGCTTTCCTTGAGCCATTGATGGATGTAGCAGCTGGAACAAAGCAGTTGGATCTGCTCAGATTAAGACTCTTGGGTTTACTGAGTTATGCATGTTTCTGGAAATACATTTCACTATAAATCTGAAAAGAAAGGGGGAAAAGGTATAGGCAATATTAGTGCACGGCTGGATTGTGAGTACAGATATTTAGCAGACCCTGTGTTTTCAGTACTGAAACTGTATTCTAAAGAATAAAATGTAAATAATGGAAAACACTATTGTGGCATTTGTTCTTCTCAAAAAATCTGTTTCTAATGATGCTTTGGTTTTGTGGCATTAAAAACCTGATGCAGAATTCTAGATTCATAAAAACGAACAACAGGCACCTGTGAGGAGGGATGAATATTAACTCTTGAAAGAAATTACGAAAACCAAAATGCTGTCTGTGCTGGCAACACCGTTTGTGAAAGGGAGAGGAGGAGGGAACAAGCCAGCTTGCACTCCTGACACAAACACCTCCAGCTTGAGGATTTTGTTTCTGGGAAACACTTCTGCTTGAACTTTTGCTGCTCTCTGGCAGGATGTCACAGTGCAGTGATGCATTTTTGTCTCTTTACAAGTTTGTGAATCAATGACAGACTTAATGTCTCAGAAATTGAACCAATGTGTCCTACGATAATTTAAACTTTGCAAAACACTTTCAGCCACCTGTGTATGTGATATCCTCTTTCAAAGCAGAGGGCCACAGGTGATCTCTGCATTCATGCACTGAAGGCTGACTAAATCCAAACTGTTCAGAGATCATAGCAGGGCTGGTTCATGACCATATTTATCTGTAGGATGGACTGTGTAGTGACCTCTGTGTGCATGGGTGAAATTCTGACCCTGCTTCTTCAATGGCAGTGCTCATGTTGACTCCCGCGGGGTGAGGATTTTGCCCAGTGCTAAGGTAGAAGAACAGCTAAAGTAAGCAAAAATGCTGCTCACTGAAGGAATAAGCGAGATCAGAAGTCCGTCACAAGAGCTTTCTTGCATATTCTTTAACAAAGTGACTGGAACGTGGTCACAGTCTGTTACAAGGACTTCTGAAAGCTGGTGGTTGCCAGGGCAGGCTGTGGGGTAGGGGTGGCTCAGGTTTCCTGCTCCCTTGGCTTCTTTGCTGCTTTAAGTGGCTGCCACTGCCACTCTTCTCAACTCCTTCGTCGTCTAAGATCTATGAAAATGCAATTTGAGATCCTGCTAGTCTCATCCATGAACTAATGCTAGTTTCTTCTGCAAACGAGAAAATAAACCACCCACTGCATTTTCCTCTCAGCTGGACTGTGTGGGACTCTGGCAAATGTGACAGAGAACTTCATAGCAGGCCTCTGTAAATATGTTTTCTGAGTAATTTGCCCAAAAGGGCACTCGATGAAACATTGCAAGCAATCTGTTCCTTTACAATGACAACTACAGAGGTGTGGCATATGACAATGGCCTGCCAGAGCTGTTTCATTATATGTGGTTAATCTAAAATTCATAGGTGAGTTTGACCTTGAATCTGCATTTGTTGATCCAGTCTTCACTGAAAGATGTCTAAATTAAATTTTGAAAAAAAACTCAGAAATTTTTTTTCATGGTTTTGAGCAGCAGCTTTCAGAGACTTCACCAAGTGCTGCTCAGAAAGGCTCACAGCAGCTGTAGGAATAAGGGTGTCCTGTTTTCTTTTCCTGCCTGGTGGATGCTAAACATCTCTCTGTTGTCTGCAATTTTTGGTGTGTTTTTCCTACTTATAAGCCTTACCTGGAGACTGCTGACACCCTGAACATAGAGAGCTGCCATAGCTCCACTTTGAGGTTTCTGTTCAGTAGTAATACCTGTGCTAGTCACTTCTAAGCAAAAGCCACCCTTTTTTCTCTGTCTGCTGTAACACCCTGGAACTGATCCCATCATCCTTGTGTTTCATGGAGGCATCTACATAAAAAGTTTGGCAAGATCAAGGTCCATGCCCCAGACCATCAGTGATGGAAACTGCTTGCTTGTCTAGCAGTGTGAGTTTGGATAAGGGTTGAGTAATGGCCATTAACTTAAAATGTCCTACTGTTAGTCATTTGTCATAGCCTCCATGTTCAGAGCTGCATTTAATAATCCAGCCTCCATTCTGCTCCTGCCTTAATCTTTACTCAAAACGGAAGCCTCTTCTGAGAACTTTGAAATTACAAAAATATTACACCCATTTTTCATCATTCTCTCCCTTTTGGGAAAGAGGGAAGTGACTGGCACATTTAGACTATGCCCTTGAAGATAAAGATAAGCTCGTTAATAAGTTGGAACCTTAAAGGCACTTCCTGAAAGGCAGCATCTTCTGAGCCTGCTGGGGTTGCTCAACAGTGAAGTGAGAAGAGGAAGATAAGAGGTTGATTGTAGCGAGTTGTTTGGAGTATATAGAGGCCTTGCAGTTGTACAGCTGCACATTTCATCAAATAATCATTTCCTTGATATATGATCATCATTAAATACAAACATAATGACTCCCATAAAACAATTGAGTCTCTTTCGTACAATCTGTCCCTGTTGTCTCTCTGTGATGCTGAATGACAAGCAAGCATCGAAAGAAATGATTTATGCCTTTAGAGTGGACTCATTGTAGTGTCGTGGTCCACAGACTTCTGTTTAATTCTCTCACATGAAAGAAGTTAATGGTCTTTTACAGGTTTAGGCAGGAAAGGGAAAAGCAGGGAAGGTGAGAGTGAAGGCACGTTTTGCCTTGCAGAGTTGCCTTTTACTTATAGAAACAAGGCTGATGTTATCACCCACTTTCTAATCAAATTTGACAGGAGCATTTTGTTAAGCCACTTTCTCTGAGTGGGAATTCTGATGAATACAACTCTCATCTCCGGTTTCGAAGTATTACTTTACGCTGTTCCCAAGCATTGTTTGCCTTAGAGGATGAATTATTATAGTATGTCAGAGAAGCAGATAACTCATGGCTTCATTTTATAAATGGAGAGCCCAAGGCACAGCAGTTTGACTTGCATAGCTGCAGGGCACTAAATGGAGCCCAGGTCAGCCACCCAACATATTCATGGTTTGGTGAAAAGTTTGCTAATCTGGCCTCAGTATTTCTCTTTGGGAAATTACAGCTGCTGGAGGATGTCCTGACTTTTTTCCAGGGACCTGGTTGTAAGAGAAGTGGAGACGGACAGTGCATTCGGTGTCTTGCTGACACATTTCTGTCAGATGCTCCTTTTGCCACCACATCTGTAGGTTGATAGCACTGAAGAAGACATTTCCTCCACTGGTCTTCTGCCTGCCTGGCTCATGGCTCTGTGCTTGAGTCGGTAGGCAGTTGGTCACTTACGGAGCAGGTTTTTGAAAAGATAAAGCATAAATTAATTTGGAGGCTGAAGCAGGTTTTGTATGACTGTGGCATTGCAATAAACTCTTTACTAGATTTTGATTACTCAGATGGATAGCCAGTACCAGGACTTGAACACACATTAATGCTGCTTGTAAGGTCCATCTCTGTGTGCAGAGTGCACACGTTGGCTGCCTGCTCCAGCTGTGAGTAAACTACTCTTCAAACTGTAATTTACATAAAGTATATGTTAGTCTTGTCCACTGCAGCTGAGTGGATAAAAGAAGCAAATCCAAATTACCATCCCTTGTTATGTTTGGATATTTTAAAACCACTGCAGTGGTACAAAATGGTTCCCTTCTGCCACTTTGTGTAGCCACCTGATGCCAACCCTTTGGAAACTGGAGCATCACACAATAACCTGCTGAAAGCTGAGAAGAAACCCTTTGCACTGCAGGTGTTCCTGGAGGAACAGCTGAATGCATTGATGATGGCCATGGTCCTCCAGCTCAATAAATCAAGGGGTAGTGAGAGGCCTGTATTTTTTTTTTTTTTCGCTTTCTCAGGAAGCATTTGTATTCTTGACAGTAATATAGTTGAGAATAGGGAGGTAAAACTCTGTTTAAATCCAGTGCTGTTGGAGTCCTTCATACATGGAGGAGAAGCAGTGGGATTCAGGTGTGGGACAAGATGGGCTGGTCCTCTGTTCAGTCTGTTGACCCTTGCCAGCTCCAACCCACTCCCTGCACCCGTTTCTGGGTCCGTGCTGACCAAGCAGAGGTGCTGGCTTAGTCCTCCCAAACTTCTCAGCAACGCTCCTCATTCTTCTTCCCAAGCAGAATCCTAAACCCATTTTCTTCAACACCTTGTTTCCAGAAGGGACATCAAAAATTTCTCAAAACCATTTCTTTTCCTTTTACCTTCACTTCATTAGAGTAGTCTTCATTCACAGAATAGAATTAACACCTCATCCTTTGATGTTCTTGTGAACACTTACGGATAAAATGAAGTTTCAAAAGGTGGGAAGAACCAGCAGCCCACTCATCACCAACCAGTTGTGTCTGTTTTTTTCCCCATAGAATGACCTCTTTATTCCAGGCTTAATTTATTTTGTTGTGGCTTGTTTTTTTTTTAACTCTGAACTTCGGTTGGCTGTTCCGCTGACCGTGCCCATCCATCTGTACTATGTGTTGAGGGGATATATTTATACTTTGGTTGGTCGTGTTTCAGTTAAAATTCTGTTACCTTGGAATTTAATTTTAATAGTAAATGACCCTTGTTTCCTAGTCTCCCCAAACACATGGTGCCTTATTTCCTTTTTATTGTTCTGATACGACCCTTCCTTTTTTCATATAACAGACTTAAGAAAGCAGTGTCACTTAACCATTGATGGTCCTTAATTTTCCAATATTTCAGTGAGTTTTCAACCTGAAAAACTTACCTTTTGCTTCAACTTGATGCAGAATTGCTCTGCTGGTAGCCAGGGAAATTTTTGGTTTGTTCTTCTCTACCATTGCAGTTGTGCCACATTATGCTCTGAAATAAAATTACTTTTATTTGGCAGTGGATCCAGAGAAAAATGCTCATGTTTTTGGACAGAGAGCCACACTTTTTTGTGGATGTTGCCCTCTTTCTCCACTTGCTTTCTCTCTGTTACCCCTCTTCTCATCTTCTGTATTGCTTTTTGAGTTACTGGAGTCTGTCTCAGCTTGTGCAAGTGCAACATCACCGGAAAACACGGGTCCAGATCCAGCCTGGAGTCTGTGTCCTTTTCCCACCTGTATGCAACGAGGCTGCAGCTCTTTGGTGTTACCAAAGAATATTATTTCAAAAGCTCCTTATAAAAACATGACTAATCAGGCAAGTGACAAAGGACTTTCTGTTTATCTTTTTGAACAATACCAAACAGCCGTAATTTGTTCCAGTTAGTTAGTGTCTTTGTTTTGGAGCCATTTCGTGGGCACAGGATTTAATTCTGCAAGAATGCAGGAAGGTGGTGACTTGTTTTCACGTTTAAAAAGTCAAAGTGATCAAAAACGTTAAAGTTTCTTAGGAAGATTTTTTTGTACTTGAGCAATGCTATTTTTAAAGCCTAGGGAAGATTTTACTCTATGATAGAAGTCTAAGGTTATTTTAATAATCAAATAAGACTTTTAAATAGATGCTGATATATTCGCTGTTCCAGAGAGCACTACAGTTTGGAAACAGTTCGTACGAAGGTTGATGTTTGTATCCTGAAATAGTAGATTTGACTTGCAAATGGTAACTAAGCAAGTACCAAATGTAACACTAACCGCAACAAAGTGATATCGAAATTTACCAGGCTGATCGGGGGTGGTGTTGCTGATGGAAGCGGGGAAGGAAGGGACGTGTGTTCTGAGAAGGGAAGACTCGTGAGGGGCAGGCGGGACCCTCGGAAGAGCGGCGGGTTCGTCCCACTTTGAGACGTTGTTTATATCGAAATTTACCATGCTGATAGGAGCTGGTGTTGCTGATGGAAGTGGGAAGGGAAGGGATGTGTGTTTTGGGAAGGGAGGGCTCGTGAGGGGCAGGCGGAACCCTCGGAAGGGCGGCGGGTTCGTCCCGCCCTGAGACGGGCGGGGGGCGGCGGCCAACAGCGCCACCTGCTGGCGCTGCCAGGCCCCGGGGCCGGGCTCTGGAGCGGCAAAACCCCTTCGAGGCCTTGGGTCTAAAGAATCCGGGAGTCGGAAAATTGGATCGAACCCCGTAGGTTTATTTCTAAAATGTGGAAATAATCTGTTCACAGATGCCCACTCCCTTGTCAGCTCTGCTGCTTGGCTTTTGACATCTCAAACCCTCTTCTTTTAGGTTTTCTGCCACAGGGTTGGGCATCATGGCACAGAAAGCTTCCTGGAAGAACTGTGTTTTAATCGTGCTTGGTTGCTCGGTTCTGGTCTCTAGGTGAATAGGAATTAATCTCTTCCTGGGATCTGCCCCATTAATAGCCTGGTTGATTCTACAGTTACTGTTAATCTCTTTTACAGTTGCTCTGGAAGACTTGACACCTCCCTCCTGGTTGTTATGCCTCTACACCACAGGTGGGAATCTCATCAGGGTCTCACCTACCTTTTGTTTTTTGTTTTTCAGGTGGTACCAGAGAGATTGGGTCTGCTCTCACCAGGATGTGTATGAGGCACAGAAGCATAGAGTCCAAACTCCGGCAGTTCTCAAGGTGAGTGGCTCTGCACCTGGCCCAGCACTGGAGGTTGCTCTTTCATGTGCTGCTGGGGATCATCTAAAGCTGCTCACCAGCACTGGCTTCTCAGCTGACCTCTGCGCATGTCACTGAGAGCAGCAGTTGTTTTCTCCCTGCAGCACATCAGGTGCTGTGAACATGCAGGGTTTCACTGCACATTTATGAGGTTGGGCTGGTTCACCTCAAATCACCTCTAAATGCAGTAAAGTCCCACTGTCAGTTCCTGTTGCTTGGTGCTGGGCAGGCGGCTGCTGCTGTGACCGACTGACCTGTCTGTGTTTCAGGACTTTAAGCTTCGTCACTAAGTTTTAAGTGAGCAACAGCAGTAACTGTTGTGGTGCTTCCTCAGCTTACTGCAGAGCCCAAA
This sequence comes from Orthonyx spaldingii, assembly GCA_013397795.1. Classification (NCBI taxonomy): domain Eukaryota; kingdom Metazoa; phylum Chordata; class Aves; order Passeriformes; family Orthonychidae; genus Orthonyx; species Orthonyx spaldingii. Next base: position 2,500,193 of record VZTJ01003848.1, read on the forward strand.
TAGCTTGTGGCCAAGAGAAAAACATTCAGTAGAGGTGTATAGGAAATGCAAATCCTCTAATCCTGTTTTTGCAGTTGAAGTTAGACTGTAGAGGTAATGAGAGAGGATTAACTCATGTGTAACTTCGGCTGTACAAAAACAACCTAGTTCTGTAGTAACTAGTAGTTTGCATGTGTGCCTTTGTTATTTAACCAGACTTAAAAGTTATACTTGATCATAGGTGAACTAAAATGATGCTTCACCATTTGCCTGATGACCTGCTTTGTTTTTGCCTTTTTTCCCCCCATCCTTGGAAGTGTTCAAAGCCAGGTTGGATGGGGTTATAAGCAGCTTGGTCTAGTGAAAGGTGTCCTTGACCATGGCAGAGTGGTTGGAACTAGGTGACCTTTAAGGTCCTTTCCAATTCAAAACATTCTATGATTATTCTGTCATTATTTTAAAGTAAAGTTATTTATGAAATTAGCCATGAGAAGACAGTTCTAGTCTCTAGTTACCACAGAGTTAGCTGTTTAAATGATTTGATCCCAGTCTCATTAATTAGTGGAGCATTACTGGTGCTGTATCCTGGACTCCACCAGTGTGAGGTGTGGCATATCACTGGTCAGGATATTGTTCTCTTGTACAAGTGCTCTGTCTTCTTGTGTATATACATGCGCTATTTAAGTTTATAATCTCCATGACTGCATGAACTTTTCTGGTCTCCAGAGTATGCATTTAAATTGTGTGACAGTTGAGTAGAATCTGTTTACACTGAACTGTTTTGGGTCACTCCTCTGCTTTACACTCTGTTCCTCACTGTCCTGAGCTTCTGTAATTCTGGTTATTTTGTGATGTGGATTTTTGATTATTTTTTTTAATCTACTTCTTTCTTTTGCTTTCTCTAGTGTAAACATTTTTATGTTCTAGTATTTACATTGTGACACTGGTAGCTGTCACAGCAAAAAGTAAAAATACTCTAGTATTGACCTTGGTTCTCTTTGTAAGAATAGGGGCATCTGCAGGATTTGATTGCTCTTTGTGTTTTTTCAACAAAATTAGTGCTTTAATTGACTGTCTGATAAACCCACTTCAAGAACAGATGGAAGAGTGGAAGAAAGTGGCCAATCAGCTGGATAAAGACCATGCAAAAGGTAGTTATAGAGGAAGAATTCTTTAATAGGAGTAAGATTGTAATGTCAGTTTTTCTTCCTCTTTTCATGTTTGTACTGGGGAACTGAATGACATGCTTAAATACGTATAGCAGTTTTTCTTTTCTAGAACACTCCTCTCCCAAAGTGCCTAACAAAATTTTAACCCTTGCCATATGCATTTTGAAGGTTTAGTTTGCAGGACCCCCGGGGATGGGTTGTTTTTCTAGACTGGTAAGCAGTGACTAGGTTTAAGTCTGTTAGCCCACTCTCCCTGTGAGTGCTGAGGATTGGACATGCAAAGCCCTGGGGTGTCGTTAAAAGCAGCTTGTAAGATCATGTTATGCCTCAGCCATAGCATCCTCCAGAGAATGCACAGCCCTGTAAAACATTGAGAATTGTTATTTTATACCTGACACCATACAGAAAGTGCAGCTGGGGAACAGGAGAGCTCTGCTGTAGGGCGTGGGATACCCAGGCTGCAGTGGTACTGACGGCTCCAGAGGCTTTCCTGGGGGAAGGAGCAGCAGGCAGACAAGTCTTGCACAGCAAGTGCATGTTGGTAGATGCCTTTGGCTTTGCAAAACTTGTACTGGGAATGGTGGCCCTCCAGCACAGGTGCTGAAAGCAGGTTGCAGTTCACCATTGACTGACCCTTGAGAATTTAGGACTTTTGTTATGCCTGAAAGAATCAGCAGCACCATAATTTATGTTAGGGAGGGTGAGAACTCATGGGAAGGAGCGGGCTTGACCTCCAAAAGAGGAGTTCCTTCTTGCCACTTTATTACTGTGGTCAAATAGAAGCAGTTGAATCAGCAGCTCTTGAAAAACTTCCTGCCTTGTGCTGCAGAGAGTGTTAAGCATGTAGTGAGCAGGAGAGAGGAATCACATGGGATCAATGCAAGTAGGGGTGACCCAGACCAAAGTGACAGTGAGATTTAGAGTTTACTGGGCAGACTTGGATGCTGGGAGTGCAGTTGGCCTTGGTACAGTTCCCATGCCTGCCATCAATCTGCTTCTGTTTTTCCATCTACAGAAGAGTAGTAGCATATGTCTATGTGTATATACAGTGCATACATGCCTTTTATATTTTTTTTAAGTATCAGTTTTCATATCTGGTACATTTAGTGTTCCTACGTTAGAGGTTGAGTATTTTGTTCTGGGATTTTAATTCTCCTGGGATTTGCAGCTCATCTGAAAATGAGGACAAGTGCAGTGTGCTCCACTTCATCAGAAGGAGCTAGCAATGTGACCCTTCCTTGGGCAGAGTTTTAGCACACTCTTCCTCTGCCTGAGTCTCATGCTGGAGAGGGATCACAGGATATTCTCTGCCTTGCCATTTCTGGATACTTGTTTTTTGAACACAGATGTTTCGAGAACCTGTCATCTCTGTTTTCCATTCCTGAGAGTGGATGAGTCTCTGAAATGAAAAGGGCTCTAATTTTGTACTGTGTTCTCAGTTGTTATTTCTGTGAAGGCTTTGTTTATTTGGGAAAGATTTTGGTACGTGAATGTGCTCACACCCTAAAATGTTATATTAAGCCAAATGTATAGGCTTTGCAAAATGTGAGTTCTAAGCCTCTTTGTTTAACAGTAGCTGTTCTCTAAAAGTTTGTAGTCTAATGTCTTTAAATGTAGCTTTTTCTGTGAAAAACAGTCATTTTGACATTGATTATATTGATAATAGAGATTGTGTGTGTTTTTTAGAATACAAAAAAGCCCGCCAAGAGATAAAAAAGAAATCGTCTGATACACTGAAGCTACAGAAGAAAGCAAAGAAAGGTAACTTGCTTCATACTGTACTGTTAACAACCTTCTGAGCTGTGCTCATTGGCAAGGATTGAACAGCAGTAGAACTTTCTACTGTAATAATTCTGCTCCTCTAATGTATTCCTGGTACGTGCTTGGGTACTAAGATACAATTACTATGTGTCATTTAAATCATGTTCTGAAGCTGCTGTCTAATGTTCTTCTGCAAAAGCCTTAAAACTGTTTGTGCAAAGTCAATCATGTTTTAAAATAGAGCCCTTACTGCTAACTTTTTCTTTTTAGGAACACTGACACTCTTAACATGACTTGTGCAGATACCCATAAAATTTTCTAGAATCTTTTGGAATAATATAAAAAAAGCCATTATGTAAATGCTCCATAGCTATTAACATTTCTCACTCTTCTTCCTTTCTGCCATTTTTTTTCTTTTCTCTTTTATTTTTTTAACAACCTGTAATCTCCTAAACCTTACTTGATCGATCAGAGTGTGAGAAGATGGCATTGGTTGTTGTCGGGGGGGAGGGCACTTGACAATCATAGAAAACTAAAGATATGTAAGAAGAGAAAGGGAGTTTTCCTGAAAGGCAATTTGTCTTTTTTAACAGCTGTATCTCATGCTCCTGTTGCTCTCCCACCACTACCTTGTCACAGGGGCTTCATCACTGTTTTGATGGAAGCATACATCACTGCTAGCTACAGCATTGCCATCACCAAGGGTTTTACTGATCCATGTGCAAACTACACCAGGTTTTGGAACAATGATAGGGAGCTTGTACAGAAGATTTCCTGGTTCCCTTCCCTGCACTGGGCTCTTCCCAGCTGGGTCAGAAGTGTGCTTTGAGCAGCTCTCAGTCTGCAGGTTGCAACTTGTCCTTCCTCTCCTGCCTAAAAACTGTGAACCCAGGGAAAAGCAAAATAAATTCTGGGGTGGGGAGTTTCTTGAAATTTTGAAATTGTGTAAGTGTTACTCAGAACAGGTGAGCTGTCTCTAACTGTCCTTCCTAATAGGTGAGTCAATAATTACCCTGGTAGAAAGCCAGATGACTGGAAAACTGCTCTTGAATTTTAGCTGACTTTAGGTAAGAGATGAGGAAAGGAGAGATGAAAGCCAAGAAGAGGTAGCTTAGCTCAGTAGGTTTTGTGTGTCTGTTTGTCAGTTTAGTGTTGTAAATCAGAATGGTAATCATTAGGGGAATGTGACTTTTTGAGATAACATTTTATTTTTGGATGATGTGTAAACGTGTTTCTCGTTTTGTGTCTTGAAATGTCCGACTTCAGACCAACAGCTTTAGAGAGTTTGTGATATTCCTTCCATGTCTCCTCCTGTATCCCCACCATTTCTAGTCTTATTCTTGTCCTTGTGCAATACAAACAACCCATGAGCGCATGGTAGGTGAGCACTGAGAAAAACGTAAAAGCATGGGATGGTTTGGGTAGATGTCTGGGATCTGTGAAGAAGGACTCATCTTTTGAGCCTGTTTCTATGGATTGACAGCTGTCTGGCTCCATCTACCCTTTCTCCTGCTTCTGAGTGTTCAGTAAATCAGTCTGTGGTATTGGAGGAGGAGACATCATTTTCTGTAAAATGTGAAGAGGAAAGAGAAATACTTAAAAGCTGCTGGAAAAAAGCAACTCACTGTGTTCTCATACTGCAGATGCCACCTGCATCTGTCAGCAGTGGTTAAAGCAAGCAGACTTGGTCCTCGGATTTTCTAGTTTCATATCTCCCTCCTCAAATGTGAGCCAAGTGTCCTGATGAGTCAGGAAACTGGTGTTTTGTCCTCCTTCAGGATTAAACATCTTTGGGCAAAGAGTGGAACAGGCCTCATTTTGCCATCATTGTTATAGCAGCTATGATATAATTGAAGTTTTGTTTCTTTCTTTGTTCTTTTTTTTAAAATGTAATTCCCTTGCTGAATTTTGCTGTTATGATGTTCTTTTGGAGTTGTGGTGAAGGTGCTATATTTCTGTGCTGTCAGAACTTGGAACTGCTGTCAGACTCATGGTGTTTGGTCCAGAGCACAAAACCAATAGAAGTCAGGAGGAGTTTGAGTGTATGGGGCAGGTGGAAGAGCTGAGGACTCACAGATTGCCAGTACAGGGAAAAAGAGGAGCTGCAATATTTTTGAGGCGCTGAGAATTGTTCTCATGGCCCCTGGGGAGGAGAGATGTAGGGAGGCCTTGGCTCATATGGCTGTGAGTATGAATGCTCAAAGCTGTTGATTCCAGCATGAGTGGACAGGAGGTGGGAGGAAGTTCTCTTTGGCTTCTTGTAAGTTATCTACAATGCTTAAATGTAGAAGAAAAAACAGGAGCAGATGCCTTCTTCCCTCTTTGTCGTTTTTATCCCTATCTTGAGAATATAAAGCTTTGGTCTGAGTGCAGTGTGAAATGTTGTGAAAATGTTTTTATATGTACCCATCTTGACAGATCTGTTTGATGTCCTGTGTGCTGAAGTATGTTGCTCTTGCTGCTACTGAGGGATAAAAAAATCAAGAAGAGGTTTATTTTATAACATCATAAAGCTGCAGAAGTGATTCTGCTTTAGGACACAAATGAGGTTTGAACTATGGGAAAATGATGCTGTCAGGCATGTAGCTGAGTGCATGAATGTCTTATTGTGTCTTCAACTCTTCTGTTTCCCTGTTTTTCAGACTTATTTTTTTGTTCTGTTCTTCCTCAAGCAGGACCTGTGCCTTTTTCTGTAAAGTTACTGACTCATCTATGGGAACTCTAAAACAACCAATGCATTCCCTTTCTAGCACTTGTAAGAATACTTTTGAATTAACTTTATGATCACCTGTGGGCAGGCGGGATGTCTACTGAATTCTGGATTTGCTTCAATACTGTGCATGCTACTAAAAAGGTCCTTCAAGCTTATTCTGCTGTTTCCCATCTGGCTTTATGGGAAAGTGGTTTTCTTCTGCTTTGGGCAGCTCCAGATGTAGGAACTCAAATACAACCCTCTCCTTTCCTCGTTCACATCACAATGGTGGTGTCCCCTGGCCCTGACACATCAGGCTGCAGAGGCTCTCTCTCACAGCTGATGCTGCAGCAGGCACAGCAGCTCCTTGCTCCTTGTCTGCATCCAAGGGACATTTAGGAAGGAGGGTCATGGGCTGTGTGGCTTCTTCTGGCAGGAGTGCTGCAGGCTGGGCTCCCCACCTTAGCTCTGAGGGGCGGAATACGCCGGGGTTTGCCTGTTCCGTGGCCTGTGCGTGCTCTGTTTGTTCTTGTTCCACATGGCCAAGTTGAAAGTTCAAGCTGGGTATTTAAGATAATGTATTAGAAATGATGTTTGCAGAGTATGTTAATTGCAATAAGGGTGTTTCCAAAGCTTGAAGTGATGGGGAAACACCGAGCTTTCCAAACAAAACAAAAAGAAGTCCAGGGTCCTTTCTGGAAGTTTGCTAGGGTATTTTTAGTAAAGTGACACGACTGTGAAATGAAGGTCTTGCATTTCAAAACACCTCACTGAGAAAATTTTCACTCTATTTGTTGTCTTTATTTAAAAAAAGATCCACCCAAAGCTAAATCTTTATAGTCTTAAATAGGATCCTGGTGCACCTCCCAGATCCATGCAGTCCCTGATGGTGATCTTCAAGGTTCATTATTTTCCATACACCCTTGTTCCTGTGGGGAACAGGCCCCCAGGGCTTGTTGCCCACCCCAGCGTTGAAACTTAGCTCGTCTGAACAGATGAAGTTCTGTAGTGCATGGAACTGCAGACATCTTCTGTATTGCTCTTTGTTTTCAGACAAACATTGGCCATCAGAAGTCAGCCCAGCTAACCTGAGTCAGCAGAATAATTGTGCAGATACTTAAAATAAATTCCGTGTTTAGGTTTCTGCTGAGTCAGAGCCTCATAAGTGGATCCATAGCTGCTAGAAGCTGTTGATGCTATATTGAATCAGGAGAGAGTTAGCAGCTGTGGCTCTGCATGTCACCATGTGGGAAGGTTAACAAAATGCATGATTCTTGAAGAAAAAAGGATCAAGTGACTAAAAATATATTTGAATGTATGTGTAAAATCTAGAGTGCATATTGGGTCTATTTTCTGTATTTCAGCTTGGCTATTAATGAATAAATAGACATTATTAATGAATAAATAGGTTTCCCTTCTGCCTATAACATGACTGGTAGGTTTCATTTTCAGGTTCTTCATGTGACACTGTGTGAGGTTTGAGGAAAATGTTTAAATCCAAGTGGATATGTAAGAAGTTGTTGAATGCAATACTCCCAGTAATATAATACATGTTAATATGAAAACTTAGTTTTATGTGTAAGACATTGTGTTGAAGTTTCTGCAGAGTTCACTTAACATTCAGCACAATTTGTGTCCCATCAGTGTTGAGTATCCAAACTGGCATTCTCTCCTTTTGAGTATGCAGCAGTTTTGGAAAATATTCCTGTGATTCTAATGAAGTTCAGAGAATAGAACATGATTTTTAATGTACTGTAGAATATGATTATAAATTGACTGTAATACTGCCAAAAGTGCTTTTTCCTCCTCCTCCTGGTTAGCAAAGAGGACCTCTTTGTGTTTTAGAGCCTTTTTAGCTGTTTTTGTGTTATCCTCTGGTCTTTGTAATATTGTTATACTGCTTTCAAGGATGGTCGTGCAAACCCCATGACTCTAAACTAAAAAGCATAAAGCTCTTCAATGCATTTATAACTGAAGAGTGTCTCAGTTCTTAAAGCAAGTGCTGACCTCCTCATTCAAGCACTTTGCACTCTTTCTGTACGTGGGCCTTGCCCCATCGGGAGTGGCAGGCTGTGGAGAGAGAATCCCTGGCCAGAGCCTTCCTCCCTCAGGAGGGAGCCTCATTCCTCTAAATTGATCAAGTGTGGCACAATGACTGAAGGGAGAGCTAAAACTCTGTGGAGTCAGTAAGATGCAGCTCAGAAGGAGGGAAGCTAATGAGCAAATTACCCTCATCTGTTGCAGGGGAAAAATCCTGTGTGGATGAGGCCATGGTGCCTGCAGGGCTTTTGGTGTGTTCTGTTATTTTGGGGTTTTTTTCCCTGCATGCTTGTAATGCAAGCTCTTATTTACAAAAATGCAGTGAAGACATGTTGCTAAATTGGTGACTGAAGACATTTCTCTGATTCACTTTCGTTCCTTGAGTTTTCAAGGTCTCTTGATAGTTCCCCTCTTCTTGACAGCAAGCCAGATTTATTACAAAACTTTATTATATAAAGTTTTTTGATTAAAATACACATATCATAGTTAATATTTTTGATGTTCTTCCACATTGCATCAGCTATTAGCTTTTCATTTAATTAACAATCTATTAATGTAATTGCAGCAGAGAACATCAAAAGGTGCTGTGGTTACTGACTCAGCACCCGCGTAGAGTTCTGCAGGTTTGAGTTCCGTCTTCCCTGCTAGGGGATGAGCTTTGTGCCACTTGACCAGAGTCTGGTTATCCGTGTTGTGCACTTCCTCTGAAGCACAGGTTAACATATTCTCACTGAGGAGTATAAACTGGTTTAAGTCTCTTAAAGTAACACTGTATAATAAACAACCAGGGGTTTAATTTGCAGCAGCTCACCAGGATGCAAAACTAATACGTTTGTCTTTATCAGCAACGGAAGAAGTCAAAACAGTCTAGTCCAAACTGCTCACTCTTTTGTCTTGGCGCTGATGATAATGTCTACATTCTAGGAATGCTGGAATACCAGTTTGACTTTTTTTATTTTCCTTTCTGTGTCAATTTTGTGTCCTGCAATTTCTCACCATGCGCACCTGCCTGACAGCTGAGGCTCTGGGTAAGTCTGTGCCATGCTGTGACCCTGGTGGCTGGTTTATTGTAGCCCTTGCTGTGGCCTCTTTATGGTGTCTGGTCTCCACTAACTGCCTAGACTTTAATTTCTAATGGAACTAAAATATTGCCTAATCCTAATGAACAAACCATCTTTTTGATTTCTTTTGGCATCTAATTGGAACACCATAAAAGAAGATAACCAGTATTGTGGATAAACCTCTGGTTTATTTTAGAAAGGGATTAACATGGACAGATAAATCTTTTCACAGTTGGGAGAGAAGTTAAATGGAATAGACATGTCATCAAGGTGATGTAAAAATAATTGAGTATCTTATTGTTAACATGACTTTTAAAGTCTAGAGCCTAAAGTCCTTAATGTTGGTCTTTGTAACCTGTGATCCAAATTCCCCTTTTGCTGAAAATCGCATGCGTCTTTCTTACCTGACAGATAAGAAATCACTATATTTACTTCATGCTGGGGAAAGGGTTCAATTCAGCATCACAATTGTCTCCTGTTGCCTGATCACATCTCAAGTATGTTTAAATTGGGGTGCTGCTTCAGCTGTTTTGCAAATTTAAAGGAACTGCCTTGAGATCTCATCGTGAATAAAGCATGGTGTTTCTGAATCTGAGCAAAGTGCTCCTACCTGCACTTGTAAGTGTAGTGATGTAGGTGTTGCGTTTGGGAGAAGCCTGGATTGATTAAATCAGCAAGCTCTCAAACAAGGCACCTCTGCTGGGCTCCTGGAGTGGGGCCTTGTTGAACCTGCTGCTTGTCCCTATTTTTTGAAATCACACATTGTGGTTTTCCTGGTTTGTAATTCAATCTAGAAATGTCATTTGGCAACTTGTAGCTTTTCTGTTACGGCAAAACTTTGCACTTTTGAACATGAGCAGCTGACTCCGATCTCCAGTTGCCAACAGAAAGACTCTGATTTGGTTTCTGAAGGAGTCTGAAATTAATCCCAGTTATGAGGTTTTTCACCTTTCCATAAATGGTGGCAGGATTCTTCTGTTTTCAGCAAGGATCCATATTAGTTAATTTGTTGGCTTTACTGTGCAGAACTTCAAGGAGTTGTTCATCCTGGCAGCTGGAGCAGGTGTGCTCTTGTAAAGAAGGTGGTTTGGGAATGACTGACGAGGCCTGCTTTGATTTGTATCAGTAGAGGTATATTCAGCATTGTCTCATACAGTGTAAATTCTGCCACTTGGTCAAGTGTCCAGTACTGAATATTCAAATTCTGTACAGAGGCTTAAAAAGTGGAAGGGAACAGTCTATATGTGAGAACATGGAAAATAGTAATTTCACCAATATTTGCTGCCTTGCATTGTCAATAACAGCATTAACTTTAGCAGTCCAACTTGCACAGAGAGAATTTAAAAATGATTATTCTACTTTGGTGTTGCTGAGAGTTTTGCTGGTTTAAGTTGTCTTATAAAATATAGGCATGAAATTGGGTTGAAAATTAGATTTGCCTTTTCCTTTTTCCCTAATATTTTTCCTTTACTAAAGTTCTTTTTGAACAATAGTTAGTTAAGAAATTGCATGAGGCTTTCAGCCAGGATTCACACAGAACACTGTAAAATGCAAGTTCTATTGCATGTTGGTCCTTTAAAGTCCTTGCATGTCATGGGAATGATGTAAAGCACCTGCTCTACAGGTAACACATGCAGACTGTCCTTGAAGTAGCAGCAGATTCATGTTACTTTTGGTGAGAAGCAGTTCAGCTTCCTGCACGTGATTAGCTGTCACTTGCCTGTGTCCAGCCGCAGGTCACCGGGCTGTTGGAGCATGGTGCTATTGGAGAATTTAGTCCGCAACTTCTGGTCTTGCATTTCCACTCCTCTCTGCATCACCAGAGCTCCACTTTGAGAAAGGCTGGATTTGAATTCCTCCTCAGTGTTCAGGTTGTTGATTTGTTCTTCTGGGTGCAGCCGAACGTGCTCTGCAGAGCCATCCCTACATCCCCTCCATGTCTGGCTGGTTGCACACCAGCGACCTGTGACTACACTGGATGCTTTTGACCATTGCTGTTGCTGATTGCCGTGGGTGGGTCACTCAAACCTGCCTGCAGCTGGGGTAGTAGGAGTGTCCTTCCAGGTGCACTTTTACAGCTGCTTCATGATAAGACTGTTCAGGAACTATCTTACGTCCTTGTGGTAGTTATGTTGGTTTGGAAGTGTTTTGGGATGCATAACCTAAAGGCCAGAGAGTGTGGGCTGGAGGAAATAATCGCTTACTGATGTTCCTTATGAAAGTGTGCCTTATGACCACAGCAAAAATACTGCCTTGGCCAATTAACCTTCTCCTTGTAGTTCAACAAGGAAAAGAACTGCACTGTTCTGCAGTGGTTGATGTTCCCTTCTGAGATCAGTAGCAGATTCAAATCAGTGGAGACCCAAGCTGGCTGAGGAGCAGAGGTGGTCAGCCCTCACACCTTTGGTGTTCTCTGGGTGTAGGAGTGCTGTTGAGGGGATTTGCTCTGCTCTGCTTAGCAAAGAAAACTGGTTCAATTAGGCAGATATCTCATCCCTCAAATTCCTGAGCTGAGTGCAGCTGGCAATTCAGGGAGTGGGAAGAGCTATGCCTGCTTTCAAAAGATTTGCTAGATTGATGCGTGCATTGTGGAGCTTTCAAAGGATGTTGATAAAGCTTTCCGCCTCCTAAAAGATGAATTACGAGAAGTCACCCAGGAGAGAGCTGTATTCATGTGTAAACATCTGACTTCAGAGCCTCATCTAAATGATTCACCTAAGTTTGTTTCCTGCTCTGAATTATACCCGAGACAGCTTCTGTGTTTTCACAGACTGCCCAAATGCCCCTGAGCATAAAAATGGGTCTGTGAAAATACTGGTGAGGAGGTGGTGTGTCTTGGTAGTGTACTGACTCACTGAAAGAAGTAAAATGGGAATTTTATAGAGGTACAGAGGAAGTTGGAGAGTGGTGCAGTTTTACACATGCTTTTGCCAAAGGGTTATAATACCAGCCTGAGCATTATCCTCATAACTTTGTTGAATTGAGTGAATTACACAGGTGCAAATGAGGTTTATTCTTGCCCCAGGTTTCAGCTGCTCTTGTTTCTCTGGTCCAAGATGTGGTGTTCTGAGGTCCACATAAAGTACCAAAATTCAGTATAAATGAGCCCACTTTGTCAATGGAGTCCAGTTGCTTTTCTAGTGTATGTGTTCTTACTGCATAGGCAAATGCATTTAACAATGACTTACTGCATTATGTGTGTGATTGTATGGTGGAGCAGCTGAACATTAATAGCAATTCGCCAGAGCTGAACTAATGAGTGTGTGATTTAGTTTGCAGCTAATATGTTTTGCATTTGTTACATCCACGGTAGTAAGCCAGTATCTGGGCTTGAACAACAGGAGATTATTTTACCCATTGTAAATTCAGGCAGCACTCAAAAAGTGCCTGAGCAATGATGCAAGTTTCTGTTTCCTGAAGAATTTGAAAGAAAACTCCAGAGACAGTATAAAATGTTTAACCACTGCATCTGATGACAGAGTATGGGCAAGCCCTGAAATATACAGAATGGTCTTGAAGCAGGAAGGCCCAGTTTGTCTCCTGAGGGTGACGGGCAGAAAGGCACAGGACGCTCAGGGAGGTACCCAAAGCTCTGCTATCACTTGTTTCTGGTAGATGCTAATTTTGATAGAGGAAGCAGATGACTTTCAGACTCTGTTATTCTTAAAGTTTTTTACTTCCAAAACAGTTTTCTGACCACATGAGAGCAGCCAGACTGATCTGCAGGATCAGGCACCGCTGGAAGTTTGGTACCAGGTGGCCTCGGCAGTAGCCGTGTCTGTGTTGCACTGCATGTGATTCTTCCAGGATCCATCACAGAGCTCTACATGTGGGTGTCAGTGCAGTTTTATCTGGACTGTGTCTGTGTCTGTACAGAGGAGATTTGGATATATCCAGCCTGTAATGCCTCTAAGCCAGCGTGATTCTCTTTGCTTCCATCGCTGCTCTTTTCCTTCAGCTCTGGCTGTATATCAGTGCAGGGGAGCTGATGGCTTTGCCTTGCTCTGGAGTATTAAGGAAATGCACATGATAGTAAGGCAAACGTTTTTCCTTTGTAACCCTGACACTGAGTCATCTGCATTGTGTACTACACACATTAAGAGATCTTCTTCTTCCTCTTGCTCATAGCTTTAAATCCTACATGCAGAAAGGTTATTGTCCAAAAAAATGGATTTTGGTTAGCTGCCTGTAACTTTCCCACCATTTTTCCAATGTTACCTTCCTGGTAGTTGGCAACAATGGCATGGATATGTACCTGGACACTTAAATTGCATGTGATGGCATTTCTGGGAGATTTGCAACAAATTTGTGCAAGCAAGGTCCTATAAAATATTTAGGGATGTGAGCTGCATGAAAACATCTTGCAACTGCAACATTATTGGTTATAGTATGTCTAAGCAGCAGCTCGTCATTTCTACAGGAATATTTTTTTGACATGATGCAGTGTAAGCAGTCAGTGCAGGATAAGGTTACTTAGCTGTCTCAGAAAGTTTTGGTATTATGAGTTGACTATAATTAACACAGTGAAGCTTTTTAATTGCAAAACATTGAAATTTTATTATTTCCATTAATATATATTGGACATATGTGTAACCTATGTTGAGAAGTTTGGTTTAGTTTGGATCGTGGAATGAAGAAAATTGTTTCAGCAGCTGGTTTGTGCAGAGTACTTGAACCCAGTGGTCCAATAATCAGCAATATGTCCTTAAGAGCATCTCGTATAGGAGATTTATTCATTCATTTAGTGGCTCCACAAAATTGTCATTAGGATCTTGTTAAGCACAAATGCAAGAAAGAGGAGGAATACACCTGGGCTAGTGATTTATACTCTCCCAGTTAGTAAGATGTTGGTTTTCAGCAAGAATGATGTAGAAAGTTTCTACAGCTAATGCTTTGAGAAAGTCCTTATTTTAAATGCTGTCTTTGGTTTGTTGAAACCTTTTGAATTTACCTGGATTTCTATTCTGTGCGAAAGGGGAAAAATAAATGCTTTAAAATGCTTGTTTTAATTGTGGAGGGACAGGGGAACATCCTTACTAATTTGAATTAAGGGAGAATACTGGTTGAGACTTGATTGTGCAAAAGTACAATCCAGCAGCAGTGCTGGCTGAAAATAATGTCGTCTTCTGTGGAGAGGCACAGTTTTGACAAAATGTGCTCTTGATTGTTCCCTGCATACAGGACGGGGTGACATTCAGCCCCAGCTGGATAGTGCTTTACAAGATGTCAATGATAAGTACCTGCTGCTTGAAGAAACCGAGAAGCAAGCTGTCAGAAAGGCTCTGATCGAGGAGCGCGGTCGATTCTGTGCTTTCATCTCCATGCTGCGCCCTGTGATCGTAAGAGCTCTTCGTTTTCAGTCAGTACAATTCACAGATTAGATAAGTGGCCAAAAGCCTCTGAAGAGAGTATCTCATTATGTCTTAGGAATGAATTTCTAGAGCCAAAATTCAGCCTGTATCTCTGTCTAGCAAGTCGTGAGAGTTGGGACCTTTTTTGCAGGCGTTTGGAGTAATTTAGCAATGGAAAACACTGAATACCTTCAAGGTGACTGATGGGTAAACAATGGGCACAAAGCCTGAAGTCAGTTTGTGTTCTCTATGCATTCCAGCCTGAGACATTGCAAATGCAGTTTTTTCCACTGCTTTTCTTCTTAAGATCACATTTTAATATAAATCCTCCTTACTCCTACTCCAGTGCGAGGACTGATAAATGTTTCAAGACCTCCCCTGTGTATATAATGACATTATTTGACAAATTGCAGGCTGCTTCCATGCAGTGTTCTGATAGCTCCTTTCCTTCTACATGACAGTTTTTCAGTTCACTGGAAAGGTTTGAGTAAATTTTCATCATCTCCGGTTGTCTGAAGCCTGACAAGGAATTGTTCATGGCTTTGTGCAATCAAGGTGCATTTCTGAAGGGTCACCATCATACTGCGAAAATGTTCCCAGTGCTTGTTTACAAAGACCATCAGTCTCAACAGAAAACCATGGTTAGAGAAGTAGGAAAGTCATGGCTGAGCGGGAGGAGGTGAATTCCAGACTCAGAGGACCTGAAAGAAATGGTAGCTAAGGAATTACTGTGGTAATTTACAGTGCAGGAATCATCATCTGAGTTAGCTGTCAATGTAATTTGAGCCAGAATCAATCATAGATGTATTAATGCTCTGTATGTGTATAGTGCCTTTAGCTTAAATATCAAAAACTATGAATTTAAACCGTGTTTACACTCAAGCTTAAAATTAGGGCACATTAGTGGGTATACATAGAAGAGTTAGGTGTTTGTCAAGTGCAGCAAAATTGATGTTTTTTCTGAAGATATGGTAAAAAGAAGGCTGAGACTTATTTATCTTGTTGATGAGAGAAAAGATTACTGGGCCTCAGAATTTGTAGCAATCTTAAAGCAGTTACAAAACCCTAAATTAGTATTTTCAGCTTTCTTTCATAATTACTTAATGTGCAAAGAAAAAGCAGCTCCACTGGGCATCCCCACATTTATCAGCAGAATGAAAAAAGTCATATATTCTGTTACAGGTCTGATTTTTAAAACCAAGGCTGTGGTTAGCCTTGCTTGTTTTTCTTTTCAGGAAGAAGAAATATCAATGCTAGGAGAAATAACCCATTTACAAACCATATCAGATGACCTGAAAAGTCTCACCATGGATCCACACAAATTGCCATCCTCGAGTGAACAGGTTAGCTCTTGTTACCTGGAAAGCATTTTATTTGTGGCTTGCACCACTTTTCCTTTTGTGTTGTGAGGAATATTGACTGCTAGTGTTTAGTGGCTTAATGTGATGTTTTGTAGAAGCTTTACTGCAGCAAGGTCATTTTTATCATGAGCAGTTTAAAAAGATTGTTTTGTTTTGAAAATTTGTGTTCAGCAGCTGAGTGCCCCTGAAATATTTGGTAAGACGAGAATGAAGTGGTAGCAGTAGCATTTTGAAGGGTATGAAGATGCCCAATTTCTGTGGAGAGCATATGAGAAATGAGTGTCGTTATTCAGCTCCTTGCCCTGTGTTTGAGCAGCCCTGTCTTTTTGTAGTCACAAAATTGCTGGGGTTGTGTAGCCTAATGGCGTCTAAAATTTGAGCATTTTTCCATGCTGTCCTTAAAATGCATAGGAAAATGTGTGAACGAATCCAAATAGGACATTTTTCTCCAACCCCGCTGTGTGAACTCAGTCTTTTTGTCATACTTTAGTCACCTTGTCATTGACCTAGGAGTGTAAAGCTCTATTGTAGTTGAATACTGGATTTTCAATTAATTGTTTAAAATGTTGCAGTACTTCAACTCAAAGGCTGTAATAATTTTTTAAATCAAAACAAAAGAAACAAAAACCAGAAAAGCTTCCTTAATGCAAAAAATAAATCTCTAGTTTACTTTTTTTAAGATCTTTTTCCATTCAAATCTCAACTTTCCTTCTGTGGTGGCAGCCTTAGTGTTGAAGTATGGTAGTACCAGGAAAGCCAAGGATGAAACTGACTCTTCTGCGTGATACAGAAATTCTGTGTAATTTTGGAAGAGAACTGAGACTGAGTCAATTGGCACTGAAAGTTTGTAGCAGGGATGAATGTTGTATGACAAACAGATGCTTTCTACTAATAGGGGGAAAATTTTTCCACATCCTTGATGCTATTGATTATCTTTCATCAGGTAATTTTAGATTTGAAAGGTTCTGATTACAGCTGGTCTTACCAGACTCCTCCATCCTCTCCCAGTACTACCATGTCCAGAAAATCTAGTGTTTGCAGGTAAGTCAGTTGGTAATATTTGTTTTTAACCTGTTTGGGGGCAAAGGGAGGCAAGTTCAGACTGTGAAATGGATTTGTATACATTCTTAAATCTTAAATAACAAGTCTTACTGAAACAGTCCCTCATGGTCTTTATTCATGTAAGTGTGTGCTGGGAATATTAAAGAGAACACCAAAGATAAAGATTGGCATGACTGAACAACTTTTGAACTCAAGACAACTTGAAGATGCTTTTGATTCAGTTCTCTTGAATCCATTTTGGATCAAAGAGCAGACTGTACTGATCTAAGATCTGAGATTGTCCATTCATAATTTCCTTTTCTGTTTTTCATGTGATGACTTTTTAGATTATTCTAAGTAGCTGTTACTAATCAGTAAGTTAAACTGTTTGGAAAGGGAAAACATCCTTGGCAATTGCCCTATCAGTCTGGTAGATGGAAATGCTTTTTTGAGACAAGTTTTTGACTGTTTAATGCTGTCTAATGCTGTCCTGAAATATGTTGAAACGCTGGATTCTGTCTATGCTTTCTCTGTAAAAACTGTTTTTTCTCATAAAACAGTTTATTAGCATGTTGCCCCCATATCCTGGTGTCTACATTTACTCTTTCCTTTTACTGAAAAGGAAGATACCCTGTTGTGTATTCTGCTCAACACCTTACTAGCTGCTCTCAAATGATTACCTTTCAGTTTGCTTTATGAATAATGTACTACAGGTTCCCTGTGTATGAGCAAAGTTACCTGCAGCATGTCAGAGCAAGTGAACACGACTTCTATGTACCTACTTGTCTCTGCATGCAGATATATATAAAAAAAGTCAATACTTTTATATATATATATGTGAAAACGTGCATATTTAGAGCAATGAGCACAGGCTGAAAGATGCAATATCCTGAAGCTATAAAAGAAAATGGCAAAAAAACCCCAAAAAACAAAAATTCATCATCTATTCCTAATCAATTTCATCTTCTTGTGAGGTAAAACCTGTATGGCACAGACCAGTGTGTGAGGTTAAAATACAGCAGAACTCCTCTTCCTCTGCTCCATGCTGACTTTTATATCTTCTTTGTACGTGGCATTTGTGTACAGGAGGTGCAGGTCTCACCCAGGTATCCTTTAGAGCCATCCCTTAGGCCAGGCTCCTGCCACTGGAGCAGGAAGCTGCTTTCAGATTGGGGCATCCTGCTAGTCCTGCTCAACCACCCCAGCAAGAAATTCCAACAGCTTCCACGTTGTGGCTGTCATGTCCTTACTGTCATGCATGGATTCTCAGGATTAAAAATCAATCTCTTTCTTTGAAAAATCACGTTGGTTTTCTTTCATGGGTATTGATTTGGAGGTTTAAGTCTCTGGTTGTCCTTGTTATTAACTAAAGCTCCATACCCAGCAGCTTGGCTTCACTCCATGTGCTGTCACATGTTTTTATCTGGTAGGAAGCCTTCAAGTGAGCAAAACCGTGTCCCAGGTACTCTGGAGTGTGGGGGTTTGGTGATGCTTGCAGTAGTCTCACACGTTGTCCTGCTGGCTGTCTGCAGCAGCATGCCTGGAGGCAGACTTTTGGAGGAACTCCAATGTCTTTGTTCCCCCTGCTAGAAATTCCGTTGGAAGTCTGGGCCGAGTATAAGTCAGGAATAGGAGAGAACCATCAGCAGACACTTTTTGAGCAAGTGTTGAGCAAATTCTAGGGAGGGCATGTAGCAGTCCCTTCATCCCTAACCTGAGTTTGAAGTCTGAGTGGTTAAGGTTTGATCATTTGAGTGACACTCAAGATAAAATGCCATTTTCTCTCTGGTCACCAGGGATACTGCAGCTGCTTATGGTTCTTTACTGATACATATGTGCATATATATATATACATTCAATTTGTCAACATTTTTCTTTTCCGGTTTATGCTGCCTGTTGCTAGAGACATGTGGAATGTTAATTGTGCTGTATATGGGTCTCTCCCCACCCCACCCTTGTGTCTTTTCCTCTCCCCTTTCCTTTCTCTGTTCCTTTTGTCTCTCACAGCAGTCTGAACAGCGTTAACAGTAGTGATTCCCGGTCCAGTGGCTCGCACTCGCACTCACCTAGTTCACACTATCGCTATCGCAGCTCCAATCTGCCTCAGCAGGCACCCATGAGGCTGTCCAGTGTGTCCTCCCATGATTCTGGATTCATGTCCCAGGATGCTTTCCAGTCCAAATCGCCATCCCCCATGCCACCAGAAGCACCTAACCAGGTACGTGCAAGCATGAGAACAAAAACCTGAGTGTGAGCTGGACTCTGTAACTTGGCTCACCTTTCAGAAAAAGGATCTGATGTGGTTTTGGGGTACCTTGGAGTCAGTTTAAACACTGAGGATAAGGTTTGTCTCAGTGCATTTCATTTATCCAAAAGTTGGGCCTCTATCTGGAGAGATTTATGCTGCTTTTGCAGTTGGCACTGAAGAAAGGGATGAGTCGCTCTTGGGCAATTTAGTTTTCCCTCTGGCCCTGGAGGGAGCCTAGGTGCCTAACTTTCAGATAAATACAGACAACAAAGAGCAAGAAGTCCCACCTTATAGGAGGGAGTAATATTCACTTTATCCACTGAGGTTACCAGTTAATGTCCTGCGCAGGTTGCAAGTCTTTAATATCTGGTGGCTCTTGGCTGTTTAATGGGCAAATATTGATGCCAGAACAGCCTTTTGACAGCCATAGTACTGATACTGGTGGATTTGACATCAAAGAGACTTCTTTTATTCCTCCCCTGTAAAGGGTCTGGGATACTGTAAATACTACCAACATTATCATATGGAATTGGTTTTGCCATTTTTTATGACACCCATTTCTGTGGATAGACTTGCATTTTGGACTCTCAATTGAGCACCTTGCAGAAATAAGGTTTCTGCATGAAAATGAGAGGTATTCTTAATTCTTTATGAAACTCATAAGAAATGAGTGTTTGTGTAGTCATATATGGTAACATCCTGAAGCCAGTCAAACTAAGAGGATTTCACTTACAAATACATACAAATGTAAGCAAAACTTTTCCTGAGCATTTTTGGGTCTGCAGAAGGAGGCTGCTACTCTATTTGTTCATGGCATCAGTCCTCTAAAAACTCGCTGGCCATCTGCAGGCAGAGGTTTGCAATGCTCCATGGCCTGTATCTTTCAGCACCTGAATCCTCTTTGCTGCTTTTTTTTTTTTTTTAAGAAATCACACAGCAACTGTAATCACACAGTAATATTTTTAAACAAGGCTGAATTGCCTTCTCACATTATAAATCCCATCGAAAATCTTAGCTGCAAACTGAAGTGGACCTAATATCCTGTTGTTGAGTATTGCTCACTTTAATACACCCTGAGGTCACTGGCGAAGATTGTCTTTTATTTTAAAAATGTAGTTGCACTCCTTTTCATGTGTTGGGGAGTAGGTAGTTTTGTAGGCATGGTTGGGGAGTGTTAATCCTCACAGTCAGCAAGTGTTGGTGGTTATCAAGTGTCACCTGCCCATGTAAACTACCCTAGACCACCTTTGATAGCACACAGACCCTTGCCTATTGCAGAACATTTAGTAAGTAGTACCCTTAGAGAAATTTTTAAGGTATCCAAAACAACACTGGTTCATTTAGATTTGGAACATGTTCTCAAGGGAAGCTCAATGGTTTTTAAATATATTTACTTCTTTCATTTTAATAGAAATGCTTTCTTTTCAAATAATACCTCTTCTGTCCCCAGTCTGGACACGTCAGCTTTTTTTTATAGATGGCATCCTGAAGAACTTTGTGCACACTAATAAAATGAATGTTTTGTTTAGATTGGCTATGGCTAACCTAAGTGAAATGCAAAAAAAGTAAATGAGCAATAATAAAGTAAACTGGAATAGTAACAAGGTAAGGAAGTTGACTTTTAAGATACATAAATCAGTTACACATGCTAGCATCATCTTTGGTTTTAATCATAACCTGCTTGAAGGGGCAGTAATCCACACGATGATGCTGTGTTTGCAGACAAGGATGTAACTTTGCAATTGCTCTTAGCATGAAAAAAACCGACACCTCTCTTTGCAAATTCCCCTGTTAAGCAGAGGAGAGAACTTAGGCCGGTATCGGGTGGCAGAACATCCTGAAAGTTGATGGGAGTCACACTGATTTACACCAGCTAAGTTCATACGCTTTCCGCTTTCACTTCATTTTAGAAACTGTCTATAAGGTTGCAAACTGATCCAAGCATCACTTGAGCTATTCATGAGCTGTAGAAGGCTGCAGCAGTGTGACAAGTGTAGTGTGTTGGTATAACAAATAGGTATGTGCTCTGTGTGTCTCTGGTTCTGTTTACCTTTACGCAGAGGAAAAGGTAACAGATCATTGCCTGGCCGCTTCATCTTTGCTTAAGTGTCTTGCTTTGTATGTTCAGCACTAAGTAAACTGTGTGTGTTGTGCTGACAGGTGACTGTGGCTGTGAGCTGAGCAGAAGCTGCTCGGTGGGCAGCCTTACCCCGTGTTGTGTGTCTCTAACCAACTGACAGATCTCCCTGTGGGGCTGTGCTTGGAGCATCGGTGCTGGGTGGGGAGGAGGCTGCTGCTCTGTCTCAAACACTGATGTCATTGTTTCTGGTAGTGACACTGAGAAGGCAGAAAAGCAAGCTCTGGAACCAGCAAAGGAAATTAAAAGCTGTATATCTTGTGCAGGTGAACACTTTGATGGTGTTTACTAGCTCCATGCTATGGCATCTGTTGGATCAACAAAGCTTTTGTTCTTTTAGTAGTGAGTTTTAGAAAAAAAGTAGAAGGGGGCTATGTAAAATTCCCATATTAGAGGAGTGTGACTATATGAGCTGTGTGAAGCTATTATGTATATAAGCTCACCTACATTAGACAAGTGTTACTGAAAATCAAACTGAATTTCCTCAAAATCACAGATGGGGGCGTGGGGAGTTGGTGGGAATCTCAAACAAAGAGTAACTGGAGATTGAAACAAGATACAGACTATACCAGAGAAGAGGTGTCTGACAAAATGAAGACTGCTTTCCAGCCAGTAGTTTTTAGTAAGAGTAGTAAGTCTTTACAGTTATCACACTTTGCATAGAAGATAAGAAAAAGAACAGTTATAAAAACAGACTCTGCCCTTTCACTGGTGTGTGAGGATCACCTTTCTGCAGCATTGCTGGGAGTAAAATTGTTAGCCTGTAGCACATGGCTGTACCTACGGGAAGGTCACTGTAAAAGGCTTTAATCATAATTAAATGGGTACATTTGGGCGTAGCTGAACAGCTGGAAAAGCATCACAGGTCTCTTTCTGTAGTGGTGCAGTTTCTTTAAATGCCCAATGTAAGGTCAGCCCTGGCCAGTGTTGCCCATGACACTCAGTGACCTCATACAAAGCCCTTCTGACAGACCTGCTGGGAGCCCAGAGTGGCTCTTGGATGGACATTGGATGTGGCTGATGCTGCTAAACCGACACATTGCCCTGTGTAGTAGACAAACTGAGGCCTGGGAGTTATTTGTGATCAGATTATGTGATAGTAGTGTAGTGATGTTTGATTCAGGGGGATGATAATAGTAGGATCCACTGGATTTGAAGTGAACGTGCATGGGGAAAGCACTTACACAGTTGGATTTTATAGGCTGCTTGTGACTTCATGGAGATGAAGGCAAAGGGAGAGAAAGAAGCAGATGAAGATAAAAATGTTGATGTGCTGTCAGACAGCAGAGACAAGTCTTTGTTGTTAGAATACTCTGGAAAGCACTTTCCGTAAACAGTGAAGTAGAGGGAAACTGAATGTGAAGTTGCTTCTGCATGCTTCTGCTCCAGCTTTATAACCTTCCAGGTTATAAAGCTGGAGAGATTCTGCTTTTGGGGAGATTCTATTGCTTGAAATAGCTGCAAGTTAGAAGAGGGGAAGTACATTGTTACAGCTATTCAGTTTTCCATTTAAATTAAAAAATGCTTCCAAATCAGACCTTAAAAAAAACCCGCAAAACAAAAAAATGCACCAAAAGCGAAAAAAACCACCAAAAATCAACTCCAAACTGAAACACATCTGTAAGTTATCACCAGATATTTGTTTCTCCTAAAATTTGATTTCTAAGTTGTTTCCCCGTAGTTGTCCCTGACTAGAAAGAAGGGTCAGTAGAGACAGATTCCTGGAAATGAGACAAATTGAGAAGGTGGCCTTGAGTCACTATACAGAGCTTTTTGAAAAGCAGATGAGACCTTCTTCCACTTACTCTAGTGGGACACTGGACCACGCTCATCATTAGGATTTAGTCTCCTGGGAAACCCTTGTCCAGGAAGCTCTGTCTCCTATTTGAGAAAGGGAGAGGGTTAAGAAAGCAATGCTGTGTTTGAATGGAGAACATAGCAAACAAAGGATGCAAGTAATCCAAGGTGGCCATGGTCCTTTTATGGGTTAGTAGGACAGCAGATGGAAAACGTAATTGTACAGTCCAGTAGCCCAAAATACAGCTCTTTTTTTTTATATCCCTGCTGGAACTCATACATACCACACCAAGCAGTGGGACACTATCCAAGAACAAGCCATGGCTCATCTGAGAGACCAGTCATCGACCTGCACTTGTACAAATGTACATTTGGGGCACTGCTTGTCCCTGCAGAGCACGGTTTTAGCTTTCTGCTGATACTGTTAACTTCCAGATATTTCTCAGACGAGGTGATTTTAGAGCAGAGCAGAACTGCCATTGTTGCAGCCATGGGAAAAAAATAGCTGAAACGGAAGAACTGATTTTAAAACAAAACAATCATTTTAGAAAAGGAATCTACTAAAACAAGTTGATAAAATCTGAGAGTCAAATTTCTTGCACCATGGGGTGTGGAGTAGAAATTGCTCTGCCCAGCGTTTGTGCATGTGCTCCCAGGAGAGGGGGTGCTGGGGGCGTGCATTTAGAACAAGCACTCCGAAGTCTGGAGACTCTTTCCCCAAGCAGCAGCTGTGCAGTTTCTGTTTTCAGTCTCTTGTGTACTTCAAGCTAAGAAGTGAAGGGTGGTCTGTGCTTCCCACGCCCAGGTGCAGCCATACAGGACTGCCTCTCTCCGGTCTGATCCAAGCATCCACTGAGCTGCTGCCAGTCATGTTTTCTTACACTTTTCGTTCAGGAGTTCAGTATTCTTCTGCCTCCCTCTCCATTGTTTTCTCACTGTTGAAATCCTTTTTTAGCAAGACCAGAGGTACCCTTTCTCTGTGCCTTGAAAGTTTCTGAAGATGAGGAGACCCTGTTTCTGTGCCACCATCTCTTGCATTTCCTTCAGCTTCCAGGATGTTTTTTTCCCCATGGCATCTTGGTTCAGCCTTTGTCTAGCTTTTCTTGCTACAAATGGACACACTGAATTAATGGAAGAGTCCTCTCTGTCATCTTCTTGACTTTGAAGGAGTCACTTTATTGCAAAAATAAGTTCACCAATTCCAATCTTCCTTTCCCCATACACCAGGTAAATTGAACAATTTTTTGCATCTTTAGAATCTGCATTTTTGACCTTTTTTATCTATTTGCAACATGCGTCTTTGGTGGTAATAAACCTCATCTGTGAGCTCTCTCTACCATTATTTGACATAACCTTGTGAAATTCCTGTTTTGTAGACAGAAATAGTGTATGAGATGTGAACCCCAAGCTCTTACTTGTCCCCACTGGGGCATCTGTAGAAAACAAGGTATCATGGAAGATGCCATTCTTGGAACTCAGACCCTTCACTGTCTGTCCTGCCATGTGCAGAGTATGCAGACCCAGGAGGGTCATTCAGGCCGTAAGTAGGAGATTTCAGAAAACATTTTCTATAATTACATTTTTCTCTCTTGTGTTTTTTTCTGGTCAAACCATAACACTAGTGTGAATATTCTCATGAGATTTTTTTGCTGAGGTACCTGGAATGTCAGGCAGAACTCTGGAGTTTAATGTAAAAGCTAGTTTTCTGTAATGTATTTTTCTCTAGGGATAGAGGCAATAGTCCCATCTCCATTTAGTACACCGTGGTTATGTCTGATGGCAGAGTTAACTGCAGCTCATCTTTGTCAGTATTCTTATTTTTAGAGGCTTTTCTCCTGTAAAAGGAGTTGCATTAAATCAAAAATGTGACAAGTTTCACTAAATACCAAGCCACCGCATCATCAGGTACCCTACTTTCACTGCTCTCCTTAACAGCTACATGTCATTTGTTGCTGTTCCCTCTGATTGTACCTTCACCTCAACTCTTACTGCACTTCGAATACAAGCCTTGTTAGCTGAGCATACTTGTACCCTAAGCACATTTGACAGGTCACCTGCAGATCTGATCTCATGCCAGCATAGGGTGGGATAAGTGTTATTTCTATAAAATACTCCATCACTCTACATGCTTTTTAAAATTTTAACAGCCTTTGCAAAATTTCACTGAAATCACAGTTTGCCAGTAAGCTCAAGATGCTGGTACTGTGTTGACTTCTCAGCTGCCCCAGCAGTCTTCACCAAAATCCTTATGGTGACAGTGTTCCATCCTGGGAGACCTGCATGTCCTTTTACTCAGGCAGCTGGCTGTACCTTACCCATATGTAGCTCCTGGTGAGCAGTGAGACAATTTGTGAGTGTTTACAGTAATTGCTTCTCTGCAGTGCCTCATATCCACCTGTCCTTCTATTGCAAACTCACCCCAGATCTTACCTAAGGTTAACTGATGAAATTTTATTTCAGGTGAGATTTCCCTTCGTCTTCAACATGTCACTCCTTGAAGTCTCTAGCTTTGCTACATAAACTTTATACAAGAGCACATTCTCTCTGCTGTCATAAAACACCAGGGATATCCTTGGATAGACTTGTTTCACAGGTCCTTGGCTACTAAAGGGTGAATTGGTCTTGCTAGTGTTGAATTTCTGAGAGTGAATAGAGCTCAGTACTGCCCTGACAACTCTGCCAGTGTTCTTGACCATTTCCAAGCTCTCGATGAGACCTGGATACACATCTCTACAGACTGGGATGCCACTTCCAAGGGGGAGATGTGGAAGAACATTGTAGTGGTTATTCCCCTTGGCCTTCATATAGTTGAATTAGGTGCTGTTGTAGAGGTGTGACAGCAGCAAGGTACATAAAGGTGTGCACTGAAAATTGGAGAAGTTCCTGGGTAGGAACAAAATGTTTAATATATTCAATGGGCATTTTACATCCTACATTTTCCTTCAGTCTCCATCCAAGCCGCTGATATTTTCTGTCTCTGCTGTTAAGAGAAAGCAGGTGGCAAGCACATGCCACCACTTCTGCACTCAGCAGAGTGCATGTACCTTCCTGCTGACTGCTGGGCAGGAGGGTTTGAGAGTGCTTTTGGTGTATGCATCCTACCTGCAGAGGCACATGCATACAGGTCATGCACTTTGGAAACCTCTAGTTTTGGTAAGTATAACTTCTTTCTCTGTTCCATAATACTTGAACTCAGATGAGCTTTTCACAAGCAGTTTTGCAGATCAGAATATATGAGAACTTGTGAATGTAAGTGACATTTGCTACTCCATATTTTGAATCTAAACTTTGTGTCTTTGAAGTACTGATGATCTGCTTTTCTGTATAAATCAGTTGTCTCAGTATATTGCATGTTTGGACCACAGATGCCCTCAGCTCCCTCAGCTTCTTGCTCTGAGACAGCAGCAGAATTGAGATGCTGAAATTGCAATGAGGAGTTGAGGTAGCTGCCTCAATTCCCTCATTCCTAAGCAGTGTGGCAAGTTCTCGCATTAAGCAAATGGCTTATTTTTTTTTCATAGATTTCCTGAACATTAGCAATAGTTTTGAGCAGTTTCTAATTGATTTTTAAAATCCTAACCCTTTGCTTCTCTCATCCTTCCCTCTCTCCTGTGTGTCTCTGTGTATGTGCTTTTTTGTCTTTTTGTTTGTGATTTTTTTTCTTTTCTGGTGGCTTGTGTATCCTTTCCCTGCGTTGCGGTGCTGTTTTATGCTGCAGAATTCGTCCAGCTCTGCCTCTTCAGAAGCCTCTGAAACCTGCCAGTCAGTGAGCGAGTGCAGTTCCCCCACCTCAGTCAGCTCAGGCTCCACCATGGGGGCCTGGGCCTCCACAGATAAGGTGAAAAATTTCGTCTCCAAGACATACAAACCTACTCGTTATCCAAACCCTGCAACATTGGGACCAAAAAAACCCCATGCATGGGATGCAGCCAGGATTCCTCTTTGTGAAGATGAGAATAGGAACTGTTGCACTCTCCCTTAGAAATGAATCTGTTTGAATAAACCACAATTGCCTTTAAACTAGCTACTAGGAGAAGCTACAAATTGGGCATTTTACAGAGGTAATTTTCTACGAAAAGCTCATTCTCCACCTTTTCTACTCAAAGAGGTTGTGAAATGCTGCCCAAATCCAGCTGGTTGCCTGACAAAAAGCACTTTGCCCAGGTTGTACTATTTGTGGCTTCTCCCATCTCTCCCATTAGGTAGCTAACATTACCTGAGTAATGGGGGTTGTTTTTTGACCAAAAACGAAAGCAAAAGACACATGGTTGGAATATATTATGTGGGATACACTCTGAGTTGGGGGAGGAAGTGGTAGCAGTCTCCTTTCTCATCTGGTAAATCCTTGCTGTTGGTTTTTGTTGTTTTTTTCTTCCATATCATCACACAGCCAGAACATGTCATGTTTGAAAGCTGTATGCTTTTCCTCTCTGTCCAGCTACACAGACTAAATGCCACCAAGGCAAATGCCTTCAGGATTGGAAAAGTTCTGTTTCTGTGTCTGCAGGGTACCTAAATTACAAAGGCTTTTTCACAGTGTGCTGCTTTCATGGACAGAAGGCAAAGTTGCCCAGCCTGGAGACAATGACGGCTAGATTGATGCCTGAAATTTGTTATAAATAACAATTTTCAGGCAATCTCACTTCTGAACCAAGCATTGTACCAATATTCTGGTTTTTATTTGCAGCAAATTGAAGAGTTTCCTTTCTTTTGTTTTAAGATACAGAGATTTTCTCCCTAGAACGTCAGTCACAGTGTATTTTCGTATTCATTCTGTTTATATTAATTTCTCTGTTTTGTTTTTTTTTTTTTTTATTTGTTTCATTTCCAGTTGTCTAATGGGTTTTATCACTGTAGTTTATCAAGTGACCCATCCGTAGCTTCAGTTGGTGCAGGTCCTTTCCCTCATTTCCCGCCTGTCTCCCGCGCGTGGACTCGGGCTCCCTCAGCCCTCCTTCCAGACTACGCTCATTATTACACCATTGGGCCAGGCATGTTACCATCATCTAAGATCCCTAGCTGGAAGGTTTGTGTTCCTTTTGTTGTGGCAGTTCCTCACCTCCTCATACCAACAGCATGCACACGGCAGTTGTTGCTCCCTTTTGGTCCGTGTAATTATTGGTTGATTCGCTCTGTTTGGTATTACTCTGAATGGGCACTGCATGGTGAAAATCACACCTCAAATCCAGTTGTGGGTATTTCTGAATGACCTTGTACGTTCTGGCACCAACTAAAACATACCAAAGCTGACAACACCTAGGTAGGAAGGAGTAGTTTAGCTCTGGAACCTTGGTGAAAGCACTCTGGGCTCTATTCAGGAGGAAAAGAGCTTATTTAGCACTGTCAGAGCGCTCACTTGAGCAGAGAAGGGCGTCCAGTTGCCTTAGTGGGACCATACATTGGACACCCTGGTTGTTCTTGCTGTGGCTGTAGGCAGGCACACTCCTAGATCCAGCTGGAGTGGTTTAAGAAGGTACTCAGCATCAGGTAAACCCAAGTGGCAACTGAAGCTTTACTGCCACAGACTGGAAATGCTCACCCAGCTCATTTTGCTCTCTTGGGGAGACCACCAAAAAAGAGTGCAGTAACTTCTTTCAGTTGCTCCAGCTGGATCTGCAGGGATCTTACTTGGCATCAGGACATGTCTGCTCTGCTAGAGCCTGAAAGTTCATCCCTGCCAGGTGAGTTTCGCCTGGGAGACTCTGCCCTAGAGCAGAGGGAAAAGGTCTCTTGTCTGTTGCCCTGAATCCTCAGCAAGGCTGATGTGCAGTCAACAGAAGCTGTGCCGATTTTGAGCACCTGTGGATGGTTGTACAATACTGCATATGCACCACAGGACCGTGCATATACATCTAAATTGAGATACCCTGTTACAGATCCCGCTAATCTCTCCAGCAGCTGGAGGCTGTTGGGATACACACAGGGTGGCCACAGTGGTCCTGGGGCTTCAGGGTCATTTGTTGTGTCTCTGCTAGAAGCACTTTGCCAATATATTTCACAGCAAAACACTTCGAGCAGAGACACAGCTGTCAAGGCAAAGCAGAGCTTCATATGTGTTAATAAAACCAAAATACACGTCTGTACAAGGGGTGTGTCAGTTCAGCTGCCTCGCACTTCCCATTCCTTGGACTGAGACACATCAAGAGCCCACAGTGTGGTCTTAGCCTATCATTAATTGTCTATCAGAAGGCTGTGGGAGGCTGCCCAGCAGGCAGCTGGGAGGGTGTGGGGCCCATGCTCATGCACAAGTTGTTTCTTTCATTTTTAAAGCAGCCTTAGTCTCAGTGAAGGAAAACTGTTTTAGAATTGGGATTGCCCCTGCAGCAGCTGGCATTGGGAGAGCTGCTGCTTAGCACTGGTTCTGCATCCCAACACAGGTCACGGGTCAGTGCAGCTCTTTGTGTGCAGCGTGTGGGCTCTGGGCACCCTCAGGACTTTGCTTAATAGAGCACTGAGAGAATACAGCCCTCATGGCCTGAGGAATTTCTGTTTCAAATTTAGCACCAGTAATTCAAGTGAGGTTAGTCTTTCCTCAGTACACATTATCATTATAAACTAGATTTCAGTTAGTAAGTAAACTGAGAGATGACTCAGAGTAACTTACTCCACTAATGTGTATGAAAGAATCTGTTCAAGCCTAATTTTTCAGAACTGAAGACATCCATAACAGCATGTAACACTAGAAGCTGTGTACATCTGGAACAGTTACATCACTGATTGGACATTTATGCGTATCTTCTGCTGTGTGACAGTGATTTTTGTGCTTGAAATTCTGAAAATATAGGCTTTAACACCATGGAATTTAATTTAGATGACACTATAGTATCAAAATGTTAAAT
Source organism: Orthonyx spaldingii (assembly GCA_013397795.1). NCBI lineage: Eukaryota > Metazoa > Chordata > Aves > Passeriformes > Orthonychidae > Orthonyx > Orthonyx spaldingii. The sequence goes on from VZTJ01003848.1 coordinate 2,529,669, forward strand.
ACCTTCATGTAAGGACATTTAGGTAGAATGGGAAATTTAGATTCCTTTTAATAAAGGAAATAGGTTTAATAAGTGAAGATTTTTAATATTGTCAAAATTAATTTATTTCTCGCCTTACTCAGAAAGGCATATCCAATTTGATACACAATCTGTTGCATTAAAATTGCCCTGTTGCATAGTTTTGCCTGTAATTGAAGCACAGTTCCTGATGAAAGCTGTCCCTAACAATCTCGTTTCCTTAGGACTGGGCCAAGCCAGGCCCGTACGATCAGCCCATGGTGAACACCTTGCAGCGTCGCAAGGAAAAGCGTGAGCCAGATCTCAACGGAGCAGCCCAGAGCGGAGCCCCCGCGCCCCCCGAGGAGGCCCAGAGACCTCGGAGCATGACGGTGTCAGCTGCCACAAGGGTGAGGCTCGAATGTCAAATACGCTGTTTGGTGTAGAGGAAGTGGCCGTGCTGGCTGCTGCCAGTGCTTCTGATGCACTTCATGTTGTATTTATCTGGGAAGTGGTGCTGGTGGTGTGGCCAGTGGGAATCGTGCGTGCAGAAGGGAATGCGTCGTTGGGTGTTGAGTTTGACGGAGCAAAGTACTCCAAACAAGCGTCTGTTCCTAGGGCCAAGTCAATCGCTGGGCACAATCCTGTTGGATTGTGATGGTCACAAGCTCTGCTGGGGAAGAGAGACTGCTAAAAGTGGGCAAAGGTGACTGACCCTTCCAGGATTAATGAGTCTCTTTCTCTCCCAGCAGGGTGAGGAGATGGAGGCCTGCGAGGAGCTGGCGCTCGCTCTGTCCAGAGGGCTGCAGTTGGACACCCAGAGGAGCAGTCGGGATTCCTTGCAGTGCTCCAGTGGCTACAGCACCCAGACAACAACTCCGTGCTGTTCAGAGGACACGATCCCATCTCAAGGTACCCATCCAAGAGATGTTCCTTTTTAGAGCATTCCCACCCTGGTCATTACACACTCACCCCATGGTGCCAAGGAGCAGCTGTCGCTTGCTGGCTTTTTACTCAGCTGGGGAGGAAGGCTGGCATTGCTGTTAGGAAGCTTTTTCCGGCTTGGAATGCAGCCTGGATTTATTAACTACATAGAAAACTGGATTGCTGCATAGTGTACTGAAAAATTGTATTTTCTTGTGCGTTACTCCAGTGAGTTTCAGTTTAAGGATGCCACCATTTTAAAGAGGGTCCTGGAATTATAAATGACACTGGTATTGCATTCAGTACTTCTTGGGTCCTTTCTGAGCTATTGTCTCAGCAAATACACGCTCAAGAGCTTTGCTGTGTTCCATCAGCACTCTCAATCTGCTCTTGGTTTCCCTTGGTGACCTTTTGTTTCCTGCCTAAGCAGAAATTTTGTAATTGGAAAAATAATCCATTGGAGACCTTAACTTGGGCATAGCTGGGAAGCTGCAGTAAGGTGTTGGGTTTTGTGCCCTGTTTCAGAACCAGCAGCAAGCTGGGAGAGGGACCAAGTTTGGTGTTTGCAGTTCAAACCTTGTTTGCTCAGCTGAAGTGGTTATGCTATGCAGTCACAGGAGGCAGCAGGACTTGTGGAGGGCCAAGCTTGGCTCAGCACTTAGGTAGAGAGGAAGGAATCCAGTGCAATTATTAAAGCTGAGGCTGAGTTTTCAGAGCTGACGGCTGGGATTTACTTTGCTTGCAAAATAAACAAATTTGCTGCTGAAATCACTGGTACATGGTCCCCTGAACCCACTTGCCTAATCTAAAGTACATTTTTCAAGTATTTCTATCTACAAGTGGTGGCATATGGCTTGTAGGATGCTGGTTTTGGTATCTTCATGTTAGTGACAAATATTGAGCTCATTCTCTTTCACAAGAGCCGTGGGCCCCCTGCAGCTGTAGGATTGGTCTGCTATGATGCCTTCAGCCACACAGTCCTCAAATCTTGGTCACAGAACCTTGGGCTTTCTTCCTTCCAAAGGTGGAAACTCCCTTAATTCTTATTGACTCCAGGCTTTTTTGGTTATCTATACATACTTCAGACTTACTGACGTGACTCAGCTGTCTGCTCCAGCTTGATCCTAACTCTGTCTTTTGGCATCAGTTTCAGATTATGATTATTTCTCTGTGAGTGGTGACCAGGAGGCAGAACAACAGGAGTTTGACAAATCTTCCACCATCCCGAGAAACAGTGACATTAGCCAGTCCTATCGCAGAATGTTTCAAACCAAGCGTCCTGCTTCCACCGCAGGTCTGCCAACCACGCTGGGACCGGTCATCGTCACCCCCGGCGTCGCCACCATCCGACGGACCCCTTCCACCAAGCCTTCCGTCAGGCGCGGCACCATCGGCGGCGGCCCCATTCCCATCAAGACGCCGGTGATTCCCGTCAAAACACCGACCGTCCCCGATATCCCGGGGGGGCTGCCTGGTGCCCTCGCCGGGACGGAAGAGTGCCCCGAGCAAAGTCCGGAGTCTCCAGCAGCAGGAGAGGGAGGGCAAGGTGTCACCAGCGTGCCCTCGTGGAGCGGGCAGTCGTCTGTCAACCCTCCGGCGTCGGGGCAGAAACTGGGCGCTGCCGAGGAGCAGAGGCCGGCGGTCCCCGAGAGCGAGGGCGAGGAGAGCGAGCGGGATGGGGTCGGCCTGGCGCCCGCGGGGCAGGCGGAGCTGGAGGCCGAGCTGAGCCCCGGCGATGGCCCGCAGGGGGAGGATATGCTCAACGCCATCCGGCGCGGGGTCAAGCTGAAGAAGACGACCACGAATGATCGCTCGGCACCTCGTATTTCCTAGGAGCGGAGGAGCTGCCAGACTGCTGAACGCCGAGGAGGAACTGTGAGAAAACTAATTTGTCTCTATCCATTCCAATCTGTAATCAATGATTTTTTTAAGATACTCGGTAACAGACAGTCTGAAAGTACTCTAAAATAGAAAACAAATGAAAGAGCATAGTAAGACATAATCTTCAGTGGTGTTTTAATTTGTAAATATCAATGATTTTGTTTCTGCATTTTTTTGATCTAAGTTACACTTTTAATTTTTTCTGAAGGTGCCAAATCCCATTTACCTTTTTTATAACTCTCTTTGTAAAGTTTTAAATCATAGGAGAAAAAAGAATTGTCAAGTAGTTAACTTCAGCAAAGGGATTTAATGAAAATTTGGCTTTTTTGCAAGCTTTTGTAGAGCGCCTTGTAATAGTGAGGTTAAAAAATAGAACAATGGGACTTACTACAGTTTAAGTCAAGCTATAAGGAACGGATCCTCATTTAAGTATTAAAAAAAAGTTTGAAAAGCAGGAATAAAAATTGACAATAAAGCAATATATAATGCAAGGAAGAAACCTGCAGTTGGTAGAGTTATTGGGGGGTAGTGAGGGGAGGGAGATGCCATCAAAATAGCAGATGCTGTTGCACAAAAGTAGCCTAGTAGGATGAGTTACTAGTAGCTTCATGGTAAATGCATCAGAATAAGCCATATTGGATTGCAGTGTTTTGTTTCTGTAGGGTGTTCTAAAAACTGGGTTTTTCCACATTTCGTTTTTGACTGCACAGCAGCAACTCTCAGTCACATGCATGCAGCCTTAACTGTGTAGGCTTGGTTCTTCCACCTTCACGTTTTGTTCCACTCATCCTTCCGCTGAGTACAAACAAGGACAACAGGCTTAAGGCAGTTATAAATGTGAAAACATTTTTAAAATACAAGCAGGGAGTTCTTAGATGTTATCAAAATGCCTTTTTCTGACTGTGCCCAGCAGGCTGGGCACCTTAGAAAGCCCAACTATTTTGAGAAAACACTTAAAAATTTGACAGGTGAAACCAGCTTGTGATCTAATAAACTGCGAATGTTTCTTTCCAATACAGGGGCTTGTTTTTCGTAGCTTCTTTTAAATGGCAGTTGATTGGCTTTTCTTAAATACCGAAAAGAAAGGGGTGGGGGGTGGGGGGAGATACTGTTTTTTTGATAATACTGGGAGTCTGACCACTGTAATCTCTTTTTTTGTACTTATAAGTAATGTTTTTTGGAACGCTGTTGATAGAATCATTAAGAGTTGGATTTTTTCCTTAAAGTAAAAGTAAGTTATTGCTGCAATACCCGTCTCCTAAAGCTGACAGAAATATGCAGACCCCTTGGCACGCCACGTGTTCCAGTCAGACAGTCCAGAAGGATGCTGTCTGCCCACCCACAGCAGACCCACACGTGGGGGGACACCAGACTTGCGGATCCGGGATTGTTTAAAAAGACACCAAGTAACACACGTAAGGGGCTGGTTTCCACCACACACTGCAGATTTCTGTTGGCTCTAGACTTGCCTACATGACCTCTTATGCTTTAATACATAACTGCATTGGATGTGAAACTTCTAGTAACTGTGTAGTCACTGTGTTCTATATGACATTTTACACTGCTGTGCTTGCTAAACTTTTTTTTTGTTATGGCTTAAGAGCAAAAAGGAAAAAAAAGCATGATTCTTAGAAAATACTAAACCTTTCTTTCTTTGAAAAACAAGCTCCTTATTACAGAATATAATAACAGTAGTGCCTGTGGTGTAGCCCACCAATCTTGATACAGTAGCTGATGCATTGTGCAAATGAGGCTTTGAGATGGTTTTTGCATAAACAAAAACTGCTAGGAGATAATCTCAATAGTTGAAAGTGTTATTTAAACCTTTGAAATAAATGGATGTAACTGTACCCAAGTACAGCTTTTCACTTGTTTAGTTCTTAAACGTTAGTATAATCAGTAAAATTTAATATAAAATGTTGCCAAATTCAATGTAGAAAGAATGTGACAAAACACTTTGGATAGTTCTATTGTTTGTGTTTTTGCATATTGTAAAAGCAGTGTCACAGCTGAAAAATAAAATGTTTCTAATGGTAAATTATTGTGGTTTAGTTGCTAGTTTGTACTGAGAGTTGACCTCTCCCTGTGCAGTTTTTTGTTCTAAACTGGTATAAATAATTGCTGTAAGTGTGTCTCCCTTCTACATTGTAATGATTGCTTAAGCCTACATTATAAATAAAGAACTGCTGAAAAACTTCTGTATTTTGCTTCTTAAAGACTTTCTGCTTCCAGAGCATTGGATATCAGTGGTGGCCTTCATCCAAAATCTCAAGATCATACACGTTCCATCTGCATGTAATAGAAGCAAGAGAGAATTAAAAACCAAGTAAATAAAATTGCATATAGCTGTGTTTTACTGATGGGCACCAGCAGGGTAGCAGTGGAGCAGAAGTGCAGTGCTAATGATGAAAATACCCATTAAATAGTAACTGATGACATTTCCTTCCCTGCACCTCGTTGTTGTTACCTGGCCAGGAAGCACAGATAACTCTGCATTTCTGTGCATCCACCTCCATGCTGGACTGCAGTTCCTTAGGCCAGAGGAGGAAAATTGCTGCTGTCAACACTGCCCGTGCTACAGCCAGAATTTATCAAGCACACCACCAGCACCATCTCCCACAGCTCCCCGAGTGACTGAAGACTTTCTTTTGTTCAGCTTTCTCAGCATCAAGGGCAGAGGGGGAGGACATTGTTCCCTCTCGGAGCTGCCACACAATAGCCCAGTTTATTTCTTTGCCACAGTAATGATTTCATTTATCTAAAGGTTTCCATTTGTCACCGCACTGGGTTTATGAGGCCAGGTTTAGGTAGCAGGGGGCTCTGAGAAGCTGCCAGAAGCTTCCCCCGTGTCCGACAGAGCCAATGCCAGCGGCTCCAGAACAGACCCCCCACTGGCCATGGCTGAGCCCGACAGTGACAGTGGTAACGGCTCTGAGATAAAAGATTTAAGAAGGGGAAGAAGGAATTGTGTGACAGCAATAGCAGGTGGAGAGAGGAGCGAGAATATGAGGGAAACAGCGCCACATGCACCCAGGTCAGTGAGGGAGGAGGGGCAGGAGGAGCTCCAGGTGCCAGAGCAGAGATTCCCCTGCAGGTGATGCAGCTGTGCTCCTGCAGCCCATGGAGGCCCATGGGGAAGCAGAAATCCACCTGCAGCCCATGCTGGAACAGGTGGATGCTCAAAGGAGGCTGAGAGCCCATGGAAGCCTGTGCTGGAGTAGGCTCCCGGCAGAACCTGTGAACCCTTGCAGAGAGGAGCCCATGCCCTTAGGTCAGTTTGGGTCAGCTATCCCGAGTCCTATGTCTCCTCCCAAAATCTTTCCCACCCCCAGTCCACCGGTGAGGGGCAATACCAGGTGGACACCCTGGATGCTGTGGAGCACTGCTCAGCAGTAGCCAGAGCACTGGTGTGCTCCAACACCTCCCCAGGATTATGAGGGCTGCTATGTAGAAAGTAAAGTCCAACCCATCCTGTCCTAATACAGCCAGGAAGATGTTAAAGGAAAAACCAAGGTGGTTTGGCTGGAAATGTCTCCTAAAGGATCATGGTTTCATACCCCCACCTCTCTGTGGCTGTATCTCAAGTACTGCTGAGCACCTCCTCTCTCTCAGGTGTCAGTGCTGTGCTTGGCTGTTTCAATACTGAAGGCAGTGCTGAACAACCGTGCTGGAAGAGGGCACACCTCAATTCTGTCACTACCTTTGGACTGAGCACAGAGAACAGATCCTGTTTCCTGGCAGGAATGAAAATTTCAGCTGTGGAATATGTGAAGCTGTTTTTCTGGAGTTTTATTTTCAAAATTCAGACCGATTTTAGAATGTAGACTTACTGAAAAGGAGCACATGAAGTTTCTAAAAATCAGTCAGATTAAAGCCTTATTCCTGAGCTACATATGTTTAGTCCTTAAAAGAGTTGAAGTTCATGCCTTGCCATCTTTTGTTCAATTGGGGTTCACAGAAATATTGTCTTAGCCTTAAAATACAGGCACAGTCTAGTAACATGTTGAATGGAAGTAAGATTAGGCAACCTAAACCTGTTTAGGAAAACAGCCAAAGAGGCAGGTTTTCCTATGAGCTTTTGCTCAGTGGCTGTATCCCATCTGTTCTCTCATGGAGCAGTTGATGAAAGTGTTAGCAGAACTTCCCAGGTCTTGGGAACGTGGCCAGAAGCAAACAGCTTTTTGTCCCCAGTTCAGTGTGTCACACTGCCAGAACCATTTGTGACCCATGAATGGGCACACAAGAGCCACAATCCTCAGCAGCTCACATGTGGGAACTGATACAGCTCAGTGGTTATCTGGGATTCAGTTTATATGGGGATCAGCTTTTCTCTGGTGCTCTCCAGCACTGCTGTCCATGCCATGAGGAAAGCACCATGCTGTAAGGAAGGTTTGTGTCTTGTAAGGTTTAAAACCAAAGTGAAAAAGGCAGCAAAGAGTCTAATGAGGTGGGAAAGGAGGGAAAGATGTCTATCCTGAAGCAAGGTCAGAAATACCCTCGTTACAGGAACACCCAAAGCCCATGTCTGCTGCTGCTGGTATCTTTAAACTCCAGCTTTAACACCTTCCCTCTATGTAGTACCACATTCCAAGTTAGGGGCTGATAGGAACTGCCTGCACAAGCTAGCAGTGAAGTGTGAGTGTGCTAGAGAAGAGCAGTATGCCAGAAAAACACCTTCTCTGTTACTTTATTTGGCTTTATTCTGTATTACTTTGAGAAGCAAGTGGTCACTGAGGTGCCACCTGCCTGCAGCACAGACTGCTGCCATTCATACTCAAAGTGCTCTCACATGGGCTGTTCACGAGGTCGAGTGACGTGACTCCACCACACGGGGGGCAGGTGCCCCTCCTTACGAGCTGGAGGCAGTGCTTCAGTTCTTGGACCATCAGCTGGAGTTTCTTCTTTTAACTGCTTAATCTAGAAGACAAGACACAGAACTGCTTTAGCACATTAACACACATTCCCATAATGTGATTTTCAGTGCCCAGGCAGTGAGCAAATCGAGCCCCTATTTCCACAGGGAAGAACCAGAGGTAACACCTTCACCTGACAGGTTTCATGTTTCCCAATATTAACTTGACTACAGTAATCACTGTAGGCTCATATGACCTAATTAAGAAGGAATTTCTAGGAGCAAGAAGTGATTTGCAAGAGCAATTTCACTTAAAAGGTCATTAGTTCCACGTAATTCATGTCTACCATTGCTATATTAAACAGGCTGAATTGTGCTGCTTTGGAAGCTGCCAGATAATTCCAAGTCCGGACCAAGTTTCCCTGCAGTCAGTAGGAGACTTCTGTTCCTGCACCCATCAGCCCCTCACATGCTTTCAATACCTGTTTCTTGAAGCAGCACTGTGCTGCTGCCACTGTGTTAATTCTGCTCAGAGTGCCACACTGCATACAATCCAACTGAATCAAACAACTGTTCTAAGAACAGTTTAGGATGGCCAGAAATTAGTCTCAATGCCCAGCTGATGACCACTGCAACACATCACTTTCAAAGGTGTAACCAGAAAGTGTCAGAGCTCCACAGCAGCAGAAGAGGAATTCTCTGGTTGTTAGTCTCCTTTCATCCCACTTTGGAATTTTTTTTCACAAAACTTGCTAAAACAGCTCTCACTAACTGACACAAGGCTGCAGGTTCAAATTCCCTTCACACCCTTTCAGAAGCTGTAACAAATGTGCAGGCATTTCAGGTCAAGTGTTTCACACTGACAAGGGCTCCAGTACTGAAGAGTCTAACTGAAACTGCAGTAGACATTCAGTGATTTTTCCAAGAACACATCTGTGTCACACAGGATACCTGTGTGCTAAAAAGACTTGCCTTTGCATAGAGCAACCACTGACCTCTCTTTCCCAGCTTTCCTGCTGCAGCTTCTTCCATTGCTCTCGTTTGGCAAAGTAATCAGGATACATTGCCTTCTCAGAAGGATGCCAGAAATCCAAGCACCATTCAGGAATCTGTTGAAGAAAAATATAATTTAAAATACTATTTTTATATATGAAATCACATTTGCACACATGTGCAGAAGAATGAAACACAAAGGCTGAAGCCAGTGTTACTCTTTAGGGTTTTCTTCCATTTGGAAGCACTACATAAAAACACTGTTTAAGAGCTGCCCATCTCAAGGCACGTGGCAGAGGTCAGAACCTCTCACACATTATCCTAACCCATAGGAAGACACCACAGTGACATGCTTAAATCACAGCATTCCAAAGCAAGTCCCAAGTCATCTCAGTTTAAACTTCTCAAAATAATTCCATCTGGTGGAGGAGAAGATCTGATTTTTACCCTTCCCTCTCTCAAAAGCAGCAGGTTAGAGGAATCCTTCTCTTCAAATACTAATTTATTTTACTTGACAGAGAAAGAACATTACAGCTCATTTCTCCTTATCTACAACAATGAAGAAATGAGCAGTTTCTTACACCTTTAAAATACTGAGAATGGTCTGACCTCTAAGACCTTCTGACAAGGGAAAAAAACAAAATTTAAAATTTTGCAGCAACTTAAGAATAATTGTTTAAATTTTAAAGAGAGGAACACTGATTAAAAAACAAAATCCCACCAAAACTCCCCATCCTTAAAAAAAAAAAAAAGTTGCTCCACTACCATCATTCATTCAGTGATATTCACACTTTTGGCTTCCTGCTGTGATTCTCATCACAGAACAAACCTTTGACTGAACAGAAATAGCACAGCTGCTGAAGTAAAAAAATACCTGCACACAGCAAACTCCAATTAAAACCACCACTCAGCATGAGATCTAAAAATTACATTTTGTAGCAGCATCTGGGCAAAGGACAGTCACTGACACACAAACCAGCCAAAGTCTTGTGACAGCCATTTTGTTAAGACAGTTTTAGACCATCAGACTGGGAAAAGAGAGCATAACCCAGTTTGTGTTTCTGTATGATGACTAATCTTGACCATTTATTGCTCAACTGGCCTTTTTTCTGTCCTGATTCTCTGTCACTATTATCTCTACTACTGCTCAGGCCCCTGACCCCAGCATAAGCTTAAGTCCTTCTCTTCTCTTCTCTTCTCACTCATATATTCTTTATTCTGCCCCTCATAAAGCTATGTCATATTTTTCTTTTTCTGTGGCTTATTATGCAAAACGATCTGATCAGATCCAGTCTTGTGCCAGCACATTTTTCAAATTCATGAGGAAATCGGTGCATGCAGTCTCCAGGTCAGTATTAACTTCTAATGCATTAAAAAGATTATGTCTAAAAAGAAAAGTGCCTGTGTTTTTCTATGAAACTTTTGCTCCTAAATAAAACAATCGTGATGGTTGAAGCCTGTAGAAGTGCCTTAAGGAGTCTAAAAATAAGACTTCTATTTCCAGGCACTGTTCTTGTCACACAGTGGCACACAAACTACACAATCTGGCACTGCAGCACAGGAAGGGAAATGGTAACTTGCACCATTACTCAAAATGCTGGAAGAACCATCGGATGAGTGACGGAAGTCCCCAGCAGCCAAGGTGACACCCGAGCTCACCAGAGGAACCCGGGCTGTGCTCAGGAGGCAGCAGAGCTTCCTCGGCGCTGTTCACTCCCCCAGCTCCGCTCCAGCCCTCCCCTGTGCCAGCCTGACCTGCCACGGGCCAGACTGCGTTTGGCAAAAGAGCAGATGATTATCCCGGGGGAAAAAAACCAAAAGAACGAGTAGCGGTGTTCAGACTGATCAAGAAACTCCATTTTCAAAGACCAGAGCAGCTCCTCCCACACAAGCAGCAAGATGTTCTGCCAGCTACGAAGTGACACTGCTGAGCCAAGCTGCGGCCCTGCCCAAGCCCATGTTACACAAAACAATGGCAAAGCAAGGGCAGCAACTCCCAGCATGACCGGCGCCTTACCTTGTAGCACTCGTATCTCTCGTAGGCAATGCCCGCGGGGGAGTCGGGGAACACGTACGGCTGCGGGTGCTGGCTGGCCCAGAACTCCTCCTCGCCGGCCCTCAGCAGCTCGGTGGCTTTCACCATGTCCTTCAGATCCTTGTTCCTATCGAACCGGTCCCTCAGGAGGCAGGCGAAGTAGCGGTACTTGTCTCTGCGGACAGAGGTCACGCACAGTGAGGAGGAAAACAACCACCCCCGCACCCCGGGCCCGGCCAGGCGCGGGGCTGAGCGCCCCGCTGTGAGGGTGGCCGGCGCTCCCCACGCCCAGCTCCTCTCGCCCTCACCGGTGGATGCACCAGGACTCGAGGTGCCGCAGGGATTTCTTGTACAGCCGCAGCACCTTCTGCTGGTGTGTCAGGTACGCGGCCATGGCGGCGCCTGCGTCCCCTCGGCGCGGGGAGCGCCGGGAGGGCGGCGCGGCCCCGCCCGCGCTGCCGCCGGAGCGCCGGAGCCGCCATGAGCCGCGCCAAGTTCATCGGTGAGGGGCGGCGGGGCGGGTGGAGGGTCTGT